>JAUTXW010000218.1:0-174175 GCA_030620095.1 Kuschelorhynchus macadamiae
TCCCTCTCTCTCTCTCTCTCTCTCTCTCTCTCTCTCTCTCTCTCTCTCTCTCTCTCTCTCTCTCTCTCTCTCTCTCTCTCTCTCTCTCTCTCTCTCTCTCTCTCTCTCTCCCTCTCTCTCTCTCTCTCTCTCTCTCTCTCTCTCTCTCTCTCTCTCTCTCTCTCCCTCCCTCTCTCTCTCTTTGTAATCACATGGTTTCTCGGTAGCCAGCAGAGATTGTGTTATCATATTTCGCATGTAAAATAGAAAAGTGTTGAAATTAAAATTTTAATTGCATTAAAATACGATGCGAAAAAAAAAAGTTTCAAATAAAAAAGTTGTCCCTATCCAAATACTATCACTTTTGGTTATTAGGAAAAAGTGTGAAAAATCGATAGTTTTCGCGCTAAAGTCGGCAACTCTGCCCACGCAAGTATATAGCAGACCGATCCTATTTTTCAAATAACCGTTGGTTTTATCTTAAAGCCAACCAATGTGATCATGTAGTATTGTATAACCGTCTTTTAAACATTCGGAAATTTTCGTTCCAAAAATATGTGTGCAGTATGTGTAAATTTATGTAAGTTTTAAACGGTCTTGGATTATTAAAGTTGGATTTAGTTATTTAAAGAGGAGCAATTATTTCTTTATTTAGAAACTTTCTTCATAATATAAACATTTTTTTTCTCCATATCCACGAAATTGCTATCATGATTCCAATTTGCCGACAAATAACCACAATTTTTTAAACATATTAACTTCGTTTTATCCAATGCCTTTTAGTTGACATTTTATAATACACTTTCTATTTAAACATAGGAAATTAAGGACCCATACAATTTAATTATTGAAAGGGTTTATAATAGCGAACCACTCAACATTTTAAATAATATCGCTCAGTTGTATTGCTTTTTTTTAATTATTGAAATGTTTATAACAGCCCGAACCACTCCAACATTTTAAATAATATCGCTCAGTTGTATTGCTTTTTTTTTTGGAATGCATATTTATCCTCACATATTTAATAGCGATAAATGTGGTAAAATACAAAAAAGAAAGCAAAAATTCCTCTTTAAAATTTAAATAAATATCTTAAAAAATATTTATACAGGGTGTCTGCTAATTACTGGCACACAGCATAACTGCAGATACTTTAGGTAAAAATATTTCTTGGTTTTAATGAATTTTTTTAATTTTTTAAGTTTTATTAATACAGGGTATTCGAAAAGTGCTGTACCGACTTCAAACCCTGAATTTTAAATGGAACACCCTGTATATTTTTACATTTTTAGATTCCCTGAAAGAAATAAAGGTAACTTTTATAAGAACTTCTTATTCAAATTTTGTGTCATTTAGACAGGAATTAAGGTTATGTATTTTTTAGCAAATTTATGTCCTCAGCAAACAGCGTCTTGTGCAGTTGATAGTTCAGATTATTTAATGAAATTTTAACCACAAGTTAAGAAGACTACCTTCTAACGATCTATGATGGTTAGGAGTTTTAAAATTATACCGGGTGTCTCAGATCATATTTTCAAAAATTTTCAATTCGCAATATCCAAGTTTTTTAAATGGATCACCCTGTATTTGATATTTTTTCTGAAAGAGTTTTAAAATACCTATCAATGATATATACATGTTCTATACCTAAATCTAATAGTTAACGAAATATCTAGAATTATATGGAAAGTTTCAACTAATTAATGCTGCCTATAATGTAAAGCCTTAAATCTATGAAGATAATTAAAAGAACGCTTCAAGGATTTTAATTTTGCAATATCCAAGTTTTTTTACTTTGTTCATCTATGTATATACAGGGTGTCCCACTAAGGGTGGCTGGGTAGCTTTTCTCAGACTATGGATGCTACAGCCTCCCAAAAAAATTTTTTTTCGTTACTAAAGTGGCCAAGAGAAATTGTTGGAAAATATTTCCAAGTTTGTAAAACTACCACAAGACGGCGTACCTGCAATAGAAAATAAAAAAACAACTTTTTATTTGAAAATACCCAATATGAGGTAACATTTTAATAAGAGCAACAAAAACTCCAACCAAATCTGCGTCAGTTTTGTTTAAGGCGATTTGTCATATTTCCGATAATAAGGGTGGGGGAAGATAATAAATAAATCAATTTTCAAAGTTCTCTGCCTCCTACATCTTTTATTTAATGGTATTCAAGTGCGTATTTGTTTGAAAGAGCATTTAATGCTCTTATAATTGTTGTCATTTTTGACGCTCGATAGTTGTTGGTACACCTACTAGAGGGCGTTGTTTAAACAAAATTCAATTTTTAGAGATTTTCTCGAAAAAACCAAACGGAACAGTATGCTTTCAACAGAGTTAGTTTAAAGAGGGAAAAATTACCTAAATTCTGGAGAAAACCGCGTTTTGATATCTCTCTTCATTTTTTAGTTACTTCAAAATAACCTGTTTTCCCACTGATAAAAAATAATATTAGCTTTTAATCATAATAAGAAAATTCTTATTATAGTATATTTTGCTTTACCTCACTTTATACAGACTTGGGACTATTATTCTGCGGAATTATTAGATCACAAAAAATACTTTCGATATGGATTAATTGGAGCTATTTAAAAAAACCGTGTTTTTTATTTTACGGTTGTTGTTGCGCGTCGAAAATAATTTTCCAGCTTTTTTATTTTTGGCGATTTACTTATTCGATTTTTTCCCGATAATAGGTACTTTAAGCCTCTTTCAGAAAAAAATATCAAATACCGGGTGATCCATTTAAAAAACTTGGATATTGCGAATTGAAAATTTTATAAAATGTCCAATGATCTGAGACACCTTGTATAAATTTGAATCTTCTCGGCACCATATATCGTTAGGAGGTAGTCTTCTTAACATGTGGTTAAAATTTCATAAAATGATCTGAACCAACAGCTGCACAAGACGCTGTTTGCTGAGGACATACATTTGCTAAAAAATACATAACTTTAATTTCTACCTTATTAGGAAAAACCCTGTATAATGCGGAATTATTAGATCACAAAAAATAATTTCGATAAGGATTAATTGGAACTATTTAAAAAAACCGTGTTTTTTATTTTTACGGTTGTTGTTGCGCGTCGAAAATAATTTTCCAGCTTTTTTATTTTTGGCGATTTACTTATTCGATTTTTTCCCCAATAACTTAGGGCAAATACTTTCGGAGATATGGCCGAAAACCACCCTTAGCTGAACACCCTGTATATATACATATATGACCCAATTAACTTGGATATTGGAAAATTAAAAATCCTTGAAGCGTTCTTTTAATTATCTTTATAGATTTAAGGCTTTACATTATAGTCAGCATTAATTAGTTGTAAATTTTCATATATTTCTATGTATTTCGTTAACTATTAGATTTAGATATAGGGCATGTATATATCAGTGGATAGGTACTTTAAGCCTCCTTCAGAAAAAAAATATATAGGACAGGTTAATTATTATACAGGGTTTTCGCTAATTAAAGGCACACAGCATAACTGCAGATTCTTTGGGTGAAAATATTGTGATTTAACCAAACTTACTCCAGTCCAAAAGTTTGATAATAACAAAGATTTTTAAGCCTCTTTCAGAAAAAAATATCAAATACAGGGTGATCCATTTAAAAAACTTGGATATTGCGAATTGAAAATTTTATAAAATGTTCAATGATCTGAGACACCATGTATAAATTTGAATCTTTCTCGGCACCGTATATCGTTAGGAGGTAGTCTTCTTAACTTGTGGTTAAAATTTCATAAAATAATCTGAACCAACAGCTGCACAAGACGCTGTTTGCTGAGGACATACATTTGCTAAAAAATACATAACCTTAATTTCTACCTTATTAGGAAAGACCCTGTATAATAAACGAATTTCTATTATAGCTGATATGTCACTTTGTTTACTTATTATCTCCAAGACCTAATTTTTTAAATCAATTGTTTTAGTAGTAGCGTAAGAATGTATGGAGGATACCACATTCCCCACACAATTGAAACGTAGAAAGGAAATAATTTTTTATATTGTTTATGTGGATAGGTGACCGCAAGCAAAATTAACTATAATTCCACAACCAACTTATGTTTTTCTTTTATTATTGCATTTTTTTTGCTGTCAAAAGTCCATAGCTTGATGCTTTATTTTGAAGAAAAAATAAGATTTTATTTTTTCTTTGGGAACTTTTGGAGGAATTATCCTGTAAATATCGGACACTTATTAGGAAAGACCCTGTATAATAAATGTTTTTCTTTTATTATTGCATTTTTTTGCTTGTTAGTTTATGTCAAAAGTCCATAGCTTGATGCTTTATTTTGAAGAAAAATCTCCAAGACCTAATTTTTTAAATCAATTGTTTTAGTAGTAGTAGTGTAAGAATGTATGGATGATACCACATTCCCCACACAATTGAAATGTAGAAAGGAAATGTGTAGCGAATTGTTTTGTGATACATTTCTGTGACATTTTAATTTACTACAAAACCTTTCTTTTTTATCATAGTGTGAAACTGGTTTGATTTAAGAAAAATATTTATGTTCCACCAAATAAAACGTATTTTTACAGCAATGGTACAACTTTTAGTATAATCTACCCCTTTGTGTCACGCTACGCATCTATTAATAAGATAATTAGATGATTATGACATAATTAAATTTGATTGTAATTTCTATTATATTGTTCTAGCACACCATCAATGATATGATGACATTAGAACATATGGGCGATGAGTCCGACACAGATTCAGAGGAGGACAATCCTCCAGTTGATGGGGGCAATGTTTATGTGGATAATGCACAAGTTGGTTTGGACAGCCATCTGACTAATGGGGGCAATGGGGATCTGACTAATGGGGGCAATGGGTGTAATGATGATGGGGGCAATCCATCACCCATCTATATACCGCAAGATGATGGTTATATATTAATATTAAACGATACAAGCATGTTAGAATAGTTATTTAGAATAGTTATTATTATTATTATTATTATTATTGTTTAGAATAGTTATTATTATTATTATTATTATTATTATTATGTATTTTGTATTAATAATGCGTTGTTTTATGAAGACATATTGAGTTTTATTTAAAAGAAGACAATAATACCAAATTAAACAAATATTTCTAAACTTTGTTTTATTCTAAACACCCAAATTTAAATATTGATCCGCTATTGCTTGCTACAATTAATTTTTACATCCCTATTTGATAAAATAATTATTAAAATGTTTTAAGTAAACATTTCTAAATTTTGTTTATTCTAAATAAATATTTCTAAATTTTGTTTATTCTAAACACACAAATTTAAATATTGCTCTGCTATTGCTTGGTACATTTAATTTTTTACATCCCTATTTGATACAATAATTATTAAAATGTCTTAAGTAAATATTTCCAAATTTTGTTTATTCTAAACACCCAAATCTAAATAATGATCTGCCAGTATTAGTGCCCGAGAAAGAATATGTCAAACGTTAACTTTTAATTATTCTAAAACACCCAAATTTAAAAGAAGAAAATAATACCAAATTAAGCAAATATTTCTAAACTTTGTTTATTCTAAACACCCAAATTTAAATATTGATCCGCTATTGCTTGGTACATTTAATTTTTACATCCCTATTTGATACAATAATTATTAAAATGTCTTAAGTAAATATTTCCAAATTTTGTATACCAAACATTAACTTAATGATGAAATCCCTTGTGACCGCACAGAGTGCCTCTGTTCAATTTTATGGGTAGAATACCTGGCTTTAATAGCTTTTAACACTCGAGACCCTCTGTCGTCGCACACCCCCAAGGCCAAACAATATGCAACGACGAAAAGTTTTATACACGCTCAAGGTTATATGATGTTAAAAATCCTCAAGGCCAAACGATACAGCACACCTGGGCTCCCAAATCAAAGAACGAAAAGTTTGGTGCACGCTCAAGGTCATGTGACGTCACATGGCCTCGAAGCCGCGTGATGCGCGCTCAAGGTCATATGACGTCACATCGCCTCAAGGCCAAACTACACAGCACACCTGGGCTCTCAAGGTCAGGAGTAGTGGTGGGGGGTGAACTAGTTTCCGTATTTGATATCTACTGAGGAAATAGCCTATAGACATATATAACTGATTTTTTAAGTTTTTGGACTTATTATAATGTTTAAAATTTACATTTTTATCAAGCTTAAACCTTATTTTATGCTTATGAAATCAATAATAGAACATACCTTACAGTATTTGTCAAAAAACAGGCATTACTAAATCATCACATTTTTGTAAACAGCTGGTCCCAAGCCACATAAATATTGTTAAAATACAAAGTCCAAATAACTAGCTTTCGATTAAAGCAAAAATGAAGTAACGATATATTATAAATTTACAAATAAACTGAAATAAACTAGACGAAATTCCCATAAGAACAGTGGTAAACAATTAAATTTTTGCCCATTAATGGCGGATTTTGGCTCCAGCCAATCAAAACGTTAACCACTACTGTCGCCACTGTCCTCGTATAAAGTCCCTGTACTTTTAAGGAAACCATTATGCCATCTATTACTAAAAAATCAAATTATTCCTCTAAATTTTTGGATGTATTTGGTTTTGAGCCAAAAGTGGATTTATTCGGTTTTGCTTGAAAACATTAATTTCGACACTGAATTTAACACGGATTTATTCGATTTTGCTCAAAATAGGTAGTAAATAAAGATGTAATTTATCAGAGTGACTAGAAGTCCACCACTAACTCAATTTTCATAAAAAATGGATTTATTCGATTTTGCTCTAAAGCTCCTCATTTGTTAATTTATTAGCTACAATGTATTCCCCTCAAAAAAATTGTCGGAGCCTAGAGTTTTTTTTAGTGATAAATATCCGAAAAGGGACTTGTTTTATTTGCATTGGCCAACCCTGTATATATACAGGTATTTCAAGAGGAATGTCAAATATTTTGGTATGTTGTGATTGTGAAATAGAACTTGGGTTCTTTTACATGTATGACGTGTCCGGTGAAATGCTGGTATTCAGATACAGCAGATTGTACAATTTGTTTCTTTGATACTGCGTTCACGTTCCTTAAGCCTTAATATGGCTCGTCCAGTTTCTCCAGTATAGATTTTACCACAGGAACAACAAATTGCATATGCTCTTTCCGTTTAGAAAAGAATAATGCTCTTTGGCAATCGCAAACATTGTTAAATTTTCTTGTGTGTATTGAAGATTGTAGTTATGTTGGACCGGCGAAGTAACCTTGCAATCCTGTATGCGGTTCCGTATAAAAATAAAAGAACTGCACTTCCTATCGGTAACACCTTATTAGTTTCAGTTCGTGGAGTAGGATTATTATATTTTCTAAATGACCGTCTAATATCATCAGAGTAATATTCATTCCCTCTTAAAGCTTGAGTCAGTTTCTTCGTTTCTCATTGTATAGAATTTTTGTCAGAAATCGCAGGGGCTCTGTAAACCAAAGAATTAATAATTGATTGCTTTTGTGCCGGATAGAAAGAGAATCATGCCTTCTCATTTAATATCCATTTTAAATTATATTAATATATTGCTGATTCAGGTGATCAAGAACCACAGGGAGGTTTTCTGAATCATGCGGCTATATTACAAAAGTGTCGTCTACATATCTGAACCAAGATTTTGGCTTTAATGGAGACTAAGTTTGAAGTTACCACTGGTGACAGCGGTGATCCCATGGCTGCTCCTGAGGTTTGTTCTTAAAACGTTCCTTGAAAAACAAAATAAGCTGATGTGAGACATGCTTCAGTCAGATCTAAAAGTGAGTTGTCAATATTATTATAGTCAAATAAGTCTGATATTATAGAAACTGAATAAATAATAGGTACATTCGTATATAGCGATTCTACGTTGAAACTGACTAAGCTATCTTTTGGATCTAATTGGGTTTATTTTAATTTCTCTACAAAAGAGTAGTGTCTCTAATATGTAAATGTATGTAATATTATTAAGATTATTTACCTTTTCTATAAGTAGGTGCACTGACGATAGGTCGAAGTGATACATTAACCTTGGGTATTTTAGGTAGTCCGTAGAATCGCGGGATCCCTGAGCTATTTGACCATCTCTTTTGCTAAATTTGCTAAGGTTGGATTACGGGAAAACACATTCATATATTAGAAATTCTACGCATTTTGTAAAGAAATTAAAAGCAATCCAATTAGATCCAAAAATATCTTAGTTAGTTTCCAATCTTGAATCGTGTTCATATTAATGATTCAATTTCCAAAATATCGGACTTATGTCGCCATTATAATACTAATTTATTTGACCATGACAATACAAGCATATCTCACATTAGCTTATTTTGTTTTTCAAAAAAAATTGTATGAACAAACCTCAGGAGCAGCCGTGGGATCTCGCTGTCACCAGTGATAGCTAATATCTTCATAGAAGCATTTGAGGAGGAAGCCTTAAAGTCATCTCCATTAAAGCCAAAATTGTGGTTCGGATATATAGACGACACTTTTGTAATATGGTCCCATGGTCCAAAAAACCTCCCTGTGTTTCTTGATTGCCTGTATCAGTAACATCCTAATATAAAATGTACAATGGAAATTTAATCAGAAGGTACCATTCCCTTTCTAGATATTCTTGTACGAAGGAAAGGTGATGGTTCCATACGACACTTTATACAGGATGCCCCAAAAGGTCCCAATAATAATTTAGGAATACATAGATTTGATTAAAATATCGCGATTTAGCCATACTTGCCTTAGTCCAAAAGTTACTATTAAGAAAGATACAGGGTGATTTTCGCTGTTAAAAATGTTGTAACTTTTTTATATGCAAAATTATGGAACTTTGTACAGAAAAATTAGGTGCTACTGTCTTTTCTCCCAAAAAAAGCTATATTTTATAAATCTTTCTAAAGTTGAACATTTACGAGATATTTGCTGTTTTATTACTTAATGATGTAATAAAAATGTATTACTTAATGATGTAATAAAAATTTTAATAAACCGTTCAGAAATAAAGCTAATATGTTTCTTTGAGACAGATGCCTTAATTCCAATTGATTCTTGTTTGATAAAAGCCTACTTTATAAAAATGATAAAACTCGAATATCCTAAATGGTGAGAACATGGGGCTGTTTCAAGTAATAAAACAGCAAATATCTCGAAGACGGTAAAATTTAGGTAGATTTATAAGGTATAGCTTTTTTGTGAAGAAAAGATAATAGAAAATATTTTTTCTACACAAAACTTCCTGATTTTGTATTCAAAAAAGTTAGAACATTTTTAAATAAAAAAGTAGCGCTCGTAGCGCCCTCTGCAAGTTACATCAAAATTGAGGGCGTATTATTATTATTTGCTATAAAAAATCCGTTATCATCAATTTTCACTCTAATATCTCAAAAACCAGGGTTATTATTTTAAAAAATCGAAAATAAAATTTTAACTTAATCACCCAGTATATTTCTTAATAATAACTTTTGGACTAAAGCAAGTATGGCTAAATCGCGATATTTTATTAAAATCTATGTATTCCTAAATTATTGGTAGACCTTCTGGGACACCCTGTATATAGAAAAATGCGATTCTATATGACCATCCGAAACAAAAGCAATCAGTTATTAATTTTTGATTTACAGAGCCCTCGCGATTAGTGACCAAAATTCTTTAAAATCGGAAACAGAGAAACTGACTGAAGCTTTAAGAGGGAATGGATATTGCACTGAAGATATTAGATGGTCAATTAGAAAATACAACAATCCTATGCCACGAAATGAAACAAATAATGACTTACCGATAGGAAGTGTAGTTCTTCCATTTATACATGGAAACACAGACAGATTGCAAGATTACTTCACCGGTTCAACATACGCACAATCTTCAACACGCATAACAAAATTAGACTGTTTGCGACCGCCAAAGAACATTATTCCTTCCCAAAGGGACATTATTCCTTCCCAAAACGGGATATGTAATTCCTTGTTATTGCGGTGATGGCTACACTGGAGAAACTGGACGATCTATATATCGACTCGGCTTAAGGAACATGAGGGATTAAGAAACAAATTGTACAGTTTGCTGTATCTGAAAACCAACATTCCACTGGACATGTCATAAATGTAATGGAAACCAAAGTTCTTGCTTCGGTCTCGGGATTTTATAAACGGAAAATTCGAGAATCTATTCAAATTTATAGACATCCTAACAATTAAGAAATCATGGTTCTTAAGATTAGACCCTGTTAAATAAGACCTTTCGCCTTCGATTACACAAGGAAACTTCAGGGATTTTTACTTCATGAGAATTGAAAACTGAATAAACTCGAAGAGATTCAGGCGGAATTTTATTCTTTTATATATTTTATTTTTTATCGCCGAACCGCGACCCAGCGTTAAGATCGATTTCCATCGGTGTGATGTAGACCGTACCTAGCTAGCAACTAAAGTAGCTACAACTGTTTCCATTACTACTCTTTAAAAGATTTTACGTATTTATTACTAATAATCCTACTATATATCAACAAAATTTTTGGGTTACACGTTTTTAAGTATTATATATGTATTTGTTACTGCGAGTAATATTTTATAATAATTTTTCATGTAAAGTAATTATATAATATCTACTGCCAAGCAACTACTTAAGGAATTGACTGCAAGATCGTCATTTCTTTTCCGTAACATAATAGTAATTATTCAAAGTTACTGTTTCTAATCTGTTTACTGAATTAACACTTTTAAGTATCAGTACCTCCTTGAACTTTGCAGAGACTACTCCATTACGTTTAAATGTACTCCTATAACGTATTACTATAAAGTAAAACGAGTCGTTACAGAGTAGAAAAAGTTATCGTCTACTGCTACTTTAAACTGGCTATTACCAGTCGTTATTCTTCTGTTGCAACTTAGAAGTAAGAATTACAGTAATTATTTACTACAAGTAAACTATTACCTTTCGTACTTGAGGTTCCGGAGATAGGGGGCGCTGGTACGAGATTCGATCGGTGATTTTATATGGAAAGTGGCAACAATAGAGTACAATCTTTGATTGGTTCGGCCATATTGCTGCTAAAATCGCTTTGTTTACTTTTCGCCTACGTGGGATTCTTATGAGGTATGTGGTTTTAGTGTCTAATTTTATTAGTTTTTGTGGTTATTAAAATGAATATTGATTCAAACAAGAAGTTCTCAGCCATTGGCCATATAAAGAAAGGTATTTAAGCCTCGTTCACCTGTGTTTTGCTTGTAATTATAAAGTGTTTATGGTCAATGTGTAAATGACTATGACCGTAAATGTCTTAAGTGTAAGTTTACTCCAAGAAAAGTTATTAAATATTGCACATTATTATATTTTGGTTTTATTTTGCTGTAAAAATATGGTTTCATGTCTTAGTGAATGTTTTGCTTCATTCAGCACCTCAATTTGAGGTAGAAGCTCTCTAAGATTGGCATAAAAGAAACATTATTTTCTAGGCCTTCTTTAGTATATATCACATTACTAAATTCACTTAGCACACAACTCTCATTAATCGCTTGCACAAACATTATTATTTGTTAAAAATCTAAATGAAAAAGTAAGTTTGTACTAGATTGTTCGAATAGATTATTAAAAAAAAAACATTAACATAACCCTACCTCTACAACTGACGCTGACAGAGGTTGACATATTTTGCGAAAAACTAACGATAATATGGGTACCAATATTTAAACCTTCAGAAATTTTGCATCAATTTGGCGGGCGGGCTTCTATTGTCGCCACTGTCCTTATAAAATCATTGTAATTCGGTCTACAGCTATTAATTAGTTGTGTATGTGTTTTGTTACCGTTTACGGGTAACAAGTTAAAATGCTTCACAATGGCTTCACGTATCATAAGAAACCACCATAAGAAAAATATTTCATAGAAAAAAAAAACAAAAAATAAAAACGAAACGAAGTGTTATGGTTATGATAGATGGCAGAATTATAGTAGTGACTCAAGTACCGTAACTCTCCGCATGGTACGACACAATGCATTAAATTTTAAAGAACCGGCGGAATGCTCGCAAATCGTAACCGCTTGGTAATAATATACAATATAGGTTTAATGGGAACTTTGTAGATAACTATTCGTACCACCTTAGTGTTCAAGACTTCAGTGTAAATGTGTATAAGTGACAGTTACGTATTTAAATAATCCAAAACTTTAAAAGCGTATGGAAGCAGTCGTAGACACTTGATGTTAAGTAATTTGCACAGTAAAGAAATGTAGCCAACCTAAAAGTAAAAGTCCAATAGAACGCTATTGTTTTTTTCATCTTCCCGATAAATATTTAGCTATGATGTTTGTTTTTGTAAGTATAAAGATTAAAAATGCATACAAATTAAACATTACGTTAAAAAAAATCACTCTTTATAATAAGATATTTTACTATTTAAACCAAAGTCCAAAATTACATTTTTGAGATTTCAATTGGCCAATATATTTGACTAAAATGTATTGAAAATTAATTTTAACACCAGGCAAATTGTCGTTTTAATTTTAGGTCCTTAGCATAGCTAGAAAACTAAGTAAAACGCATGTATCCTGTCTCAAATACCAATAACGTATTCTATACGTTCTACACCATATTCCCAATTTGAGTGTTTGTATTGTTTGTATTAAAACGAACCATACATATTTTTAAAACGGATTAAATAAAGACAGAAATAAGAAAGTGACGAATAGGGTAAATTATTACTATTTACTATCTAGGTAATAGTCAAAGTCACAGTTACATGTTATTCACGAAATAGTTACCTTAAAATTGTTTCCCATTTTGGTAATGACTACGTAGTCTCAGCATAAACAGAACGTAGCGACACCAAGTTCCGGTTACTTCAATGAAAATACTTGTGATAACAATGACGTATTCATCACTAAAAAGTGCTACTTGGGTAACCCGTATCTCTATTGAATTTTTTTTTTATATTGCAAAATCTCAATATATCCTCTAATTTTTCGTTTATAAAATCCTAGAACCGACGCTAGAACCTTGATTTCTTTTATATTTATAATATGGCCAGTGGTATGCTGGTGTTTAACTACAGCAGATTGAAAAATTTATTTTTTTTTAATACATCATTCATGTTCCTTAAGTCTAGTGGATATTGAGCATCCTGTTTCTCCCATATACACTTCTCCACAGGAATAGGAGTTCTTGTAGCGGAAAATTGTGCTTTACTTACTTAAGCAGGTAGCGATAATATTCAACTTTCACTGATAATAACAATTACCTGATTTAGAATAGGAATTCAAATTTGAGTCTAAACGTTGGGGGGGGGGGTCTAAAATATCTTTTTTAATAATAATTATATTTTTAAAAACAATGGTATAGAATTTGTTATAATTTTTCCTGTGTCAAATTAGTCTAAGGAACTCAAACTTGGCACATTGAAGAAATACCTGTTAAATCTCAGTATTAAACCAACTCTGAACAATCTTTGGATGCTAAACATTAATTTGGGACAAAAAAATACATTTTCATAAAATTTGCAAGTACATTTTTTATAATATGGGCTTTTTGAGACCTTCCAAAGACAAATTATATCGACGTAGGAATAACATAAACATATCATAATATACACAAAAATCAAGAAATAAACCTTAGTAGTTTCATAACTGTAGTGAAAAAAGCGTTTAATTGCTTATAAAAAACACCAAAAGCCAATAAAATGTTAAAGAGAATTCTTGTAAGTGCTATGCCATTTAGAGTTTAGGTAACCGTGACCAGTTGCGCAATCAGAGGGGGCTGTGGGGCTGCAGTCCTCCTAAGACAAACATATATACTCATACATATACGCACACACCATACGCATGGGCGTATTCAGGGTGGAAGCCCAGCTGCTATGGATCATTTATATATGAAGGTGACTACTTTTTTTAGCCATCAACAAAGATTTTAAGGTTTGGACCACTCCAGAAACAAAATCCTAAATTCGTAATTGTAATAGGTGGTTTAAGGTAGCATTAACCTTCATCTGTTCAGCCCTCCCCCCCGAACTGGTTTTCCTCGTTTCGCCACTATCCTTTGAATAATCGTAATGTCCTCTTGCCTGATTTTCTTAAATTCATGTTGTCTCTGTTCCACACCTAACTAAAGTAATGCACTTGAAAAAAAATATAGCTAAAAATAAAACCAAAAAAGTTTGGGACGTAATGCAGTAACAAAACAGCATTTAATAGGTGTCAAGCAACAAAATAATGTCGTACTATTTACAAAATCTAACCTATTTAAAATTTACAAAGATAAATCTATTTTAATCAAAATTACATACCGTTCACACATAGGCATATTGACGACGAAATAAAGATTCATTTTTGTCGCCAAATACGTATAAATTTTGTACTACTAATTTGGAATGGGGTTTACAAGTAAACAAAAAACAACTATACATGTTGTTTTCAAATATATTTATTACACATGAATTTTACATATTATAGTACAGTTCTTTTGACAATCAACTCCAGGGTGTAATCACAAGTGCTTAGGATGCACAGGTACTGTCTTTTTTGATACTTGTTCGATTCAAATCTAGGAATAGTCACGATGAAGGAAATATTATATTGATGAAAACGTTTCTTTCATGCAAGATAACTGATCGCTTAAAGTTATTTTTAGGTAAAGTTTTAAGATGTTATAGTAGTTTATTGCACACAGACCTAATGATTATAGTATTTTAAAGAGATTTTGTCGACTTTTAATTTAAAATATAGGGTTTACTCATCCAAAAAATATTTTTTCCCATTTTAGTGAGAAAAACAGTTAACAGAAAAGAAAACAATTCAAAGCCAAAATGCAGTTATAAAAGTAACAGTAAGCTGAAAATATCTTCACCATAATTTATCCTCCCCTTTACAGTAGTTCTTATGTAAACCTTTACAAAGTAAATGACAAGATAAACTTAAGTATATTCTTTAAACTTCATTGTGGTATCCTGTGTTTACCTAAAAAAACTTAATGCTAAATTTTTCATGAATACAAAAAACAATAGTCTTAAAAATAAAAAATAGAACTTCTTTGTACTAAAAAAGTGCGTATCTCTAATAGTAGGTAATTCACAATTCAGCCATCATTCTATAAAATGCAGTGATATGAAACTTTCTTAACATTTACAATACTTTTTCCGCTTATTACTTTAAAAATACTTATATTTATTTTTGCATTTTTGTATACTCTCGAGAACACTAAATCACAATCTATGATTTAAAATAAAATATGAACTTTTACTTATTGCAAACATCATTTTTAATTTCTAATGGCTCCATCATATCTAAATAAGCACGTTGTCTAAACTGGTACGTGATTTAAATATTAAGAGCAAAACATTCAAATTATAATAGAAAAATATATATATATATATATATATATATATATATATATATATATATATATATATGTATGTATATACACAGCGTGTAATAAAAGTAAGGAAAGGGCGAGATATCTCAGGTACCGCTTACCTGAATTTAACTAAAATATGTACACTTAGATATGACATTATGCCGGATCCAATGGCGAGTTCCGCATTGCTGCCAAGTTTACCGTTTTTTTACCCTTATATTACTATTTTAAATCTGCGTAAAATTCTCAATACTTTTTTTAAAGTCAACAGTTTCTGCAAAAATAAGAGTTTAATATCCATAATTTAATGTGTTACCTTTTATTAAAATAAGTGCACAAAAAAGGTTACCTAATATGTTTGACAATGTCAGTATTGTTGATTTACTGCGAAACCTCCAAAATGTCTAAAACATTTTTAATGACAAATATCCTAACAGAAATCCTATAACTAAATCCTACTTAGGTAAAATTAACCAAAAATTGTGTGAAACTGGAAGGTAAAAGATGCTGTGTTCTGGCAGACCTAAAAGAGCAAGAGGTGGTGATAAGGCTCTGAATATTTTAATCAGTTTAAAAGAAAATCCGCACCTTTCTACCAGAACATTAGGAAGAGAAAATGACGTCTAACATATGTCCGTAGACCAACTTCTAGAAACCGAAAAATTTCTTCCATACAAAATAACTTTGGGCAAGAACTCTCTGAGGATAAACACAATAGGCGCCTGGCACTTTGCAAAATCATAATGGAATACCAATCTAAATTTTAAAACTATTTTTTGGATTTTTCCGCCTTAGAAAATTGAAAAAAAATAAAAAATAAAATATAATTACCCTATAAATTGAATAGATAGTCTTGAGTTCTGGGTCCACTACGAAGGTACCCGAGGAACGACACTGAAAAATGCCTGCTTTCTGGACGTTTCGAGGGAAAGTCTACCCCCGTCTTCAGCAAACCTACAAATAAAATACTAAAAGCAGAATATGTCTTATGTTTCGTATCAGAAATATAACCAGAATGGCTAATCTCTGACAAAATGTCAGTGAATGTCAGTTTAAAGGTGTTATTTTTAATTGTTAGAATAAGGTGCGAAATAGGTGTACCTAGAGTATGTTCATTTTAATTTATTGTATTTTGAGGTGTCCTTTTTTTTACTTCAGTATTTAGCAAATTTAACCAAGTGTTATTAAAACTAACGGAACAAGATGCTACACAATTATCTTTATTTAATAATATTAAGGCACTTTATTTTACGTTTTTTGGAACATGGTTCTTTTGCCAGAAGCATTCCAATTAATTTTATGATTGTTATCTAGTCATGTTCAAATGTTTGATTTTGTAATTATATTTTTTATGTATGTTTTTTCTTTAATTCTTTTCTAATGGCCTAGAGGTTTCACCTATGTAAAATTTAATTACGGAATTTTATAAATAACATTTTTTGTATTTTCTTGTTCATTGCTAGGTTTTGTTTTTGTAAGTTTACTTCTAAGTGTATTCTGTGTTTTAAAGATCGTTCTGATGTTAAAACGTTTAACTATTCGTTTTATTTTATCTGATAAATTAGGTATGTATGGTATAAAGAGGTTTGTAATTGGTCTATTTTGGATTTTTTTGTCTTTTGGATTCTCAAATTCATAAAAACATTTTTCAACGAAATCATTATAATTATCCTAATGATTTCGTTGAAAAATGTTTCTATGAATTTAGAATCCAAAAGACAAAAAAATCCAAAATAGACCATTTACAAACCTCTTTATACCATACATACCTAATTTATCAGATAAAATAAAACGAATAGGTAAACTTTTTAACATCAGAACGATCTTTAAAACACAAAATACACTTAGAAGTAAACTTACAAAAACAAAACCTAGCTATGAACAAGAAAATACAAAAAATGTTATTTATAAAATTCCGTGTCAATGCAATAAATTTTACATAGGTGAAACCTCTAGGCCATTAGCCAAAAGAATTAAAGAACACCAAACATACATAAAAAATAGGGAATTTCAAAAATCAAACATTTGCCAACATGAACTAGATAACAATCATAAAATTAATTGGAATGCTTCTAGTATTTTAGCAAAAGAACCATGTTCCAAAAAACGTAAAATAAAAGAAAGTGCCTTAATATTATTAAATAAAGATAATTCTGTAGCATCTTGTTCCGTTAGTTTTAATAACACTTGGTTCTTTTGCTAAATACTGAAGTAAAAAAAGGACACCTCAAAATACAATAAATTAAAATGAACATACTCTAGGTACACTATTTCGCAACTTAGGTAACAATTAAAAATAACACCTTGACATTCACTGACATTTTGTCAGAGATTAGCCATTCTGGTTATATTTCTGATACGAAACATAAGACATATTTTTTAGTATTTTATTTGTAGGTTTGCTGAAGACGGGGGTAGAATTTTAACGTCCAGAAAGCAGGCATTTTTCAGTGTCGTTCCTTGGGTACCTTCGTAGTGGACCCAGAACTCAAGACTATCTATTCAATTTATAGGGTAATTATATTTTATTTTTTTTCAATTTTCTAAGGCGGAAAAACCCAAAAAATAGTTTTGAACCATGAATCCGCCACTACAATTTCGTAATTAATCTAAATTTTGTCAATCAAATTTTTTTTCTGACGAAGCAATTTTTTTTTGAATGGAAAAATTGTCAGGCATAATTGTCGATATTAGGCCAGGGAAAATACACATTAATAGATATAAAGATAAATGTTTGGTGTGATATAAAAGATGCAAAAATAATCGGTCGGAAGACACATTTACTGGAGAGAGATATTTTAATCTTTTAAGGACCGAGCTTCAGCTATTGCAGAACTATTTCCGAATAACCTAAGTTCCTCGCTTTACCCGCTGTATTAAGTATTTAAACTTTAATTTTTAAGTAATGGTGCACCAAATGATGAAATATGGTTTCAGCATGTTCGGAAATATTTAGACAAAATGTTTTTTTTTATGGATTGGACCTAGGGGTTTGTGGGGACATCTTAAAAATGTGTCAGGAAGTAAATGGACTTTTGTTGTATTAGGTATTTCTTTTTTGTATTGCATTGTTTCCGTTATTTTTTACCACCAATTTTTAAAGTTGAGGAGCTGTTTTCTTTTGCTAGAATTTTAATAGCAAGGTGAGGAATTGTTGTGCTTTCCAGTTTCACGAAATTTTTTACTTAAGGTAGATTTATTTATTAGATTTCTTATAGGATATTTCTCATTTACAATGTTACAAACATCTTGCAGGTTTCGCATTCTATGCCCATAACCCAGTATCTATAATTAAAATTTCAATTCTTTAGGTTTTAGTTAAACGATCCATATTTGTAAATCAACAAAAGTGACATCTGTGTCCAGGTATATATTAAATTATGGATATTAGACCCTTATTTCGCAAAATATTTCATAAAAAGCGCTCTTAATAAAAAGTATTGAGAATTTTACGCAGATTTTAAAAAATAATTTAATATATGGTTTTCCTTTTTTAACAGAAAAACGGTAAACTTGGCAGCAATGCGGAACTTGCCATTGAAATTTCATTTCATACAATTTCATAACTAAGTGTACATATTTTCATTAAATTCAGGTAAGCGGTATTTTGTTTATTAGCAAAATTAGAGAGTGTTTTCGCGGAGTTCTGCTACTTTCTGATGAAACAAATGGTGACATAAGTAGACTTTTCATACCTCTTTTCGTTTTTGATATACAGGGCGAAATTAATATTTTTCCATATTCAGACCCCTTTTCACAACTCTTGATGTAATTAACGGCAAAAGCAATGGATCTTCATAGAGTTTTTTTGCGTAGAATACAGAGATCTGATATTTTTTGAGATACTAATCAAACATGTATTTTTTTAAATTAAACACCTTGCATATTTATGCGTTAATATGTTCCGATGATAAATTGCTTTATAATGATATATCACACTCAATAGTTGTTTTTTATTTTTAGTTCTTAAATTCACCATTTAATTTTATTTAGTTGGTGTAGACGAGACGACTTAATCGTTTACAAATATTACTGTTAGTGTTATTTGTCTTTTTTTAGTTTAGTTTTAAATACTAATATTTGATCCTTTAGTTATACATTTTGAATACATTTTATATTATGTGACGAAAACAATAATCTGGCGTCAGTTGATGTATTTGGAAAGGTAAACATTTTCTTATTATGCTATTCCGCTATTATACTATATATATATACTATATATATATATATATATATATATATATACATATATACATATATATATATATATATATATATATATATATATATATATATATATATATATATATATATATATATATATATATATATATATATATATATATATATATATATATATATATATATATATATATATATATATATATATATATATATATATATATATATATATATATATATATATATATATATATATATATATATATATATATATATATATATATATATATATATATATATATATATATATATATATATATATATATATATATATATATATATATATATATATATATATATATATATATATATATATATATATAATTAGTAACTTTTATAGATTCTAGAAAATTTTGATATTCGGAATAAAAACGCAGATAAAGTGGGAGTCCAAAATATAATGAGACACCCTGTATAGTTGGCCTTGCTTAACGTGGACAATTATAGCTATTACCAAAAATTTTCATTAATCGAGGACCAACTAATTAAATTAAGAATAAAACATTAATTTTTTGTACTTTTTGTCCAGCTAGGTTATAATTCTTTGGGTGAGGTTTTGAAAAAGATTTAGAAACATGTTTCTTTAAATTAAATAAAGCTTTATTCGGTTAACATTTTTAGGATAACTAATAATTATAATGATATAGTGGACAAAATACCAAATATAATACGAAAATATTTACCTTTCCAAATACATGTCGTAACATAATATAAAACATCTTAACATATACTTTTTGCCACTGGTAAAATGTTCATTCACTGCCATATTATTATATATTAAAACTGTATATGTAACGGCTCAAATACAAGTATTTAAAATAAAACTAGAAACCAATTACCCCTATGTAAATGCTAATAATAATATATGTAAACGATTAAACGGCTTCCAGTCTAGGACAACTACGTAAAATTAAAATTAAAATTTTCGATTTAATTATTTTATTAAGTGTTATATTTGATTGAATGACTCTTAATGAGCGAAATATATTAAAGCATAAATATACAAGGAGTTAAATTATAAAAAAACACAAATTTGATTAATATCTCGGAAAATATCAGATGTCTGAGAAATGTAACCAGGCCATTGAATTCTACCCAAAAAAACTCACTAAAGACGCATTTCTACTTTTTTTTACAAATTACAACATAACTAAATTGCGAGGGAGGTCCTCGCCCTGAATATCAGAAACTAAGTGGGCCCCGTTTCATCAAAAAGTAGCAAAACTTCGCGAAAACCGATTCTAATTTTACCAACAAAGGAAATACTATATAATTCAATAAAATCCAGACACCCAGTACATGCCATGTAAAATTATTAGAGATTAACATCAAATTGATAAAAGAACAATATATATATATATATATATATATATATATATATATATATATATATATATATATATATTAAAATAAGATAAATTTATTTATATTTTTGAAAATAATTCACATATTAAATGTGGCTAGTTATAAACTAGCTGGAAAGGCTAACTAAACTAACAAATTCAATTGGCTACTAACGAGATATATACGAAACAATAAAAATAGATGTTTTTTTGTTTGGCGACTTTATAACCAAATGATTTTTTTGTCAAATTTATAAACTACCACAATATTTTTTGTTTAATTTACAATGCTTTATTTGTGTGACGATAAACAGACTGTCAGCTACATTTTCTGTTATTTTGTTAATATAAAACAGTTTAGGAAAATATAAAATACAATTTTCTACAGGTTAGAACATTATTGATACTGATAAACGTTACATAAACTTAATAGAATCCAACCTATTTTTATTAAATTAAAGATAATCAGAATAATATTCGTCTAGCTTACGTACCAGCTATAGGTCAAAGCATCATTTTAATTCAATTACTTATTATATTAAATAAATAAGTAAAGCAGGACACTTAAAGCTTTATACTAGTTAGTGCTGCCAGTCTATTACAGTATAGTATAGTATAACTAATAAATTTTCATTGAGAATGGTCGAGATATATAACTTAGCAGGAATCAATTATTGACGACAGTTACCACTTACGTTTTAACTTTTGAAGACTCAAATTTTTTTAAAAAAGAAAAATTGTATGTTTTGTAGATGACAAATTATCGAAAGCGCTAGGCGGATAATAAATACTCCAAAACTTGTTTCTTATTTGAAAAGACTCAGACTGGCAGCTGTTCCCTCCCCCCTAGATGCATCATTTCAAGGAGTCCTTACACACACAGACTGGCTTTTGGAAAATTTTCTAATTTTTACTTCCCTCGTTAAAAGGAAATTGTGAAAAAATCACCCTCTGAGATTTTTTTCAGATCTTTACGTTTCGGGGAACCTAGATGCCGGAAAATATGTTTTCTCAATTCCGTCGGTCTGTCTGTTTGCGGCATAGCTAAAAAACTATTTATCCGATTGACTTCAAATTTTGGTCAAAAATTAAAAGTTATGTAGGGACGACTTGGTAATATTTCGGTAAAAATCCAATATGGAACAAAATGGCAGCCTAGTGAATTGTTAAAAAGATGTATTACTAAAAAACAAATTATTCAATTTACCTCAATTTTTTGTACAAAAATCAAGTTATATATAGGAATCAACTTGTAATATTTTGGTATGGACCCAAGACAGTAAAAAAAATGGTGGCCTAACAAATTTATTTAAGAAAAAAATAGTTTGAAAAACTACTTAATTAGATGAATTTAAAATTTTGGGCGCCAATTAAGTGTAATATAGAGACTGGTAAAATGTGGTGTACCAATGAAATCAGAACCCAATACGCTATCCAATAAATATATAGGTTATTCCTTAAAAAAAAACAACTTATGGCGATATCCTGTAAAATTGATAATGTTTTGTTTTTCTTTCAACTGAAAAAATATTCTTTAAGTCCCCCTATAATTGGTTTCTAGATCATTCCGATAAGTAAAAAATGTAAAATAATAGTAATCAATACAGCTGACAGAATAATTATTCATATTAATGAATATATACATATACAAAGCGTAAAAGCTATTTAAAACAATTAGTAACATTTCGTGAATGTTGTACTGATAAAACTTCTAGATCTAGATTAGATTCAAAAAAAAACTATTAGAATAACAATATCTTTGAAATACATTAGGATCTAAAATTTGAGAAACCAAACTTCGGAAAGAGAGAAGTTTGTTAATTTTTGTTATGAAATGTCTCTCAAGATTTAGTTTTAAATATCTAGAAAATATTGTAGTAGTATTTTTACATTTTGTTTTCGACTTGGAACTACTAGCTACGAAAACTGTGAATACAATAACAACACTACTTTATTTTAAAGCTTTAAAGCATTATTCAATATTCGTTTACAAATAGGACGTATCATGGTTTGATTTCCTGAATATATCGTTTGGATGGCTAGAAGCATTGTATCTACTTAAAATATCCTATTAAGTTAATTTTTTTTAATAAGATTACCTAGTTTAATAATAAATTCTTAAATCATGGTCCTAAGATTGCTGGGTAATATTTTACTTATCGGTAATATAATTATTTAGAAATCCCCTGAATACTTCTGTTCAAGAGCATATAATAAAATATATGTAATGTCCGTAGTTAAAATTATTTAAATGGAGCTTATAAACCACACTAAAGTATATTTTTTAATAAAAATAGAAAGTCACAGGCTTAAGATATACTTCGAAATATAAAACTATTTTAGGAACAATTCGTAACTTTTAATAGCGATAAGAAAAATATTACATATTTTTAATAAACAATATCATCACAGTCTTAATATCTCTAACGCCTTTACAATAATATCATTAGCATCAGAGACGCACATTTAGTTTACTTTATCCTATAGATGTATCTATATAGTAATATATACAATAATAGCATCATCTTAATTATATTATATAATAATTTTAGGTATAGGCAACAACCAGATTTCGCTAATATTATCATAAGAAAACTAGCACCATTTAAATTTGACTAAGTTTTTGTTGCACCTCTGTCGCGATGGAAGAAAATATGCTAAATATTGGAAAGGTGAGAGAAAAATGTCGGTTTTAAAGTTGATCTGTCATGTTTAATTAAAATCTGACGTTTCAACAGGTAGTTCCATGCCTTTTTCAAAAAATGATTTTTCTTATTTTTCCATATATTCCGTGTGCTAATATAACAAGAAAAAAACCTATTCTTTTTAAAAAAAATTAAGAAACATTGGGAATGTTCAAAATGAACAAATATTCAGATAAGTGATGATGAAATTATTAGTGAAATCAATGTCAGAATGCTTGAACTGTCTCACTGAAAATATAACCAAAAGTAATGAAATAAAAGACTTCTTTGGTACTCCATGTGATCTCTGCAAACTAACCTACTGTAAAAATTGTCTCAGAATATCATCAAGCGAAATACGTACATTGTTCACACCGACCCGAGTAATTCGTCTATATTGCACTACATGTATGGATGAAGCTATTGTTCAGTTACCTAAGTTCAGGTCACTTGAAATAGATGTAGATAATGCAGTCATAAGAATAAATAGAAAACGTGTAACTTCAAAAGAGTCAATCCAGGATTCAGTCATTATTAAGACCCTTCAGAAAACCGTAATAAAACTAGGTAATGAAATCCCAACCAGCAAAAACCAAAAAAATTGAATCAACCATCGATGAACCAGAAGAAAGGGAACGAAGGTGTTTCAACGTATTCATTTTTGAAATGGGGGAGGGCGAAGCACAAAGTCAGGGATATCAGAATCGAGAAGGAGACAAGGACAGTCAAAGAGAATATCGAATCAATGAAACCGGGCCTATCTAAGAAAACTATCAAAATATATCGTGTAGGAAAGTATAAGGAAGATACAACAAGGTAGAGGCACTCTCAGTTCTGAAACAAAGAGGTAAACTAGACAATACAGGCAAATATATCAAAAGCGACCAAACACCTTCACAAAAAGCTTACTTAAACCATCTAAATATAAAAATTGATAACGTCCCTTTACCTTTTGTAAAATCAGCTAAACATTTAGGAATAACTGTTGACAAAGATCTGAGGTTTGTAGAACAGTAAGTAACTTTAAAACAGCTATAATTATTCCGCTTCATAAAGGAGGCGAAAAAACTAACTCTTGCAATTATCGCCCAATTGCTCTGCTACCAGTGCAATCAAAAATCATTGAAAGGTTACTGAGGAATCAAGATCAGTTCGAATTTTTGCCCAACAAGTGCAACAGTGACGCCATGTTCTCGTTGCTTAGCGGCATCTACTTATCCCTCATAACAATTATGTTGTTTTCTATCCTACTTACAAATGGTTATATTTTTAAAACCAAGAACAAAAAGTCCCTTTTTTCAAGTTAGATGTTAAGCTGAAAAAAATTGATGTTGTTTTTGGCTTGACTGAAAATGAAAATTAAAAATCAAATATATATTTATTCCTCGCCTTATATTAATTGTTAGTTTAAATAAAAAAAATATTCGATATACTCTGTTTGTTTGAGTTGCAATTGTTTTTTTTTTAAGTTGATCGGAAGTTGGATAGTTTAATTATATCAATATTAAAGAAATAAAATCCACTAAATTGTTCATGTGGAAAACTTCGTACATGCATAGAAAACCAAGATAGAAGACCGACAGAATTATAAAATCATTGATACTACGAGCAACAAATGTGGAAATAAAACTTTCAATATTTTTTTTGTTTCATCGTGACAAAGGTCAAATTAAAATAGCTTATTTAGATACGATCTATTCGATTAGCCTCTATCCTATCGAGTTTACTACTATGATCTAATGCGGCTAATACTTCGTGTTTTCTGCGGACGTACAGCCTACCTAATTTCCAAGGATTTTGTAACAACAAAGGTTTAAAATCGTCCCTAAGACATCGCTCTCTGGCTCCAATTATTGCCACTAAACAAAAGTTTTTCAGCATGTCTCTGTTGTAAATGGGACCTTTCTTCCCTTTGAGGATGACCGCCATATTTAGCTGTCGCACCACCACGTTAACTACCTCTCTGGCAGTGGTTCGAGGAGTAACGTATACCTTTAAGCTGGTTCCAATGACTAGACCGGTTTCGTAGGCAGCATATATTTGAAGTATGTCGTAGTTATCTTTGGCATAAGGCTCTGGGTCATCGTTGGGTAAATTAAAAATTTCCGGAAATACAACCGGGCAGTTTGGAGAATCCAAAGAAGGGTTACCCAGATCGAAATCCGAAATAGATTTGATGTTCGTTAGACTTTTTGAGAGGCTACCTTCCAAACTTCTAAGAGGTGGAACTGTGTGATCTACGGTGAGAAACATCACGTTGTGGTCTGCGTTGGCTGGATCTAAAAAATTCTGCTTCACGTTAGCCATGCTTTTGCTAGGTGCCATTTTGACCTTTGGTTTCTTTTGAGGTGTTGAGGAACTTATCGGATGAGTGTGATCACTGTCAGAACTTAGACTGTGCATACTATCAGTAGTATTAAGAGTATTCACACTCACCATGCTACCGCCAAATACAGGTCTTACATTTAAAAGTGGACTAGTAGCAACTGAATCACTGGGCATAGTGATGCACCTGTTTCGGGTCCCTGAATTATTGCTAGATGTTGGCACGGAAAAAAGGATGTCTTCGCTTCTGCTAGGAGCAAGTTGTGATAGGTATTCACTTGCACTGTTAAAACTTTCGCTGTTTTTTCGAGAGTCTTGATCGCTACAAGCACTTAAGTAATGCGAAGCACTGTCGTTGATGTTGAGGTGTTGTTCACTCTTGCTATATTCACTCACCAAATTAGTTGGTTGGCCGATGTTGCTTACACTAGGTCCTGGCCAGGATCCTCTTCCAGGAGATGTCTTTGCTACCTTCGGTGGCGGAATCTGAAGCAAGTTTCTCTTAGGGCTGGTTGGAATACCTATTTCTTTATCTAAAATATGTCGCAAACATATACTTCCAACACTTTTGTCTCGAGCAAATGTAATAACGTCAGCGAGCCAGCGAACACTTTTCCAAATTAATTCTAGTTTGTTTTGAAGCTCTTGGAGCTTAGATAAACGTTCTTTTGCTACAAGAAGTTCGATATTGGAAAATGCTTCTCTGTGTAGATGACTCGCCGTTGCTGCATCCAGTTCCAAAAGACAGCTCAATTTTGAATATTTTTGCACTATGTTGCTTTGGTAGGTGTTCATGTGAATCATTTCAAAGACCTAAAAGAAAATAATTTCAGATTAATTTAAAGTGCAATTAAAACACGATTTAATTTTGCTAAGCTACTAATTTTGCCTAAAAAATTTTCAAAATCTAAATTATTATTAACAAGTATCGTGTTTCTGTATAATCTAGTGTGCCATCAGAATATATTTTGATGAAATGCATATTAAATACACGGAAAGATACCTAACAAAACAATAAACCGTGACTAAGGGATCAGTTCCTCCTAAACCACCCCTCAGTCCCTCACCCCGAAAATTACTTTTCATTTATTGGTTAAGTACACGAGCTGTTACATTACATTATCGTAGATTTAAAATGTAAGGTTTTAAAGTATTTAGCCATAAAGCGGAAATATTTTCTAAAAGACCAAAATCAAAATTATAGTAGCGAAGAAAAATCATGCCTCAATTTTCGAGAATATAATAAGAAATTTAATTGAGATAGCTGATACTTGATGGAAATATACACTGTAAAACTTCTATAACTTTATATTACACTAAACCATGACAATTTTTCCGATACACAGTTTGGGATGGAATTTACAGTTAAAGTTTCTTTTACAATGAGGTATATATATATATATATATATATATATATATATATATATATATAGGGTGTCCCGAATTGCAGTGTCCAAACTTTAACAGCGCATTCTGTATTCAAAATAAGCCCTAATTTTCTATATAAACATATATCGGCAAATGCTTCGTTTTCGAAATACAGGGTGTTAAAGTTTTAAGAACAAAATTGTTATTTAGTCATAACTTTTTTAGTACTTGAGATATTGTTATTAAATTTAGTAAACAGCATTTGAGTAATAAAAGGCATTTTTTGATTTGAAACATTTTTTAATTCTTTATCAGTGGCGTCCGTATAGGATTTTTTATTGAATATTCTTGAAGAAAAAATGGTACGCTACTGCTTTTTCTGAAATCAAAAATCATTCCTAAAATCCCCACTCAGTTTGGAGCAAATTTGATCCCTTGCCTTTTTTTCGTGCGATGCAAGGATTTCGAGTTAAAAACTAAAAACTATTTTTATGTATGGCGTAGTTAAAATTTCCATTATTGTTAATTATTTCAGTGGCAAAACCTTTAAGATCTTGGTATGCCATGATTGCATTTTTGTGACAATTGAACAATTGCTAGTTTCGTCTTTAAAGTGTGACTTGAGTTTTTAGAGTAAATAAATGTCAGGTACAGGGTTTTTTTTATATATTGCCACCCCCCTTATCTTTTTTATTTGACATTTTAGAAAAATGTGTCCCAAATAAAAGTTTAATGGTTTCAAATGAATTTTTATGAAAACATTTTTTTTCATATACAGGGTGTTACAGAAAGTCTGGGCGTGGTCCAAGTTTCTTATTTCAAATAGGTACCCCATTTTTTTATTGAATTTTCGGATTCTCCTGAGAATTTTACACATTTTTTATAAGGGATATTCTATACTTAAATCTAAAGCGTAAAGAGATATTGTTATTTTTTGAAAACTATTATGTAAAACAGGTAAACATTTTTCTGGTCGTAAACTGGTCATTGACGGTGACTGTTTTACAGTTTGGTAGACTTTCTGTCAATTTCTGGATAAAATGTCACATTTCCGATGAGGAAAAATCCGACAACCTTCGCATAGCTTATGAGAATAACGAAAATACACAGGCAACCAGAACAGAAATCACCATCTTCCAACGAATCGCCATCTAAACAAACATTTTTTGAAATATCAGACGTGGATTTTTTCCTTCTATATTCCTTCTATATATATGGGTATTCCAAAAACATCGAATTTTGGAAATATGCATATGAATCTAATTAAGGCAACACATGTTTTTAAAAAATATATGTATAATATTAACGAAAACAGAAAAGAATATTTTAAAAACTACACACAGCGTCAAAAAACTTGGACCCCTTCATAAGTCGCAATGCAAATAAGCTTTCCTCAAGACCGCGTATCTTCAGTAATAAATGAACCAACGAAGTGATTGAAAAATGATTATGTCAACGAATAGCGGCCCTACCACTTTTAGTTAACTGAGCCATGATATTGTAATCAGCAAGCTAATAAGGAGAGTTTAATTTTTTTTAGCCAGACCTCCCATTTAATTTGCATTAGGTCCTGTGTTGAGAAACTTTTAAACACTCTGTAGAGCGTTCTAATTACAATAGAATATTTCATGTGGCTAAAAGTGGCAGCCCTGCTATTCGTTAACATACACTTTTTTTAATCACATGGTTGGATCATTTATTACTCAAGATACAAGGTCTTGAAACATTGCATTGCGTCTTATGAAGGGGTCCAAGTTTTTTGACGCTGGGTTTATTACAAAAAACTACATATTATCAAATAATTCAATAATGAAATGAAATATAAATATTATAATTGCTGAATATGTCCACCATTCATTTCAATACAATTTGTATAATCTGCTATATTCTCTTCTTGCCGCGCAAGCATTATTATTATTCTTGTAGAAAATGCGAAGAATATCACATCTTTCTTCGTCAGTGTAATGCATCTTTTCAATGAATTGACAGAACGACAGATCACCGTCAATGACCAGTTTACGACCAGAAAAATGTTTACCTGTTTTACATAATAGTTTTCAAAAAATAACAATATTTCTTTAGGCTTTAGATTTAAGTATAGAATATCCCTTATAAAAAATGTGTAAAATTCTCAGGAGAATCCGAAAATTCAATAAAAAAATGGGGTACCTATTTGAAATAAGAAACTTGGACCACGCCCAGACTTTCTGTAACACCCTGTATATTAAAAAAAATGTTTTCATAAAAATTCATTTGAAACCATTAAACTTTTATTTGGGACACATTTTTCTAAAATGTCAAATAAAAAAGATAAGGGGGGTGGCAATATATAAAAAAAAACCCTGTACATTACAGTTTATACAAAAAGGTAATTATCAGTCTAACTAGTGATTTCAAAATGGTCTTATTCAGCAACTTTGAGTATGCTGATATTCATTTCGTTTATGGTTTCTGTAATGGAAATACAAATGCAGCAGTACGAGAATACCAACGAAGATTTCCAAATAGAAGATTAACTTGCAAACAAGTTTTCATTAAAACGCATTTAATGTTTAGGAATTTTGGACTCAAAAAGAATCCGAGAAACGAAGGTAGGAGAAATGAACAATATCGAAACGTAATTTTAAATAAGTTTGACAACGATAGGAGATTAAGCCTACGAAGAGCAGCTCATAATTTACAAGGCAACGCAGTTTTTGTTTCTAAAAATAAGGTTCATCGCGTTTTGAGGAAAGATCACAGGAAGCCATTTCAGATGCAGCCAGTTCAAAACTTACAACCTGGTGATGCCGAAAAATGTATCAGTTGTTGCAATTGGTTTTTGCGCCAAATAGAGGAAGACGAGAACTTCTCAAAAAAAAATGTATGGACTGATGAAGCCACATTTACCCGAAGCGGCTCAGTAAATTTCCATAATTTACGAATCTGGAGCCATGACAATCCACGTGTTGTACGAACTAGAGCATTTCAGCAAGAATGTTCTGTTAATGTTTGGTGTGGTGTAATAAATGAAATTTTTTGCGGGCTCCATATTCTACCACCACGCCTAGATGGACAGTTATTTAATGATTTTCTGCAAAATGAGTTATTTCAATATCTAGAAAATATTCCTCTAAATCTTAGAAACGAGTTCTGGATTCAAATGGACGGGGCTCCCGCGCATTTTGCACTTGTAAATCGCGAGTGGTTAAATAATAATTATCCAGAACGGTGAATTGGACGATTAGGAGCTACAGCCTGGCCACCACGTTCCCCTGACCTCACACCTGTCGACTTCTTTGTGTGGGGTTATTTGAAAAATTTAGTTTATTCAGACCAGTTCATACAAGAGAAGAACTGATTCTAAGGATAGAGCAAGCCTGTGAAACTTTGCGAGCCAATACGAATATTATACGCCATGCCACTGACACAGTTAAGAGCAGATGCCGAAAATGTGTCGAAGTTAGAGGAGCTCATTTTGAGCAATTATTGTGAATTTTAAGGCCCACATTAATCCTTAATGATATTTAAAGTGCTCTATAAATTTTTTTCACGATCTAAGTTAATAAAAGTTATGAATTCTAGTTTTTGTATAATTAATTACCAACTTAGTTAATAAAGAGTAGTTTCTGTAAAATGAAGTATCATCTTCAAAATTGAATTAATTCTAATTACCGTTTTACAAAATGAACCGACGATTTTAGAATTATACTGATCTGTTATACTTTAAAGACGAACCTAGCAATTGTTCAATTATCACAAAAATGCAATCATGGCATACCAAGAGTCGACAATGAAGGAATGATGGTAAGTACCAAGGACATTAGATTTTAATAGGTTGCCTGCTAACTTCTGCGATGTCACCCTGATAACCCAAACATAATGCAAATCTCCATTACAACGGGTCGATAACGTCATCTCTCCTTAGTTGTCAGACAAGGTTTTATTTTAGAAACCCTACATACGTAAATGATGAACTCACCCGGAATGCATGAAATAAATATCGGAAACCAAATAATTTTAAAAACTTGCTCTTACAATCCCACCTTAAAGGTTTTGCTACTGAAATTAACAATAATGGAAATTTTAACTATGCCATACATAAAAATGGTTTTTAGTTTTTTACTCGAAATCCTTACACCGCACGAAAAAAAGACAAGGGATCAAATTTGCTCCAAACTGAGTGGGGATTTTAGGAATGATTTTTGTTTTCAGAAAAAGCAGTAGAGTACCATTTTTTCTTCAAGAATATTTAATAAAAAATCCCGTACGGACGCCACTGATGAAAAATTAAAAAATATTTCAAATCAAAAAATGTCTTTTATTATTCCAAGGCTGTTTACCAAATTTAATAACAATATCTCAGGTAATAAAAAAGTTATGACTAAAAAACAATTTTTTTTCTTAAAACTTTAACACCCTGTATTTCGAAAACGAAGCATTTGCCGATATATGTTTATATAGAAAATTAGGGCTTATTTTGAATGCAGAATGCGCTGTTAAAGTTTGGACACTGCAATTCGGGACACCCTGTATGTATATATATATATATATATATATATATATATATATATATATATATATATATATATATATATATATATATATATATATATATATATATATATATATATATATATATATATATATATATATATATATATATATATATATATATATATATATATATATATATATATATATATATATATATATATATATATATATATATATATATATATATATATATATATATATATATATATATATATATATATATATATATATATATATATATATATATATATATATATATATATATATATATATATATATATATATATACAATATAATATAACGAATAAAGGTATAACAATGGGAAATTATGCAAATCTACCTGATGGTTTAGTAATAGCCTTATAAATGTTTTAAATTTATTAATTTGCATACTTTCCAGAAAATTGAGTGTCCCTGATATTATTTCAGAACGATGAATTTTAAAATTTGTATCAAATGTGTGTGATTAGTTTAATAGATGAGTTGAGTAATGTGAATATATATATATATATATATTTATATATATATATATATATATATATATATATATATATATATATATATATATATATATATATATATATATATATATATATCTGCCGGTTTGGTCAATATACATTTTAGGACACGAACCACATTTTGGCATGTAAACTCCTGATTTCTTCTTTTTGTTTTCAGTGAGCTTATTATTACTTCCCTTGTTAAAAGGGAAGTATTGTAATCTTAGAGTAAGCATAAAAAGAGAGTTCATTATTTACATATTTAGCCACTGTCAAGATTACCTCACAGTACAAGGTCGATCGTACGACGATGCCAAACCTAGCGAGGAACACCAATGCTTATTCCAATTTATATTACGGTGAATATGTTTAAACATGATGCAATAAAATTTTCAAAAAATAGTAATGTGTTTCCAGTATTAGTTTCTAAGCAGTATAAAAAATTACTTTTATTGCAAAATAGTAAAATACAAACTAAAATACTCAAAGCCTTAGATCAGATTACACCAGTAACAAGAGTTTTAGTTAGATATGGCAAACGCGATCGACAACTCCACGTATTAGACCATCCCACTGTGGTATTAGACCATCCCACTGTGGTATTAGACCATCCCACTGTGGTATTAGACCATCCCACTTTCATTGACAAGGGATCCTTATAGTAAAAAAGTATAACAGTCTACAGCAAAGATTGTTACAGGGTCACGTGACCGGCGTGGCTTAAAAACCAATAGCGGGTCGTGGAACCACAATAAATTTTAACATTAAAGAAATTAATTTGCTAAAAAATATTTTATTAGATACCAAGCTTTTCTTAGCGTAACTACTACATGTGTTTTAATGTATTATTGGGTATTTATTGATATGGCTCAAATCTTCTAATTATATGTTACGTTCTAAAGGTGCGGTGACGTTAGAAGAACATTGATTTTTTAAATATTTAATAAATAAGTTTTATTTACTTTATCTTGGACATTGCGAAACTAGGAACTTTAGTGCACTAACTATGCTGCGGCAATGTGAGTTTGTAAAAAAATAGCCGTTTAAGTTTGGGATTTTCTTTTAATCACTAAGTAAACAACAAGATTTCCTTTTCCAGGAGACATGTCTAATGAAAGATACCTTATTCACTTATTTTGGGTCACATGACGTATTGACCAATCTCAGAATCCTCAGAAGCAAAATGATACAAGAAAGACTCTGAGTTGATTTTTTTGACGATCACAATAGTTTTTCCTATCAGAGAATTAAAATAATTATAGAATATATCTATACTATATTAAAATAGTCAAAGGGCGTATCACGCTCAAAAAAACTTACTGCGATTTCGAAAATCACACAAGTTTCGAATGATTTTTTAAATTTTCACAAGAGTTGGGCCAATTTTTTTTATAAGTGTTGTCAGGTAAAGGAATTTAAATGGTGATTCTTTGGGTATTAAAAGTAAAAATGTGTTCGCAAACATGTTCTAAACTGCTTAGAATTTAAGATATTGAAAAAATTTAAAAAAAAATCTTTTATTTTTTTAAATTTAGCTATTAACCTGGAATAACAATATGAGAATTGGCTTTTCTATTTTTATCTTATCGCGCTCGCTTATTTTACTTTCCTCGCAAGTATTCTAGTTGCAAAAAACATGTTTTCTCAGTTCCGTCGGTTAGTCTGTATGTCTGTCCGCGACAAAGCTCAAGAACTGCTTCTCCTGTTTACTTTAGGTTTTGGTTAAAAATTAAAGGTCATATGATGATGACGTGGTAACATTTTGTTACAAATCCAATATGAACAAAATGGCGGCCTATTGAAATGTTAAATAATGATTACTAAAAAACTGCGTATCCATTTTATTCAAATTTTGCAGAAAAATTAGGTGTGTCATGACCATCAACTGATAATTTTTACTACAAATCCAAAATGGCGGCCTAATAAAATACTGTAAAAGTCAATGCAGAAAACTACTGCATCGATTATGTTCAAATTTTGCTTAAAAATCAAATATTATATAGGGATGAACTGGTAAAAATGTTGAGATAAATTTAAAATGGGGGAACAAAACGGTGGCCTAATTAAATGTTTAAAAATATCTGAAAAAAGTACTTATCGGATTGATTGATGACATCCCCATTTTGAGTATTTATTACTTAAAATGTATGAATTGCTCACTTAATATCGATTTTTAATCAAATCGGTATAAATGTTAAAATTCGCACACAATCTAGGCATTCTTACTCTCATTTTTTAAATATTTACTAAAAATATATGATATGTATTCTCAAATACCCTCAGATGCCTATTTTCTTTCAGCGAAATCTATACAAATTTTAAAATTCCGCCGCCATGTTGGCAATACAATCTTGAATTTTTAAAATGTTGACAAAAATTCATGATGTGCAGTCTTAAATACCCCTAAATGCCGAATTTTAATTAAATCTGCAAACATTTTTAAAATTAGTCCGCTATGTTGGTGCCGCCATTTTTAATTCTCAAATATCGACTCAAATTTCATAACTTCTTAGATATACTTCTAGATACTGATATTTCAGCCGAATCTGTGCCAATGACAAAATTCGTTGTATATCTATTGCTATATTGGCGCCACCATTTTGATTGTTATTGTGCATTCTTAAATAATCCCCACAAATGTTAAAATCATCTGTCCGACCTGTTGAAATTATTATTTTGATACCGCTATTTTGAATTTTGAAATGCTGACACTCTTAAATTTTGCTAGGCATCTATTTTCAGTTTAATCTACACAAGCAACCAAATTCGTCGGCCATATTGGCTCTGCCATTTTGGATTTCTAAACGCTTACTAAAAAAATTCGGATTTTTTATATCCGAAAGTGTACGCATGCCAGTTATGAAAATAATGGGTAATGGAAGTGGTGAAAAATCTATTACAAGATTTGAACCAGACATACAAACATACAATCAGCCGAGCAGGAAGCTAAAAGCGCGTTAAAAGCATTGATTTTAGTTTAAAACTCTAACACTCGTATTCACTAAAGAGGTTTAAACAAGGTCAAACTTAGCAGTTACAGGTTTAAGATGACATTTTTAACAACTGAACAAATATTTTTTCTAAATGTGACAATTACAAAATGACAGTGACATAAAGCAATTTTTGTGGAAAATTAAATAAAATTAAAGTTAATCGAGTAAGTGGATTTTTTAGCTATACCGAAACAGACCGAGCGACCGACCGTAATGGAAAAACATGAAGATCTGTAAAAACCCGGAACGATGATTTTTTTCACGATTGATAATATTTTCTCATGCGTGAAGTGAAAAATCACGCCGCCACTGGCATTCGTCAATAAATGGCCACGGCTTTGACATGGGCCATCCCCACTTCTTGTTTTATCGTAAACACTGGTCGATAGAATGTGAAAAAATGGCGCATACCCCTAACGTGATTTATGAATGAATTGTGGTTTTACACGTCTTTACATTTTAGCGTCCCTAGATGCCAAAAAAAATATGTTTTATTAATTCCGTCGATCCGTTGTCGGTCCGTCTGTCGGTATGTCTGTCTGTCAGTTCACGGCATAGCTTAAAGACTACTTACTCGAATAACTTCAAATTTTTATCAAAAATTAAGGCTCAAAATGGAGGCGTAGTGAAATGTTAAAAAAATTTCAAATTTTGTATAAACATCAAGTATTATATCGGAATCAACTGGTAACTATTTTAGTACGAATCCAAGATAGCGGTATATTAAAATATTTAAAAATTCAGCCTTTAAAAACTACTTAATGAATTGATTTCAAATTGTGTGCCGTAACAAATAGTCGTATAGGACTTAACTAGTAAAACTGTGGTACTAATTCAAGATTGCGGCCAAATAAAATTTTTGTAATAGTGAAGAAAATCACCCTCTCAGGATTTACATATCTTCAGTTTTAGCGTCCCTAGATGCCAAAAAACATGTTTTATCAATTCCGTCGGTCCGCCTGTCGATCTGTGTGTCAGTTCACGACATAGCTTAAATACTATTTACCCGATTGACTTCAAATTTTGACCATAAATTAAGGGTCATATGGGGATGGCCTGATAATATTTTGGTAAAAATACAATATGGCGGAACAATGTTAAAAAATATTTGTTAGACTGATGTATTATTTGGGGTTAAGATCCAGTAAAAAAAAACAAGTATTTTTTTAAATTATCGACATTTCGCAACTTAATTTTTGCATCCTCAGGACACATCTACAGATCTAATACCCTGCATGAAACCCATGTTATCAGTACTTTTACTCCGTTGTTCCGCATATATTACCCAGATATTAAGTTTATAAACGGTTTTCGTTAACAATCCTTTTGTTGTTATTTTTACAGTGGTGTATTATTTGGGGTTAGGATCCAGTAAAAATTTTTTTTTAAATAGTCGATGTTTCGCAACTTTATTGTTGCATCTTCAGGACACATACGTACCTAGGGCCTTAATAAACCATAAGTCTTCTCTATCCTAGGTGTGTCAGCTCGTACACATCCGGATGTGTGTACTTACATCGCACCTCTCCTATATGCTTCGCGGACATATAGAGAGTATCTCTGAAACGGAAATGGACATTATTATCAGTGTATGTGTTGTGTGTGGTCGCGGGGTCTACGGTGGTAGACCCTGTGTGCCCGCCGCTCCTCCAGGGGGTCGTAGTCAACCAGCCTTCGGAGTTCTTCATTTGGATGTGCCGCTGCCCACTGGATGCCTTTCATGGCTTTGGTCCTGATTGCGTCTTGCAGTGGTTCCCATTGCAAGTCCCAGTGTATCTGGGCGTTCCTGACGTACCATGGTGCGTCGACTGCCATTCTCAGATACTTATTTTCTGTTGATGCTAACTTGTTTATGTAGGTGGGCGCTGCATACGCCCACGCTACTGCTCCGTATGTCAGTTGTGATCTTGCGATCATCTTTATCATTGTCAGCTTTGTCCGAACAGCCATAGGGCTCTTTCGGTTCATAAGAGAGTATAGTTTAGCCGTAGCCCTGCCAGTCTTTGTTCTTGTCTGTTCAATATGAGGCTTCCATGTTAGCCCCTTATTCATAGTCAGCCCTAGATATCTGACCATGTTTGTCCACGGTATGTCTGTTTCTTCTATGTTTATAGCCACTGGGGGCGTCATTCTCCTCTTTTGGAAGAGGATGGCCTGGCTTTTCTGTGCGTTTATTTTGATCTTCCAAGTGACACACCAGTCATCAGATCTATCTCTTCCTGCAATCTCCTGCATATTATTCCTGGATGTCTATGCTTGGCCGCTATAGCACTGTCATCAGCGTATAGGGCTAGAGAAGTGGTGTGTATCTTAGGGATGTCATGTGTATACACGTTATATAAGTGCGGTCCTAACACAGATCCTTGCGGCACACCCGCTTCTAGTCTCCTTTATGTCGATCTCGAGTTTTTGACTCTGACATCTGATTGGTAATTCCGTCTTTGCCTGGAGCTTTTTGCTTCTTCAGGCTTTTTATGATCCCTTCGATCTCCTGAGGTGTAGCTGGACGCTCTACCGTAGCAGGAGTTTCTGTGTCATTTAGTCTTCTGCAGTCATTAATTATTTCAACTTCATGTTGATCATCCTCTAGCGGATGGTGGTTTAGGCGGCACTCATTCTCGAGAGTGTCCGCTAAGGCTTCAGCCTTTTCTTGGCCTGTGTAAGCCATACCCCCCACCCCGTGCAGGGGAGGCATTGATGTTCTTTCAGACCTAAGATTCTTCTGCATCTGCCATGCAGTTTTATCTCTGGTGTCTAGTTCCCGGAGTTTGTTACTCCACATTCTATCTCTAAGCTCCCTCAGTGCATCTCTCAACCTAGTTGAGTGCCTATTTAGGGCTATTCGGTCCTGCTCAAGGTGCCTGCGTCCGTAGGCACGTTTGAGTCCTCTGTTCTCTCTGATGAGAATTCTCATATCGCTCCCATGCTGTAAGTATGGTGTTGTGACTATTACTGTGCTTTCGTGGAAAGCTTCCAGTATTTTTGTTTCAAGAGTCACTACGGCTCTTTCTAGTTCCTGGGAGTCATTAATGGCTGCGATTTCGATTTGGTCTTGGACTTTTTGTTGGTAAGTCCGTCAGTTCGTCTGCTTCCTTACTGTGGTTTCCTGTGCCCTATCATCATTACCCAGAAATAGCTTGATCGGATTATGGTCCGACGTCCCTTCTTCTAGGGTTTCGATTTCAAAGTCATGGACAATGTTCTTCAGAATTCCTATATCTAGCACCTGAGGAGTGCTTTGGTTTCTTGGTAGAAACGTTGGCCTGTCTGGTCCTATGACTGTGCCCCCTTGGGCTTCAGTGAAGTCTAGGAGGCTTTGACCGTTCCTGTCTTGCGTAGTGCTATTCCACTGCGGATGTTTGCAGTTCAGATCACCTATGATGATCCGGGGGTGTCTATCCCTTAGCAAATCGTCTATGTCTTCCTGTGATAGGAGATTTTAATCTTCCCTCTGGAGGTGGGGACTTCAGTTGTTAGGACTTCTATGTCTACGTCTTCAATCCCAATGTATGCGTGTGGGAGTGTCCTCTTAACGAGGAGCGCTACGCCACCGCCATTGTTTACGATTCTGTCGTATCTGTAGGTTTCGTATCCTGGGATAGAGAACCTTTCCGCCCTGCCTATTCTGGTCTCCTGCAGTGCCAGAATATCACGTGTCCTTTCAAAGATTAGCTGTATTATCTCTATCTTTAGAGTTTTTGGTATTGTGGGATTATTTTCTGCCATTTCTGTGTTTTAGGGCCTCTATGATCATCTTCTGAGTTTCCTTCATTAAGGAGTCTGCCATTTCTTTCATGGCTTTTTGGAACTGGTCCATTGTCAGTCCTCCTGAAGAAGTACTGGCAGCTGCAGGCTACCGCACTTCTTTCGGTGGTAGTACGCGACTCCTCGGGGGGGCGGCTGATTTTGCGGTGTGTGTGTGTGTGTGTGTGTTGGAGGTGGTGTTGATTTGTGGGAATATTTTACCACTTTAGGGCACTTCGTGCATCCACGGTAGTATGCCGGGTGCCCCTTTTCCTCGCACAGAACACACGTCGCATTCCTTGAGGTCTTGTTCACCGGAAGGGGATAGACCGTCGAGCGGTGCCCTCCGGCACATTTAACGCATCGTTCCTGGAAGGAACACTTCCACTGCGTATGGCCGTATCTTTGGCATCTGAAGCATTGTTGTGGCTCAATACTTTTCTTTTTCGCTTCCACTACGAGGTCGTGGAGCCTGGTGATTTTATAAATCTCTTTATTTTGAGTTTTAACCAAGTACAGGGAAATCACCTGTTTGGTGCGTCTACTGGTCACAGGGAATAGTCAATTACCCCTTGAGCTTTGAGCTTTTAGACCAGTGGTGGGATATTGAGAGGTAGTCCTCTAATGAGCTGGAAGAGATGCAGGCGGGCTTTTATACCTGACTTGTGCTCGCTGAACCGTGACGCTGTGTTAAGATCGGTTTCCACGTGTGATGTAGACCGTATCCCGTATCTCTATTAAAATTTTTTGTATGTTTAAATATTTCAACAGATTCTCTAATTTTTAATTTATAAAAACCTGGAACCGATGCTAGAACCTTGGTTTCCTTTACATTTATGAAACAGCCAGTGTTATGCTGGTGTTTAGCTACAGCAGATTGAACAATTTGTTTCTTTTTAATACATCGTTCATGTTCCTTAAGTCTAGTTGATGTTGAGCATCCTTTTTCTCCCACATACACTTCTTCACAGAAGCAAGGAATTTTATATACTCCTTCTGTTTGAAAAGGTACAATATCTTTCGGGGATCACAAGCATTGTCCAATTTTCTTATGTGTATTGAAGATTGTACGTATGTTGGACCGCCGAAGTAATCGTCCTATTATGTAGGTATGTATGTAGGGAAGAACAACACTACCTAATAGTGGCTCTTTATCATTCTCCTTTGGCGGAGTTGAATTACTATATATTTTAATTGAACGCCTAATATCTTCAGAGTAATAGCCATTCCCTCTGAGGGCTGCGGTCAGTTTCGATGTTTCCGAATTTTGATCAGAAAAAGACGTGTTCAGATCTCGTGGAGTAAAGATCCCTGAAGATGCCTCGTGCAATCGAAGGCGAAACGTCGGATAGTAATTCCAATTTGACACGGTCTAATCCCAAGAACCATGATTTCTTAATTAATAAATGTACGTTTAGAAGTCTGTGAATAAAGGATTTAAAAGGTGACATATTTTGTAAATAAGGATAACATGAACCAATATTAATAACAATATCTGTGTGTGACGGTTTGATAGATAGAGAAATCAGGTTTTTTGCTTTTATGTGTTACAGTTAGATCAAGAAAATTATTAGATTTATTTTGTTCTAATTCTGCAGTAAACTTAATTTTTGGATATAAATTATTTATAAAGCTTATGAATTGATTTAACTGTTATTCTGTACCTGCAAAATAAGGAATAATATCATCAATGTATCTATACCAGTACAAACAATTTTTTATTTAATGGATGTTCGTGTATTTTTCCTTCTAAATTGTTCATTAAGATTTCAGCCAACAAAGCATTTCCCATTATTAAACCCTCATTTGACATATAAAATTCACCATTAAATTCAAAATAATATTGATCCAAGCCGACTGAAAAAGTATCTAAAATATTCTGTTTTATTATACTTAGGAAAAAGATTTTGAACATAAAAAGAATATACATTTTGCGTTTGATGGGAGATACTTCTAATATTATTTATTAATTTATAATAGTTTTTAATACTCTATTTTGCTTTACAGTTGCAAAATGTTTCTATATGTTTAATAGTTTGTTAGATAATTTAGTGGATGGAGCTATTTCGAAGGATACTACAGGTGTCATTGGTAAATCCTTTTTATGTAATTTAATTAAAAAATATAAGTTTGAAGCTTGCGGGTCCAAAGTTATTAATTTAGATTTTTCATAGTCATCAAAAAAGAGAAATTTCTTTTGCCATCATTATTTGAAAAACGCCTGTTGGATCAATTCGAACAATCGAAAAATGTTTATTATTTACTTCTCGGTTGATAATCGAGAACTAAATAATAAACATTTTTCGAGGTATGTACCAATTTCTGTTCCTGTAGCATGAAAACTAAATACTAAACTATAATATTTAAGGTTTAAGAAAAAGAAAAATTATATTCTATATATATATATATATATATATATATATATTTACATATTTATATATAGGTATATATATATATATATATATATATATATATATATATATATATATATATATCGCGCTTGTTAAACAATTTATCTGCTAATATTAAAAAATAGTATGTGGTATTTGCACACCACACTGCCCTTATTCATGACCACTTAAACCATGAATTTCCTAACAGATAGATTGGAAGAAAGAGTTTACATGGACGAAAGAAGATATGAAAAACCGTATTACGAAAGTTTTTGGAAACATTACCTTGAGTGAAGTTAGTAGATTATTTGAAGACCGGATACAGTTGTCTTTGAACATTTATTATAACGTTATGCATTTTGTTGTTTTAGTTACTTAATTTTTTACTTTTATTCCTTGCTTTTAAATGAATAGTGAACATTTTTTAACACCTGCTTTAATTATAACATTTTTTTTGTTGTATTTGCTTTTTTCATATTACCTTGACGAGGTTTTGACAAATTTTGTCTACGTTATATAGTTTATAGAATTAAGATAGTAATAATAATAGCAATAATTATAAACCGAAACAATAAATGTGTTAATAAACGTATTTTTGATGAGTAGCGAGTATACTTTTGTCCAAATCATGACTCTATACGAATAAAAATCAAAGATTACCGATATTATCGACAATAGTCGTAATTGCAAATTTGAAGAGTATGATATGCCCTACAAGATGGCCTATTAATGTACAGGGCGTCTCATTTAAGAAAACGGAGTTTTATTACAAAACCAGTTACTATGTTGGGGCCGTCATAAAAAACACCCCGTATAAGTTGTAGCCAAATTTTTATTACGCAATTATTGCATCATCAATGATGTTTAAAGACCCAAAGAATATTATTACCAAGTTTAAACAAATAATTTTTTTTAACAAAATTTTTGTTTGTTTTTTTCTGAATTTTATAAAAAAATTTGATTAGGTTGGCAACGCCGCAACGGTGGTGAAATTAAAATAGTGTACTATAGGCAGTATATAACGCTGAATTCAGTTCTGTTCCTAAAGATATCGACTTCTATTTAAAAAAATACACTTTTTGTTGTCACACTTCTATAGAACATCCTGTATACAAGAAAATCTTTTTAAGCATGTACACCTCGACAAGCCTTACAACTTTCGTATGAAAAAGATTTTTCTATTTCCGATAACAACAGAGATATTGGACTTTCTCGCGGTAAAAGACCACCCTGTATATATAAATACCTCATTGTAAAAGAAACTTAAACTGTAAATTCCATCCTAAGAAGACACTGTATGTCGAAACACTTGTCATGGTTGAATGTAATATAATGGAAAATAAATGAATTTGGGTTACAACATGAAGTTCAACATTTTCTGCTTGACAGGCACTGCAGAATATTTCCTAATTAAAAATTTAAAAAATAATTCAATCTTTAATTAACTCAAAAAATAAGTTTAAATAGATCTTTATTATATTATACTACTCGAATGATGAGGTCTGCAATCTGATGTAATATATTTAGACTTCTCCAAAGCATTTGACAAGTTAAATCATGACTTAATTAATAAACTTTCAAATATCTTATTCTCGGATTCCCTATTACGGCTCTTTACATGTTACCTTTCAAATCGCACACAATATGTGGCTATAAATGGTTTTCAATCGGAGAACTATATAGCATGTTCGGGGGTACCGCAGGGTTCTGTTTTAGGACCCTTGCTGTTTAACATTTTTATAAACGACATTGGTGATTCTCTGGATATTGGTTATTTACTCTACGCTGATGACATCAAACTGTTCGCTAACATTAAGTCTATGGAGGACTGCTTAGAAATCCAACAAAATTTACAGCATATTATTGACTGGTGCCAGGGAAATTGTCTACAGCTAAATATTGGAAAAGGCAAGGTTATGTCGTTTACTACAAAGTCAGAACCGATTATTTTTCACTATAACTGCAATAGTGAAATTGTAGGCCGATCCAAGGAGTTCTGTGATCTGGGAGTTACATTCGATCAAAAATTATCATTTACCTCACATTACAGCGCTATTAGGTCAGATTCTTCTAAAATGTTAGGGTTTATAGTTCGTACTACTAAAGAGTTTAGCCAAGTGGAAGCCATAAAGCTGTTGTACTATAGTTATGTCTGATCCAAACTTGAATATGCGGCAGTTGTATGGTCTCCGGGATATAATATCCATGTGTCTGGTATTGATAGTATACAGCGAAAATTTGTAAAATATCTAAGCTTTAAACAAGACGGTCGCTATCCCGCTCAAGGATGTCCACAAGAAGAGCTTTTAGATAAATTTTCACTGACGAACTTAAAAACCAGACGAGATAACCTGCAAATGATATTTTTGTATAAGCTATTAAGTAATAAGATAAACTGCCCCTGTTTACTTTCTAAAATAAATTTCAACGTGCCTCGTTTAAGTTCACGCACAAGCTGTGCGTGAACTTAAACGTCGGCAAGTGCTTTTTACTTGCCGACTCCTCGTACAAACATCTTAAAATTTTCGCCTATTTATATAATGTGCGATAACTTTAACAAAAAAACTAATTTGGATCTTTTTTCTGATAGTTTACAATCATATAAGAAAAATTTACGACGCTAAACCGTTTTGCTAATTTAAATCTTATTCAAATATCAGAATTTGGAAAATAATTACTGTTATTATTAGTTATAAGCTTCTTTTTATGTGTAAAATGTAATTTTTTAGTAGGCTTGAATATGTAGTTTTTCACTGTCTTGTAATTGGGATCATCCTGTAAGACAGTTAACTGTAAATAAATAAATAAATAAATAAATAGATTTACTCAATACTCAGGGACATATAACTCATTTTGAGTTGAGCTCTAAATGAACACTCTGTATGTATATGAAAAACCCAAGGAAATAATCTATTAATTGAGATGTGGAGTTATATTGTATATAATAGTAAATACAATTTTCCGTTGACTATTAAAAATTTACGATGTCTATGCTACATGTTTTACAAACGGCATATTATAAATAATTCCGCTGAGGTTATGCTCGAGTCACAATACGCAATGCATTTGCTATGAGTGCATGTATCTTCCTGTGTACTAAATCTATGCTTGCAAGTTATGATGTAACCTATTTTTATTAGACGAATCGTTTTGGAAAAAAATACTGTTTTAGTGCATGCCCATGGCTGTCAGGATTTAAAATTATTACCTGTATTGGTAAACTGATCAAATCACCTCTCTGCAACAGAATTTCTCTTTGTCCGGGAACGGCACACGAGAACTCAGCAGAAGGGCAAATTACTATGAAACTAACTTCATTAGTCAATTCTATGACCTCAGCATCGTAAAGTCTATGGGTGTTAGCGTCTTCATTTCTGATGTCCATGTAATTAAATAACCGCTTCGCAGCACTTGTAACCAATTCTAAGAAGTTACGTTGTAGTTCCGTTGCATTGTCAAGAATGTCAGGCAGGTGTTGCTGCTTCAAGTATTCCCATTCCTCTCTGTAATATATATCCAAAAAATATTATTATTATTTATCAAACGATCTGCTAAGTATAACTTTAGTCAACAACAGAAATAATTCATTGAAGACCATAATACAATTTTATATTTTTTTGTCAGTAGACGTAGCTTTTGGAGTTTCATAAATTCGATTTGACCCTACTTGCACACGTACGACTAATTTGTATTTATTCAGTGACCCTGGATCCCATAGGCACCGACTTTTCAGAATTGCTCTGGGTGCGTTTTCCAGGGACAGATTTTTTTTGGCGGATTGGGTGATAGGCGGGCTTAGGGAGGGAAGGGGCAAAAACAAAGCACATATGAAAATTATATAAAGATATAATTTAATTATTAAAAAAACATTTTTCTTTGTTACAAGAAGAAGTAACTTTTACATATTAACAATAATTTTCAAATAATAAACTATTTCAATAATACAGAAGGCGAAATAGGCCTGCAACTAGCGCAGATTAAAGATAAGGTCGGTTAAATTCAAGCAAAGTTGCTCAATTTAGTGAATGCTGTTGAAGAATTAATAAAATTTCGGGTCCAAATTTTTCAATCGATACAATTATCCTTTCCTTTAGTTTTTACACCTCTATTCTATCGAAATGTACGTTTTTAATAATTTGCTTATTAAAAAACGTTTTACACTGTGCTCAGATCAGTTTAATAGCATCGAAAAAGCAGTGGTAAAGTAGTAATCTCAAAACTTGATGTCCCATGTTATTAAATTATTTCATCCACGGTATTTCGTAAATTGGTTCTGTATTGTTTTACGAGTTGTAGCAACTCGGGTTTGAGGGCGTTTTCCGAAAATTTTATATTTTTGTTTTGTAACCAAGGCATGATATCAGCTTTTTTTATTAAAACGTTAAGAGATAGTGAGGTGAAAACTGTCCTTTCAGCCATTATCCAAACAATTTATAGTTCATGTTGTCATGGTAATCGGCGTTTTTATTCCAGTGGCGGCTCGCCAGGTGAGGCGGGTGAAGCGCCGCTACCTACATTTTCCAATCAATTTACTTAAAAATAAAAATATTTTTCAAATATTAAGCATTTTATAATCCACATTTCTATTATAAAAATGTAGTATGTTTCACATACATTCACATTATTTACTTAATTATACCATTATTTTCTATTAAAACTAGTGCGTTATATACTTAAAAAATTAACGCTCTGAACACCTTTTCATAAGAGCGATCCGTTGGGTAATCACAATCAGCAGTTAACAAATTCCGCTTCAGACTCCCCCCGTGTGCCGGCTTTCGCGCTTAGATTTGTTTACGGCAGTTGTTATGGCAACGCAATGGTGAATTTCCGTAAGCCAAATAGAGATAGAACGGCATAAAACTGCTACTGCACGCTGCAGGCGCTTGTTCGCTTGCTATAGAATTAATGTAAATTAGTGCGTTCGGAGGCGGAAGCAGTTTTGCATCGTGTTATGTATCGTGGTATATAACTGTTTTCTAAGAACAAAAAATATATATTTAAAAATCTTATAAATTCATATTATTTCCCCTAAGTATTAAAAAACGCTCCAAAGCTATGGATAACTAACATCATAAAAAGGTAGAAAAATAGCCATTTTGGGCGTGGCACTACGAACATTTTTCGCCTGTGGCGCTATTTTTACCTACAAGAATGTGCACCTAGCTACGCTGTGCTCCACCCGTTCTTGAATCTACGAGCCGTCACTGTTTTATTCGTTGTAGAAAAGTCTAGGACTACCCATTTATAATTTTATATTTGCTGCCAGCGGCAGCGTGTAAAAAAAGTAAGGAAACGGAGAAATATCTAGGTAATAGGTACCGCTTACCTGATTTTAATGAAAATATGTATACTTAGGTATGAAATTATGCCATATTCAATGGTGAGTTATGAATTGCTGCCAAGTTTACAGTTTTTCTGTTATAAAAGGATTTTTTTTAATGGGACACCCTATTTTATATTATTTTTCTAAAATCTACGTAAACTTCTCAATACTTTTTATAAAGAACACTTTTTACGAAAGTCAACAGTTTTTGCAAAAATAAGGTTTTAATATCCATAATTTAACGTATTACTTTTAATTAAAATACGTGCATACAAAAAGTTATTGACAATGTCAGTTTTGTTGATTTACAAAAATTGATCGTATAATTAAAACCCAAAGAATTGAAATTGAAAATATCCTAACAGTAATCCAATATCTACCGAAATTAAAATTAACAAAACATTTCATGAAACTGGAAAAGTAAGGTTCTGGCAGACCTAAAAGCGCAAAAATTGGTGATAAATGTTTTAATCGGTTTAGAGGAAAATACGCACCTTTCTACTAGAACAGTAGGAAGAGAAAATGACGTCTCGCACATGTCCGTAGACCGACTTCTAAAAACCGAAAAGTTTCATCGAAAGTTACCTTGGTGCAAGAACTTTCTGAGAATGAACACTATAGGTGCTTTGAATTTTGTGAAATCATGATGGAACATTGCAATACCAGTCTCAATTTTGTCAATCAAATTATTTTTTCTGATGAAGCAATTTTTTCTTAATGGAAAAGTTAACAGGCATAATTGTCGATGTCGGCCAGGGAAAATTCACATTGGATACGTGAAAATCATACCCAATTTCTCCAAAATATAAATATTTGGTGTAGTATAAGGGGTGCAAAAATAATCGGCCCTTTCTTCATGGAAGACACATTAACTGGAGAAAAATATTTGAATCCTTTAAGGACCGAAATATGGTTTCAGCAGGATGGTTCTCTACCGCATTTTGCTCGGAATGTTCGAGAATATTTAGACAATCTTTTTTTTTTGGAAAATGGATTGGACGCAGGGATACAATAGAGGGGCCACCTCGGTCTCCGGACTTGACTTGACCTCAAGGATTTAAAGAAGCGAATAGAAATCGAATGTAGACCAATCGAGGAGGCTGGCATTCTGTTTAATGTATTAAATTTTTCCCACAGTATTTGGCCTACTGTCAGGAAGGAAATGGACAACATTTAAACTTAGTTGCAATAATTTGTTGTTTGTTGTATTAGGTATTTCTCTTTTATATTGTACTGTTTCCGTTGTTTTTTACAACCTATTTTTAAAGTTGAGATGTTTTTTTCTCTTGCTAGTGTTTTGGTAACAAGATGAGGAATTATTGTGCTTTCCGGTTCGCCGGAACGTACAGCATCTTTTCCCTTTCCAGTTACACGACATTTCTTGTTAATTTTACTTACGGTTGATTTAGTTATTTGATTTCTGTCAGGATATTTGTCATTAAAAATGTTACAAACATCTTTGTAAGTTTCGCATTCTATCCCCATAACCCAGTATAATTAAAATTTCAATTCTTTAGGTTTCAGTTAATCGATCCACTTTTGTTAATCACAAAACTGACATTGTCAAATATATCAGATAACCTTTGTGTGCAGGTACTTTGCTAAAAGGTAATACAATAAATTATGGATATTAGACCCTCCTTTTCGCAAAAACTGTTGATTTTCATACAAAGTGTTCTAGTATTGAGAATTTTATCCAGATTGTAAAAAAGTAATTTAATATAACGTGTTCCAAAAAAAAAAATCAGGTAACCGCTACCTGAGATATTTCCCCGTTTTCTTATTTTTGTTAAAGGCTGTATATCTTTTGCAGTCTGATTCTTTTTTTCTTAAAACAGATCTAATGTGGTCATCATGCCATGTTCTAATAGCGCTAGTATTTTGAAATATCCACGTTTCTGATAGCAAATTTGCAGTATATCGTCTTAAAAATGTAATACGCTTTGAAACAAAATCCGATTTTTCCATAATATAGCGCCCACCGCTGTCCATTTTAAATTTAAATCCAGAGTGTTTTAACAAATAACCTTAACCTGGCATTACTTAGGTCAATTATTTATTTGGCAGGCAATTCCTTTTTTATATTACTTTTATCGTGTGACATAGTGCATGTCAGTCATGTCGTAAACGCTTTGCCTCGCTTAAATCTCTCGACTTTGGAGCACGCTTTTCTTTATTCACCTAAATACAAATTTGATTTGATTTCTAAATAAATATTTAACCACTTAACTTGGTTGAGGTTCCTGTAATAGATTACCTTCGAATTCTGGCTACACTTTTCTCACTAATCTTATAAGCTTGTTCAGCGCATTTGAAACACGATATTGGCTGCACGCTATTTTCCTTTTGATTCTGAAAATACTCTAAAATGTTTAAAGTAATCTTTCGAGTCTTGACGTTAAACATTTTTCACAAAATATTGTTCACTAAATCATTATAATCACAATAAAAGTTCAATGCCGAATAAACCAAAGCCTAAAGTATATGTAGGTATTCAATAAGTCCGTATCTGAAATTTCAAGAATAATAAATTTAGGCTATAATAAAAAGTCTTCATTTAAGTGTACGTAACAAAGATAGTTAATAAAGGGTTCTACCCTTTATTAACACCCCTGTGGAGTTATCCACCATAAAAATATTAAACATTACTTCTCATGCTTCTTTTTAGTAAAACTTATTGGTTAGTATAACATTGACTAAATCAAATAATTAATTTACATTGTGTCTACTCTAGAAGATTTTATACCATTTCCTTGGCAATATCCAAAACATAATAGCATATCTGTCATTTTTTTGTTGGGATATTGTATGGCCATGACGAAAATAAATTGACAAATTGTTTGATAGCAAATTTAGTGAGAGATTTATATTACTATATTACAATTTAGACCAGACGATGCACGAAATTAATTTTTTAAATCCAGATATTCCAAAAACGGTTGCTCAAATCAATTCTTACCATATAAACTTTTTTTTTTTGGTAAGAGACGTCGGAAAATAAGAATTTTTATTTAAAATTTTAATACAGCGTAGCGCAAAAAGTTATTCGGTTTTAAATGTATTCAGAATACCACAGGTGACGCCCTCTACATTTTACAACAAAAATAAGAGCAGATTTTAATTTTTCACCCCACAAAAGCCCCCAAACCCGAACTGTGCGACAATACACCAAATATTAAAGAAGTTTACTGAAAAAAAACAGAATATATTTATTGAAAATATCCAGCCTATGTGTTTTAATTATAAAATCTTATTGCTAAAACTTTATAAGTATTAAGTTTAAAAATAAAAATAAGATTACAAATTAAGGGAATCTTTTAAGTCGGGGCTTTGGTTTGTAACTTGAAATTTACTTTTGAACAGTGCATCTACTCCGTGTGTGTTTAGAGTTATCTGAAGAGTAGTGAACTCTGACTGTTGAAAATCTTGTTAAGTTTCAAAATTAAAATTAAATATTAAAGATCCGAAGAGTCCTTTGAAATGGGGCTTAGATCTCTCGGACTGCAACTCGAAATTTCCCTTTGATACCGTTTATCGCAACGACCGTGATTTAGAGCTGCCTGCTGGAAGGAATAAACTCTGAACATGTCTCCTTTGTAGGTTTGAGGCAGGTAGGGAGCTAAAATCTCTTTTGTTTTCTGTTTTCTTAAATATCGAATGAATGTTAAAGCTAAGAGCTAAATAAACGGACAAATCTTGTGTCTTAAAATCGATCCCACTTGCACTATTTATTAACTTCCCTCTAACCACTAACGATCATCTTTTCATTGGGTTTTTCGAGTCTTTTCAGCATGTGACAATATATCTAAATACACTAAACTTAATTATCACTATAAATATATATTTTAAATCGCGATTAAAGTTTTGTTACAAGATAAAAAAGTCTAAATTCAAAGTTAGCGAGTCTACAAGGTCTAGAGACGAAAGAATGGTAAGAATAGTTAGTTCTACAGAAAAGTGTGTGAAAGAGATCCTGGCTCCGTGTTATTCTATCTAGAACTGACAAACCAATGTTCTGCAAGAGGTCAGGCGCGCAAGACTTATAATTTAGAATATTATATAGGTTTTTTAAATCCCTAGTTTATATCCTCTGTTCAAGAGCGAATATTTCAAGTTAATGTTCGAGATCACGGTATTGAAGATTGTGGTCAAAATTAAATTTATACCTATGAAAATTAAGGAACCTATGCTGAACTTACTCTATTCTGTCTGTGTGAACCTGATAGTAACGAGAGCAAACAGAGGAAGCATATTCCACATTGGGCCTAACCAAAAAAAAAAAGAAAAGTCTCTTTAAAAACCCTAGTAATTTAAGAGTTTTAGAAACTATACCCATAAGATGAGGTGGTACAAAGCTTAATTTGTTTTCCATTATGACTCCCAGATCTTTAATTTCCGGCACTTTAGTTAAAGGTTGATCATTTACTTTATATGTATAGACGATACAATTTATTTTATTACCGAAGGTAATTGAGTGACACTTATCCACACATTTAGTTCTATCCCATTCTTTTTATATATTTCATTAGATTGCCTACGTCTGGTTGTAAACTTATACAGTCAACCGGGGGTTTCAAAATATTAAAACTTTTTGCCATTAGCGAAAAGGCAAAAGTAGCTGGTACAGAAACAAGTATTGATATCATTAATAAAGAACAGGAATCGAAGGGGTCCTAGGTGGGACCCTTGGGAACCGCCCGACGAGACCTTCACTTGCTCAGATTTAAAATTGTCAAAACGTGCAATCTGTAGCATATCCTGCAAACAGCTTCTTAGACCTTCCAAATGGACACTCTCGACTCCCATCAGCTTAAGTTTGTGACTAAATCACTCTGTCAAACGCCTTGGAGAAATCGGTGTAAATTTCATGAGCCTGTTACTCTCTCTCCAAGGCGCCCGTCAGAATGTTCACATAATATGACAAAATTCAGCTCAGTTGACTTTTTTGGCATAAAATTATAGTGTTTATTAATCAAGAAACCACGAAGGACTGAAGAAAGCTTGTCAGTTATTATATTCTCAAATAGTTTCGGGATTGCACTCAATATACTAATGGGTCGATAGTTTACGATTTCGCTTTTACAATTTGATTTATATATTGGAGTAATATAGTTAGACTTCCAATATTTGCGAAATTCACCTAAATGTAATTATTTTTGAAATATATGATATAAAGGTCTCGCCAAGATAAAATACCTCTTGAATAGAACAGGAGCAATCCGTCTGGGTCAGGGCCCTTCTTAATATCTAAGTTAACTAGCTTAAGACAAATGTCTGATATTATTATATCACAATTTGATATATCGTAACAGTCAGCTGTTATTTCTTTGGTGTCAATATAACATTAATTATTTGAATATACTGTGGAAAAAATGATGCAAACATGTTTGCTATTCCGAACCCATCACCGCTTTTAACATTATAATATAATATATAATATATAACTAAATTCCATATAACATTGCCTAAATAACTTAAAATAATTAATTTACTCTGGAAGATTTTAAACCGTTTCCTTAAGAATTAATAAAAGACCAAAATTATCTAATGTCATCAGTCTATCTTTTTCAAAAAGGTAGAATGTTAAAGCTCTCGAGTAAACAATTTTGATAACTTCCTAGATGATGTTAGTTTAATTAGAATAGTCCAGCATCTCATTCCAGTATACTCTCTCCAGAAATTGGTTCAATTGTAGTCATCTAAGCAAATTGAGATTATTTGACCCCGGACAAAGATGTGTCTCAATGTGAAGCAACAAAGATGAATGAAACTGAGCATCTGGGGGGACAACACTGGAATCAAACTCTACCACTTGAATATGTTGATCCTGTATTAGTACTAATTCGGGCATTGTATTATTGTTCACTTGGAAAAGGTTATGCAACGAGCATATGTTGGACAAAATTTCGATGAAATCTTTTTCATATTGTTCCACGCCAGCCACAAGGGAAACATTAAAACTAAGGTTGTCATTTAACCATAAAGCATAAGGCAAATTTAAGTAGCCAAGTAATAAAAATTGGGACCCAGGGTTCATAAGTTATATTGTCAAAATTCTCTTCGTAATTAAGGAATTTTTCTGGAGGTCATTTTGGAGGAAATTTGGCAATACCCATTATTAATGTTTTCTTGCCTTTTCCAATTTTGATAAAAAGTTGTTTAACACCCGCTGAACATGACAACTGGGTACTCACTATATCTCGTTGAACCGCTACTAGAACCCCACCATTCCTGGAATATACACTTGTTTCTGGTGATCGATCGCATCTATATATTTTATAATTAATTAAGAAAAGTTCAGAATTATGAAAAGCTGATGTCAGCCATGTCTCACTGAAAACAATAACTTTGTAGCCACAAGTTTAGTACGTAGACCTAGTACGGTTTTGTAAAATATGCTTATTTCATGTTAGAGTTGATACTGTTGCTCTGCTATTAGTTTTTTGAAACCAGTGAAGGAGCACCATTTATGTGACGGATTAGTAGATTTGTCTCCCCTTCTGATTTGTGGCATTCTAATTCTTTACGTGCTGCCTCTTCTTGTACCCACTGGATTTGTATGAGATCTGCATTTATAAAGACTTTCTTACCTTTCAATTTAGTACGGTTTTTTTAAAATGGCATTTATCTGACTGATTACTATTACTAATCTTTAATGGTCAATAAACATTTTTGTTTGATTGGCCTAACCGATAAGTGGTCATAGGTTTGTGTGGATCAGATGGAATCCTAAATAACAATAGTGAGGAAAGATTCTCTAAATCCTTATTCTGTTCAGGTAGATTAAAAAGCACATTATTTGTGCTTCATGGTTGGCGTTCTTAGAGCTCAGTACGTTGTAGAGACTACAGATGATTAGAGATAACAAATATTTAAAACAGAAACTTTTTTCTCTACTATATAAAAGCTACCTAGAGGTACAAGGGTCTTTACCACTCAAATCTACGATAATATTTGCATGAGTAAAGATTTCCTATTTTCAGCAAAAGTGGTAAACCTGACAAGGCATTATAATCACCAGATTAGACATGATTAGAAACTGCCAAGAATAAAATTTGTTAACTCATTTTTCTGAATCTCGCAAATGACCAATAATCGCATTGTGCCAAATTTGGTACATTTAAGTTTAGTATATGGACTTGTGAGATATTTCAACGCTCCGGTTCCTTTAAAATAGCTTGAATATTCAAGTGAAAGCTATTGTTAATAAAAAGGCAAAGACTAGATACAGTAAAATTCCAATTTTAAAAGGTTATTACTTTTAGTTATTAAAAACGTTTCTAAATTTTTATTGTTATATCCGGCAAGATATTATTAGATACTCCCTCGTATTTCAGGTTCCCTCGTACAAGCGACTTGTAACCTCAAATCATATTTAAGCGTTCACATGACTAAGCGCGATTCTCCTTCCTGCCTAAAAATAAATCTGTGAGATTACATTCCGAATTATTCATATTGGAGTATTGTATTCCGTCTAGGTCTACACGTATATCTTGTAATAGTGTTGTGGCCGGCCTTTGTTCTTAATGTTAAGTGTTAATATTCCAAGTATGTGATAATAAAGAGTTAGTAAAGAAAATGTGTGTCTTAGTGAAGAACGAAAGTAATGCAAGTTACGATAGTGGCGACGAGGAAAAAGAAATGTTCGACCGGGTGACGCGTGAACTTGAAAATGGCTGACGCTGCAATCCCTAGATTTTACGAGTTCAACTCTGATGTTGACGAATGGGAAATATATGCCGAACGGCTTGAGCAACACTTTGTTATCAACTCAGTCAAAGACGATAAAATGAAGATCGCTATTTTAAGTTAAGTTAAATTAGTCCAAATACTTACAAATTACTCAAAGACTTGTCTGTTCCAACGCCGCCGCAGGAAGAAACAAAGATTTGACCAGACTTCTCAAGAAACAGTATTTCATTGAGAGGAGCGTGTGGCGTGAGAGGATAAAGTTGTACCTACTTTTCCAGAGACAGCTAGCAATTTCCAATCGAACTCTCTCGACTCTCGAAAACGAATCCTTTGAAGATCTCGTTACCTTAGCTATAAGGGCTTTTCTGCCCGTGGCGAAAAATGGAAATTTCGAGAAAGATGTGAGGTTCGTATGCTCAAGAAATGGTCACTTTCCAAACCAGACGTCAGAAACAGGAAGCTTGAGAGTGGCTTCAAGAACGTGAACGTCAAGGGTGACAACAACAACATAACCCATTTTCGATCAAATCCACAGGACTAAAGAAACATGGTGAAACGTCAAACGGTATCAAAAGAACCATGTAAACATTGCGGTTCTTTGCATAAATCTTCTTGCAATTTTCATTTTATATGCTGCAACACTTTAGTATTCCAGATAATCTATCCGATCCAAATAAGATTAGTGATTATTTTGGTGAATTTCTTTATAATATTTCTGATTGCAGTTTGAAAATAAATTTTTATCAAAGTAATATTTTTAATAATCAATTAAATTTTTCTTTTAATATGACTACTATTACAGAGATTCATAGAATAATTCACGAAATACGTACTGAAGGTGCTGGTGATGACGGCTTGTGCGTTAAAATGTTAAAAATGTGCAGTTCTTTTATAAACAAATACATTACGCATATTATTAATTGTTGTATTGAGAGTACCTAATTATTTTCCAGATCAGTAGAAAATTTCTACTGGAAAGCCTTTATCTAAAACCAAACATCCAACCAATATAAGCGATCTCAGGATAATCAGCATTTTACCACTTCTTTCTAAAATTTTTAAAAAAAATTTATATAATCAATTTTTCTATTACTGTATTGTTAATAATATAATTCCGGAAAGTCAATGTGTCTTTAGAAAATACTTTAGTACATCTGTTGCATTGGTTGGTCTAACCGATGATGTTATGACTGCTGTTGATAAGAAATTAAATACCGCCCTAATCCTCCTTGATTTTTCAAAAGCTTTTGATACTATTAATCACGAACTTTTGCTATGAAAATTAAAATATTATGGTTTTGAGGAAATTAATGGAATACTAAAGTGTTGCAGCATATAAAATGAAAATTTCGAGAAAGATGTGAGGTTCGTATGCTCAAGAAATGGTCACTTTCCAAACCAGACGTTAGAAACAGGAAGCTTGAGAGTGGCTTCAAGAACGTGAACGTCAAGGGTGACAACAACAACAGAACCCATTTTCGATCAAATCCACAGGACTAAAGAAACATGGTGAAACGTCAAACGGTATCAAAAGAACCATGTAAACATTGCGGTTCTTTGCATAAATCTTCTTGCAATTTTCATTTTATATGCTGCAACACTTTAGTATTCCAGATAATCTATCCGATCCAAATAAGATTAGTGATTATTTTGGTGAATTTCTTTATAATATTTCTGATTGCAGTTTGAAAATAAATTTTTATCAAAGTAATATTTTTAATAATCAATTAAATTTTTCTTTTAATATGACTACTATTACAGAGATTCATAGAATAATTCACGAAATACGTACTGAAGGTGCTGGTGATGACGGCATGTGCGTTAAAATGTTAAAAATGTGCAGTCCTTTTATAAACAAATACATTACGCATATTATTAATTGTTGTATTGAGAGTAATTATTTTCCAGATCAGTAGAAAATTTCTACTGGAAAGCCTTTATCTAAAACCAAACATCCAACCAATATAAGCGATCTCAGGATAATCAGCATTTTACCACTTCTTTCTAAAATTTAAAAAAAAAATTTATATAATCAATTTTTCTATTACTGTATTGTTAATAATATAATTCCGGAAAGTCAATGTGTCTTTAGAAAATACTTTAGTACATCTGTTGCATTGGTTGGTCTAACCGATGATGTTATGACTGCTGTTGATAAGAAATTAAATACCGCCCTAATCCTCCTTGATTTTTCAAAAGCTTTTGATACTATTAATCACGAACTTTTGCTATGAAAATTAAAATATTATGGTTTTGAGGAAACGTCAGTTAATCTAATAAAGTCATATTTTTCTAATCGTTATCAAAAATTTTTTTGTAATAACACATTTTCAGACGAGGTTCTGATTATGTCAGGTGTGCCTCAGGCTTCGATGCTTGAACCACTTCTTTTTATTATTTACACTTTAGATATTTTAAAATCTTTAAAACAATGTAAAATTCAGGCGTTCGCAGATGACACTGAAGTTTACTATCATTTTAGTCATGAAGACTACTAAAATGCGTCAAATATAATAAACAAAGATTTAAATATATTAAAAAAGCTTTCTTTTGAACACAACTTAAAATTAAACCCTTCAAAATCAATTTTAATGCTTTTGGGTCCAGATTTCTTATGCCAAAATCTTAATATTATTCTTGACAGTGTCAGACTTCCTGTTGTTGCGTCTGCTCGTAACTTGGGAATTGTATTGGATTCACAGTTACGGTTTAGGGAATACATTAAAAAATTAATTCAAAAGTCATATGTGTCTCTAAAGGTACTGTATAATAGGCGCCAAGTCCTTGAGTAAAATGCTTTGCGAATCCCTAGTTTTATCGAATTTTAATTATTCCGATTTTGTTTATGTTTCTTGTCTGGACATGACCGACAAGAATCGGATTCAAAAAGTTCAAAATACATGTTCGCGCCTTATTTTGGAACTAAGAAAATTTGACCATATTTCACATACTTTTAACGAGCTAGGTTGGCTTAAAATGGATAATCGTAGAACTCCACATGTGGGCAACTTTTTAATAAGAAATTAAAAAAACCCTGTGTTACCCTCATCCCTTAAAAATAAGTTTATGTTACGTTTAAATATCCACTCACGTAACATTAGATTTTGTAATAAATTAACGATGCCTCATCATCAGACCGCCGTGTTTCAGAGATCTTTTACTTATAATGCCATAATATTATATAACTTATTACCCTCTGAGCTAACGTTGTTAAATGATATAAAATTTAAAACTCTATTTAAAAAGTATCTCTTTAATATTCAAAACTCTATTTAAAATTAGAACAATTATATTTGAATTACTATTATTCTTATTATCAGTTCTTCTTGCCTGTTTTTTTTTTGTTTCTCCATTGTGACGGGTAGGAACATAACTCTTAATACTTTTTTTTTGATATAATTATTTGCTTTGTATGTTTAGTTTGTATTACTAATTTAACTATGTATCCAGCAAAACGAGGTTAAGTAGAGTAGCCTATTTGGCTAGACTGCGCCTTGTTTTTACCTGAAGGTATTTTTTTTTTTATAATTTTAAACAAATTGTAAATAATGCCATAAAAGTCATTTATTATTATTATTATTATTATTATTATTATTATTATTATGAACATCTGTAAATGCATCGGGCATTTAGAAAAAGTATGAAAGAAAGGTAACAGACAAGTTAACTTTGTAATTGACGATGATTTAAAATAGGTAATATAAATGAAGTAAGTTCAGAAAACTATAATAATCGTTCCGAATTGAATGATTCATTTTACTCCCAAAATCAAAAAAATGATAAGGTAAATGATTTTTGCTTGAAGATATTAGTTAATAATATTGCTGTAAAGTTATGTTATAAATGTAAAATTATTTTCAAATTACAGGTTAATGAGGGACATTGCTTTATTAAAAGATTTTGATGGAAATGTATCTCAACCCGAAGGATTTTTTAAGGCAAATCTGACTTGTAACGGCAAGTGTAAACAAAACAAACTCTAAGTTATACGGAACGCTGGAGCAATTATTTTGAGAAGAGAGTTGCCATACACATAATAAGACCTGCAATACCTAAATAATTGCGAGCTAAAAGCAATTCTGAACAATCAAGGATTAAAATTATTTGTACTATGTTAAATAAGCTAGGTTGGATCGTCCCCCTTGAAATAAAATTAAATAGATATTCCTCTATAGGGCTGGAAATGGACCGGAACACATCGAAAAGGCATTCCGGTTCGAAAATTTTTTTATTACGTTCCAGTTAGTTATATATAATTCAAAACAACACAAATTTCCAAAATGAAACGTTCCAATGCTAATAATTTCGAATTAGATATATTTCGAAACCAGAAAGTTTGAAAAAAAAGTCCGATTGGCATTATATTCGTTTCACAATTAGTTTGAAAAATAAATGTTCGTACAACCATAGGTTATGTATCATGAAGACTAGCCAATAACCAATAATCAATTGCAATAATTATACGGAGATTTTGGACAGCTCTGGTTGCTTTTTGTTTTTTTAGTGCTTTTAGTTTATCTCCACAAAACACTGGTTTTCTTATCGTTCATTTTTTAAGATATTTTTAGTATATCCTCAAATGTAAGATTATATATTTGAATTTTCGACTTAAATAAAAAAGGAATGTCTCCTACTACTTCATATGACGAATTTTGGCCTGCCCTGAAGGAATTAAAGGAAAAAACTATTTCAGTGATTGAAACTCTGCGTTAGACAAAAAACCTTTCCTGCTTCTCTAACTTCTAGCAAAGCCTTAGTTCTTTTTGTCTTGTGAACTTTTTTCAACCGGACTGTTTTCATTTCTTTTGTATCCGTTGTTTATTATTTTTTAATATTTAGTTATTTTTTGTTTTGTATTTATTAGTTAACTACACCTATTACTCTCAAAATTTATATCGTTTGTCCTTTTTTTTTATTTCTTTTTTTTTACTAGAGTAATTTTTACTTTATGTTATGGTTTTTGTTAATAAATTTATGACATTTTGTGTTTACTTATTTTTATGGAGAGGTTATGCAGGGGGCACCCAAGAAAAGTCTTGCGGGGGGCCCCATAAAAACTCGGCAAGCTATTGACTAGCCGTTATTTTGTATTTGCGGACACCAAAAAATATTTTCATTCTGTGCTCCTTTCGCCCTAAGGGCTGCTGCAGACTTAAAAAAAAAACATAAATGTTATTTTTTACTTTTAGGCTCTATTTTTATAAAAATTTATTTATACAAAGTTTTAAATTTTAAAGCCGCAAATTAGGTTAAAATTTTGGAGGTTCCTAATAAAATAGATAAGTAGCTATTGAGTCCATTGCATATGAAATTTTGCCAGAATCAGCATAGTAATATTATTAAAAATGTCAAAATTTAAAAAGATTAGTAAAATTGACATTTGTGCCACTAAAAACCTCGAAAAATATATGAAACACGATAATAACATGCATACTTTTTTCCCCTATAATATGGTGAATGCAATATATTCCGGAGCTCGCCTAAATAATGGGAAATAGCATCATTAAGCCATTTTTTAAATATGCTTGCTTTCATCCAAATTGGTAAAACCATCGAGGAGTAATCGAATTACTTAAAAAAATACATAGGGTCAAATTGATAACCTCCTCGTTTTTTGAAGTCGGTTAAAAATATATGCATAATGATTTAAATGCTTATAGAAGTATAAGTAAATGAGGTACTTAAAACTACATAATGATAAAACCACATTTAAACAATGTAATATAGAAAGAAACATAATCTTCAATGGTTAAAAAATGTAAACGCAGGAATAAAATTAATGCCATATAAAAATATTTTTTAGATACTCACGCAGACACATGAGGATTATCCCGGACTTTACAGTGAGGTAGCATGTTGGGCGTTTTTGTCGAGACGACTAAGTGTATCATATCTACTGAACTTTGCATCTTCAGGTAAGCCAAATAAAGGCCTCTACTCAACTTCAAACTTGACACTTGATGGAAGTTGATCTGATCCTGAATACTGGCCATCAAAACATCCGATATGTTTGAATCATCACTCAGGATAGCCTTCTTGAAGACCTTATTCATCGGAAGCCATCTCGAGTTTAAAACACTAACAGTTTTAGGAGACTTAACATAGTTTATTGTACTAATCACCACTGTGCCTTGAGAGTCCCTTAGGGGTTTGTAGTAGAGCTGCCCAAGATCATGGAGACCCAGGGAATTCTGCATCTGTAGCGCAGCGAGCAAAAGTTTTGTCCGGAAGTGTATCGTTGATGAGGTATGTTCTTCCATGACCGATTTCAAGCACTTGGTGTCATCCCAAGTGCAAGCCACCCTCATAAGCCAATAAAGATCGTTGTTTATGCAACTGGGAAAAGTTTCGTCGATTTCTATCACAGGAAGGAACTCTTCGTTTGTTACTAGGACTTTGTCTTCGTGGTATAGGATACAAGCTAAATGTATTCCCCTGCGAAAAAAGATGAACTGTTGAATAAGATATAAGGGTTTAACAACATATAGGTTATAGGTCAACATATTTTGCGTTAACTGAATCAGTTAAATCTTTAAAACAAAAGCACTTCAATACATTTTTATTTACACTCGTTTTAAAACCTATAGTATAGTTGGCTACTAAAATATAAAAAAGTAGTCAAAGCCAAGAATCAAATTTTAAAATATTACCTTTTCAGATGTTTTTGGAATTTGCTAGCAGCAGTAAAAAGCTGCTTAATTGTAGTCTTTTTTCTTTGCGCTCTCCTTTGAGAAGGTCCAGCAGGTTCCAGCATTTCTGTTGAGGGTCGAAATTGTTTGACTTCTTCTATAAGCTGTTCTAAATGTTGGTTACTGTCACCAAACCTGAAATAGAAAAATTTTAAAAATATTTATTTATTATATATTTGGTACTTATTTTCGAATGACGCATTAATTTGGGCGCTGATAACGAAATTGCTAATCCCCAAATAACTATGTAAGTATATATGTTTTTTAACTATACGGAGTAGCTTTAGAAGAATAAAAGAGTCCCCCTAAAAACGGAGTAGCTATTTAGCTCTGTAAAAAACGATGCAACATGTAATCCTTTTTGTCGTTATGTAAAAAAAAAACATGCCAAACGATTTTCTATTAATGTAAATTGTTGTTCTGATAAGAACCGATTTTGTCAGTAAATTAAAACTTTTGGAATTCTCACCCAATACGTCGGATGTTTAAAGTGCTAACCATTTACACGTAAGAAATTGGGGAATTTCTGATGGGCCAAGTTGTCCAAAAGCGCTCCTTCCTAATTTTTTAGACCTTCTTTTAAATTTTCTGGTATTTTATAAACCATTTCTTTAATCCTACCCCACGGACAAAAAGTCTAATGGTAAGATCTGGAGATCGCGGTCGCCAACTTCATAGTCCTTCGCGTCTTATCTACCTATCGTCAAACATATCATATGGTTCGGCGGACACTCCATGGGTACAATGGGCAGGAGCTTCATCTAGTTGATACCAACAATTTTTCAAATCGATAAACACTAGATTATCCAAAACGTTATATACGGTCTTTCTTAGAATTTCAATATATTTCGCAGAAGTTAAATTATCATAAATGTAAATTAAAGTACCGCATTTGAATAACTATTATACTCCATTTTCGCTAACTTAATCTGACATAAACTAAAAAGTGAGACATGACATGCCACCATCATTACGTAATGCAGTTGTTACATCTTAGCACACTTGGAGTTTTAGATCTTTAATGACTTGTCGAATATTAATAGTAATTATTCATAAAATCGAGAGCGGTTCTAGATAGATAAAGGGACCCCTAATATGAAAAAAAATCAATTTGTCCACTCTATTCAACGCTTCAATAATATACAGGGTTTCCATTCAAAAAAGTAACTTTTGGTAAAATTTATAAAATCTGAATTGCAGTTAATTTTTAGGATAGTGTATAAAAATCGGCGATGCTATGTTCCTAAAATTAAAGTACCACATGTTGACTAAATAATATTAACATTTTACATTGATTTGAAATCTGGGGACAGAAATATTGAAGTTTTTATTCACATAGTTTTGGTTAAAAAAAAAAACACAAAATATATATAATATTTAAGAAACGGTAAGAGAAATGAAAAAATATCCTATACAAAAAACTTAGATTGTTTCGCAGAATCTAAAAATAAAAAAAAAACTACAAGGTATGCCATTTAAAACTCCAAAGTTGGTGCCAGTTGCCAGTAGATCTGGCAACAATGCAAATGCGAAATTATTTTTTAAAGCCAGAGCGCAGCACCCTATGGCCATAGTCAAAATTTCAAATTTGTTTCTCTTTTCGTTTTCCAGATACTTCTAACGTACCCTGTATATACTATGACAGATTTTAAAAATAAAGTCTCAATTTCATCTTTTCATTGTTTATATAATTCTGCAAAAATAAAATAGAAAATAATACCTCTTTTCAAATACAACCACACTTAGTGCAAGTTGTGAGAAAATTCTACGTCTTTTAGTTTTTAATGTATGTTCAAAGATTAAAATGTGGAAAGAAGTTGGGAAGCGAAATGGGTTAAAACTTCTAATGGATTAAAACGTAAAACAATAAGAGTAGGACAAAAAATATATCTTATTTTCTTTAACCTTTATGTAACACTTCTTATTTTCAGAATTTGCCACTAGCATGACATAGGCTGCTTTGTTTATAATGGTCATAATAAATCAAATAAATTGCTAAAAAAGGATATATAATATTGAATTTAGTAGTGCTCTTTTGTTTCTGCCGAAAAAGTGTCACCGTAAAACCAGAAACATTTTTTGTCGCAATTAGATTTTTTTGGAAGACCTCATTAAATATCAAAAGTGTAAAACTGTAGTTTTCAAAGATTAAAGATTTTGATACCCTACAGATTGTAGCATAATATTATGTAAGTTTCTTTAAACACATTTTCCTTGTTCGGTCTACTTTTATGTATTAATGTGCTGATACATACCGTGTTAACTTCATTTGCCTGTAATAAGATTTATTTATTTTGATAAACATTACATATTTTTTACATTTTACAGTGTCAAACAACTGACTATTAATTTATTTTTTTTTTATATAAATATACTAATATATTGTTTTGAAACTATTTTATAGAGAACTAATTTACAAGTGGAATTAGCCTAATACTTTTACGTCCTGGCAATTAATATTTAATATTATAAAATCTAATTTCCTCCTCTCTTGTGTGCCAGTAACGAAACACGCCATTATATAAGACGAGTTGAAGCTTTTTTTTCCTTTGTTCTTTTTTCTAGGCATAAATTACTATATGAAGTTATATTATCTACCTTTCTATTTTCTGTATATAATATATATATATATATATATATATATATATATATATATATATATATATATATATATATATATATATATATAGTTTTGTATTTGATGGCTTATATCTAGTTTGTTTTTAATACTTAACTACATAAAAATTAGCTATATAGCTCAGCGGCAACAGTGATGTGGGCTTGCATAATTGATATAATTTTCTTTAGAATATTAAGTGTAATTTATTTTTTCTCTTTCTTCCTATAACTCTATTTATCCCCCCCTCTTTACCTGACCCTAACATGTCCCTAAATGTTTCCCATACTAATATTCGATCCTTACTGGCTAATTTTACGAATTTTAAAGATTATGTTTTGAATATTGAGTTTGTTGAGTAACAGAAACTTGGTTACACTCAGGATTAAATAATGCTGATATTACATCTCTGACCATTTTAATTACAATATAGCCAGGTGTATCGAAGGTGGCCAGTAGTTTTTTTCGGTTTTTTGTCCTTTCGCTCTATTAATAAAATTAACGATAATATCTTTCAACATGATATTGAAGCATTGCCTTGGGAGCACTTTTTTGAGTTTGATGATATAAACGACAAGGTAACATTCTTTAGTAATAATTTACTGCAACTTTTTGATAAACACGCAAAGAGATATTTATTAACGAAATATCTAAATTACAAATACGCTCTCTGGATAACTTTGAAAACATAAGACTTCTCCAGAAATTACGAAACAAAGCACTGTATCGTAAATATTATAAAGACCCAGACTTTAACATTAATTTTCAAACCTTATAAACAGTTACGTAATTTTACATACCGCGGTATTACACAGAAAAAAATGAACCTAAGTTCAATATAACCTATCTCGGTGAGGAAACGTGGACCTTGTTTTTAGAAAATTGAATGTTATAAAAAACAAACAAAAGTGTATTCCGCCACATTTATCTAATGTTTACGAAATTAACAATTATTTTACATCAACTTGTACTAATCCTCAACAGCCAAGTTTCAAAATTTACTGAATTAATAAAATATAACCTAATATTTTTAGCCTAAAAGAAGTAACTGAAGATGAATTGATGAGAATTTCTCTCGATTAAAAGTAAGGCATACGGATGTGAAGGGCTCAATATTACATTAATACAATTTTGTTGTCCATTTATTATTCCTTTTTTACTACATATAATAAATGAATGTTTAAAAAAATCATTTTTTCCCAAAATGTGGAAACACGCTTTTGTTAGGCCTTTACCAAAAATACCCCAACCTTAAGAATTTAAAGACTTGCGTTCAATAAGCATCCTTCCAACTCTCTCTAAGGTTCTTGAAAAAATTGTCGATAAACAAGTTCGCCTATTTCTAGACGAAAATAAATTATTGCCACTAAAGCAATCAGGTTTTCGTAAAGGGCATAGCCGTGCCACAGCGATGGCAGACGTCACTGATGATATATTTCGAGCTTGGGATGCGGGTCAATTTAGTGCACTGATTTTACTAGACTACACGAAGGCACTTGACTTAATTAATCATCAAATTCTTTTAGCAATTTTATGTTATATAGGCTTTTCAAGTAACGCTCTAGAATTTTTTAAATCGTATTTGGATGCTCGCCTGCAGCAAATTGTTTTGGATGGCTAATCTAACACCGCATTCTTAGCAGTAGGTGTTTCTCAAGGGAGTATATTAGGGCCATTACTGTATACAATATACACAAGTCGTTTCAAGGATTTTTTAAAATTTTGTCTCTATTATTTATATGCCGACGACACGCAACTTTATTACCATTTTTACCTAAACAATATAGAAACTGCTAACAGAAACATAAATGCTGATCTACAAGATATAATTCAAGTCTTCATGGATCATCACTTGAAAATAAATCCTAAAAAAACGTCAATTACTATATTCGGAGGGGACAAAAACCTTAGATTGAGAGTAAGCAGAGAACTTAATATACATGTGAATAACATCACTATTCCCGTTACTAATACTTCAAAATCATTAGGCCCTGTTATCCACTCTGATCTTCGGTTTCATGAGCGTGTAACCGGCAAATTAAAAAAAAACATCCAGCGCTCTTAAACTTATATATAATCAAAGACAATTTCTGAGTCAAGAATTAAAAAAAGTTCTATGCGATTCTTTGGTTCTGCCTAATTTTCACCACAGCGACACCGTATATGACCCTTGCTTGGATCAAGTTGATTATCGCAGAATTCAAAAAGTCCAAAATGCGGGTCCGCCTTATTTTTGGAATCCGGCGTAGAAATCATATATCACATAAGCTCAAAGATATTGGGTAGCTGAATATGTTTGATCGCAGGAAGCTACACACCATTTCTCTTAGCTATAAAATAATCAAATTTAAATCTCCACAATATTTATTCGACAAAGTACATTTCAGGGTGGATAATCATCATCGTAGTCTTAGAAACTTACATCAGCTGACTATTCCACGGCATAGAAAAGAGCTTTTTAAAAGAAGTTTTTCATATAACCTTTCTTCTAATTTAAATTTTTTGGGCATCGCGTCATTTGATCAGTCCTGTTCTGCCTTTCAAAAAAAAAATAAAACAATTTCTGTTCTCTCGCCAGTAAATAATTACCTCTGAATAAATATCAATGTTTTTTAACATTTTTTTTTCTTGCGCTTAGTTTACATTCGTATATACCCTTTCACTATTCCTTTTCCTTTCTTTTCTTCTATCTAGATTGCATTTTTTACATTTATTAAATATACTGTAGCCTATAGATCTAACATTACATTGAGTTTAGATTTTTTTTTGCCGACACTGAGGTGCTTTCAATTATTTTTTTCTCTCAGCTATGCAAAGCCTGAACGGTGCCTGGTTATCTACCAGGAAACTGCCGTGACATGGCCTTTTATTTTTCATTTACTTATATGTATTTGTATATATATATATATAACATAGTTAATTTCCTGTAATAATATGGTGTAAATGAAAAGTAATAAATTTCGATTATTATTATTATTATTATTAAAAAAATAAAAGCCGTTCCATTTAAAATTAAAAATTTAATATCACTTTATATTTTACGGGAAATAAAAATCTAATATCCAACTGATCGAATTGGATATTTGATTCAGATTTTTTTAGAAATTATCGAGTATTCCTTTCTGTGTAAAAACTTGATTGTGCTTGCAAACACATAATGGTTGACTTACTAATAAAGTATATAATATTTAGGCCTAGGAGCAATAAACAAAATAATTTCTTACCTAGGATCTCTTTGTTCAATATCGCGCCAAGTGGATGGCACCACTGAAGAAGGAGTGCAGGACCGGAACATGCCATATCCTTTAAGATTACCACAGCAAGCTCGAAAATAATATCTTCTACCTTGTGTCAGTTCGACTTGGCATCTCAAATTTGACATATCCGTTAGCTCTTCATGACCTGATATTATTGAAAAATCTGGACGTGTGGACCACTGTACTGTAAAAAAAATAACCCATCATTCATATTTTCTTATTTATATCCTGCAAAAAGTGTTCTTTTATATACTAATTCTAGGATGGCCCTAAGAGATTTTTGGGTATACCTAGTTTAACTAAAACATCTTTTGGGTATACTTGTGGGAATTTGTTAGGTGATTTACATTATTGTATAACCGAAATAAAATTTTATTGTAATATCATAATTTATAACTTCTTAGTTTAACTGTTATAAATTTAAAATAACAAATATTCAACACCGCGAACCCAGGTATTTTTTAGAGTACTTGGTATAATGAATTTTTACCAGAATTAGTACTAAAATCTTTTTAAAACAGCGCCGCAGGCAGAATGTTTCCACAATGATATGAACTTCTGCAAATGAGTGTATTTAGGAACAGTAAATGGCTTTGTGAACTTGTTTTGCTTGGTATTTCAAAAGTCTTTTAGTTAATGTTATGTATTTATGCACTGCCCAAAAATGAAACAAAATTTTAATTGGTCATTATACTTCCTTACATATAACTGTCAGTTTAAGTGGAGGAACGTTGTAAGTTGGCATTTTCAAATTTGAAGCACATAAACCAAGGAAGGAAAAACAGAAAAATTAATTATACTTGATTACGAAAACAGAAAATCACTAGAGGAAGTGTTGCTGATACTGTCTAAAATTAATGCGGTTTTGATAAAAGCTAGTCTAGATAGGATCACGTAATTGAAAGATAATAAATATGTTTTAATTCTTAGAACCATGAAATTCACTCATATGTTTAGTCGGATCATTAATTTTACGAGGATCTGATAATGTACAATGTACCATACAGGCAGAAAATTAAAAATTCATTGTTGATAGTAACAATAATGGTTATTAATATTTGAAGTTTTCCGTAGTTCTGATTTTCACGTTTCAATAGAAAAATAAAAGGTAAATTATTGGGTATTAATAAAAAATTTAAAATTAATATTCATTATTCAGTGTTACTTAAAATCTTGTCCTATTTCTTAAAATGTTTTCACATTAAAAATCGAAATACTTTAAATTTTTTTACGAAATCTTTTAATTTCTTAAGAATCCTTATAATGGGGTATTTGAACAAATATTTTCTTGAATTTCGTTAATGTGGATTGTTCTACACTGACTATAAAAATATATCTAATAAATTACCCAAAAATTTCGTAGTTATAGGTGAATCTTGGAAGGTAGGCTCAGCTAATCTGACAGTGACTATATTTCTTGCAGTGATATCTGCAGCGACCAAGGACGGAACATCTGGAGGTCTTGCTTGTGTGAAACCTAGAACCAACCTTTTTAGAGTTTTTGCCTTTCTACCCCAGGCCACTGCTTGTTTTTCTGTGTCACCACCAGCACAACCTAAATTAAACATATAATCCTCTTAATATTCTATTAATTATTAAAAATATTAATTTGAAATATTTTTAGCTATCACACAGACAGAGACAAAATTCTAGAATATTCATTTGAATCAGTCGCCCTTTAAAAAAATAATACGTATATTATGTTTTCACGAGCCTTTTATTACCTTCACCCTTTTGTTTGTTTGTATGTATGGTTGTCTGGTTTAACGTTGCAATGCATTTTTAACCGATTATCTTTAAATTTGACGTATTGGGTGGTATTTTAGAATGCAAGTTGCAAATTTTTAGTCGACATTTAAAAAGTGAAGCATCTGACAAATGTGTTCCCGGAATCGTCGAATCTGCACATGTTCAAACCATGTTGTCAAAAATTAGTTTTTAACTACAAATTTAGGCAAATTAAGGTTTGAAAATAAATACTATTCGTAACAGTTCATATCTAGAATATTGAAATTTACAATTAATGTTTGTTAGCAATCAATATTTATTTATAATGAACCGCTATATAGGTAAATTAAATATAATAATAATAATAATAATAAATAACACATAAAATCTTAAAGATCATCAACGAACACATAATTCCCGAGTACATAACGAATGCGAGCACAATTGAGGACATTCATACAGTGATCTACGCAGCAGCTATAACCACGATAACACAGAACAATCAGAAACTCCCGTCACGACACAGAAACACCAACAACATAAAACCAAAATTCAAATGATAGATAAGGATCGAAAACAAAATTAACAAAATTAGAAAAGAATTGGGACATCTTACCCAATCCATGAACGGCAACATGTCAAAACGTATCACACAAAGTGTAGAGAAAATTAAATCTGCATCTCCTGATTGCTTGCAGAAATCCTTGACACTCTGAAGCAAAAATTCTGTGTATGCCGCAAGACTCCGAAGATACAAAGAATCAAATGAAAGAAAGGACGCTAACAACCTGTTTCGAAGAAGCGAAAAACAGTTCTACCAAAAAATCATGAACAATGAGGAGGCACGAGTAATAGAACCACCGACCAAACAAGAGACCACAGAATACTGGAAAAGTATTTGGTCAGAACCGAAACTACACAATAATAACGTTTCATGGATTAAAGCGGAAGAAGACAGACACAAGTGCTTAGAGGAACAAGAGGACTTTGCAATGACAACACAAGAAGTTGCAAAAACAATCAAATACACGCATGACTGGAAATGTCCTGGAATAGATAACATTCAGAACTTCTGGTGCAAACAGTTTACCTCTACACATGAAGCTCTCACTCGCCAAATTAATGAAATTATTTTAAAACCTAGCAAACTCCCCAGTTTTCTCACCAAAGGAATAACATACCTTAAATCCAAAAATTCAGACAAAAAGGACCCGTCAAATTACTGACCTATTACGTGCCTTCCAACCCTATATAAGATCATCACAGCCACAATTACCAGAAGAATAGAACAACATGTAGCACACAAAAACATTCTAACGGAAGAACAAAAAGGGTGCAGGAAAAACAGCCGAGGATGCAAGGAGCAGCTCATTATAGACAGCGTCATCATGGAACAAACCAGAAAAAATTATAGAAACCTTCATACTGGTTACATAGATTATAAAAAAGCCTTTGATTCGATACCCCACAGTTGGCTAACCAGAGTACTAGAATTATATAAAGTCAATAAAAACATCAGACAATTTCTTACCCAAATCATGAGTACGTGGAAAACTAAAATCAACTTGAGAACACAAAAAGAGCACATCGAAATAGAAGAGATCTACATCAGACGAGGTATGTTCCAGGGAGATTCACTCAGCGCTTTGTGGTTCTGCCTCTGACTCAATCCACTCTTAAACACACTGAATAACACAAACTTCGGATTCCAAATTAAACACCAAAAAAAATAACCTACACAAAATAAACCGTCTCTTGTATATGGATGACATAAAATTATATATAAGCACAAAGGCACAGCTAAAGGAACTCCTTAAAATCACAGAAACGTTTACCCTGGACATCAACATGGAATTTGGTATAAGTAAATGCAAGCTACTTCATATCAACAAGGGACAGTGGAAAGATCATCCTACGGAGGAAACAATCAACAATGAAACTATAGATAACATGCTCAAAGAAGAAACGTACAGATACCTAGGCTTCCATCAAAGCACCAAAATTAACCACACTCATGTCAAATCAGAGGTCAAGACGGAATTTATAACCAGACTCACAAAGCTACTAAAAACAAAACTTAATTCCAGAAATCTAACGAAAGCTATTAACACCTTCGCCATACCTATTCTTGCGTATTCGTTTGGTATCATTAAATGGTCATACACAGACATAGAAAACATTCACATTCTCATACGCTCTGAATTCACTAAACACAGGAAGTTACATCCCAACGCATGCAAGGAAAGACTCACCATCGAGAAAAAAGAAGGGGGAAGGGGTATTATTGATATACAATCGCTAAATAAAAAACAAATTTACGAACTCAGAAAATTCTTCCACAACAAACAAACTAACCTCCACAAGGCAACAGTGAAGGCAGACAAGAATTATACACCACTCGACCTGCCTAAAAAGAGCCACGCATCAGACGCACACAGTCACATCCAATCACGACTAGAAAAGATGAACACCTGGTATGAAAAAACACTTCACGGAAGACACAGATACCACATAAAGTAAGACCATTCGTTTGGTATCATTAAATGGTCATACACAGACATAGAAAACATTCACATTCTCATACGCTCTGAATTCACTAAACACAGGAAGTTACATCCCAACGCATGCAAGGAAAGACTCACCATCGAGAAAAAAGAAGGGGAAGGGGTATTATTGATATACAATCGCTAAATAAAAAACACGAACAGAAAATTCTTCCACAACAAACAAACTAACCTCCACAAGGCAACAGTGAAGGCAGACACCACTCGACCTGCCTAAAAAGAGCCACGCATCAGACGCACACAGTCACATCCAATCACGACTAGAAAAGATGAACACCTGGTATGAAAAAACACTTCACGGAAGACACAGATACCACATAAAGTAAGACCGTATACATAAAAAGCTTTCATATACTTGGTTACAAGAAGGGTAGCTGTTCCCTGAAACAGAAGGCTTCCTGCTTGCCATCCAGGACAAAGTCATACCAACCAGAAACTACCGAAAGCACATCATCAAGGACACAACCATTGAAAACGAGAGGTGTAGGAGATGTCACCAGCAGAGAGAAACGATCGATCACAACAAGTGGATGTAGAATAATGGTCGGAACTGAATACACCACGAGACACAACTCAGCAGCGAAGGTCGTTCATCAAGCATTAGCCACAACATACAAACTAACGGAGAACACAGACCCTTACTACCATTAAACACCACCATCTATACTTGAAAACGAAGACTACAAGCTCTACAACAATACCCGCAAATAGACCCGATATCACCTTTCAATCCAAAAAAGAAAAAATCACTTATTTAATTGACATGGCTGTCCCCAACGACGAGAACATCCAAGCGAAATACAGTGAGAAGATCGCCAAATACACCGACTTGGCAATGGAAGTAAAAAGGCTGTGGAAACAGGAAAGAGTCATCATTGTTCCTCTCGTCATATCAGTAATAGGTCTCACCCCAATAACGTTTACACCGCATTTGACTCAATTAGGACTTAATACAGACATTCACAGGAACATTCAGAAATCGGTCATTTTGAAAACATGTAGCATAGTTAGATCATTTCTTAACACACAATAGTTGTTTTTTTCCGTTTCCTTTTTTTATTTTTTGTACTGACTTGGTATAATCCCGTCGGTATAAAATACAACCACAGGAATACTGTGAGACAAGAAGTCATAATAATAAGAATAACAATAATAATAATAACAGATGCTTTCATTTAATTAATTAATTTATACATTTTACATAAACGATTGTTATTAATTGTAATTAATGCTAACTAAAACATATTTTTTTTATTTCACCAAACTTAGAAAGTTCACACTTTCGTGTGCTTTAACACTTAACCCTTAAAAGCCCAATTTCGGTTTTAGATAGTCAATTTCGTTAAATAGTGGATACAATCGGGATATTTTGACGCATTCGAGTAAGAAACATTAATTATAAACTCACAGAAACAATTCACTTTTCGATAAAGATCAAAATCAAAATTGTCCATCAAACAGCACCCTCCTGACTCCGCTTAAATTGCGATATGTTCAACAGTTTAAGATCTTCATTGAGGTTGTTAGAAAGATGGATTATATTATAGCCACAGAACCGTCGAAAAGTTTCGATCTATGCACAGGTAAAGTTAAAAGGCCCTTATATCTAATATTTACCGTATGAATGATATTTTTTTAAGAAGATATGAAGGCCTAGAAGACAAAATTAAAGGCAAAGAACCAGAAATCTTTGCCTATTGGACATATTTAGCCAGTGTAAGGATTTTGTAAGAAAATATATATAGCGCAGGAATTCTGGACTATTTGTATTCTGTTGGCCGTGCTTTGATCAAGGCCAGGGCCGTACAACGGAGCACAGTAATTAAATTGTGACAGAACCAGGGCCTCACACAGTACATTCGTTGTTCTGTGATGCAAATAATGTCGATGAGGAAATAGCATTTTTAGCGTAGCATAAGTCTCTTGTATTTTATTAGTTATATACCGAAGATACCTAAAATACTTATCTATTTTAATCCCCAGGTTGTTAGAGCTGTCCGACACCTCAATTTTCTCACCATTAATTTGTATATCAATTGAATTTTTAATGTGAATATACTCAACGTTTTTTACTAAATAGAAGAACCGTTGATTTTTCAGGATTTAATTTAAGTGAGTGTTTTTGCGAAAATGTAGACGTTGTTTCAGATCTTCATTTATTTTTTGTTCTACATTATGAACATCATCTTTATTACAGGTTTTGTATATATGTGTATCGTCAACATACATATGAATTTGGCAATGTTTCAGATGTCTTTAGAAGGATGTAGTATAGAGCAAAAAGCAAAGGAGAGCACTGAGCTATGACCGGTATCACATCTTTATTGCTCGACATTGAGCTGCTTAATTGAACTCGTTGGCTGCGACCCTCCAAAAAATTATTTAGAAGGTGAATACTTGGTTCATCTATTCCTGTCGATCTTAATATCGCCAAGAACACCCTATGATCTAAAGTATCAAAAGCCTTGTTGAAATCAAGAAGGAGTAAAGCGGGCTTTTTTCCCTGGCCAATAGATTTTACGATATCGTCGGTAATGTTTAACAGTGTCAAAACACAGCACAGCTTCAAGTTCAACTATTCTAAAGAGATATGTAAAATTTGGAGACCATGTGAGAATCTGACAGTGACATGGCTGCTTGTATTTACATTTTTAAGAACACTGCCGACAGTTCTGAAGATATAGTCAAAAAATAGACCTTTGCTAAAAAATTTGGAGAATTATACAAAGATTCGCATACCAAAAAACATTTCCTGTGTAATCTGCAATATCAGTAATTTTAGTTAATTTTGTGTGTTTATAGTATATTTCATACCTATCGAAAGATATCTTTTAAATACAAATGATATTTTTTGTGACAAATATAAATATGTGAGAAATTAACAAAGTAAGACTCTTGTATAACTACAAGCTTAGCCACCATCAACAAATAAAAAGTCAAATTGACATTTTGACAATGGTTACTATGATACTAAACAAACCAAGCATACAAACTTAAATATGCTGCATTTTTGATAGATTGTCATCAAGAAGGTGTTTTCGAAGAGAATGAGCGATTCAGAAGAAATAGCTTGTATTCCTCAATTGAAAGAAGCCGGGGAAAGTTTGGAAAAAATTAAATAATCGTCATTTATTAATTAGTGGAAAGTGACGGATAAATGCCATATGTTTCTTTCAAACTTTTAAAATGTCAACATTACGTAGGTGGTTGTAAATAAAAGTGTTTTTCACAAATAGATCTTGTTAGCATCTGCTAGAGATATTAAGAAATCATGGTTCTTGGGATTAGACCGTGTCAAATTGGAATTACTGTCCGACGTTTTGTCCTCGATTGAACGAGGTATTTTCAGAGATCTTTACTTCACGAGATCTGAACACTGAATGTGTCATTGCCTTGTTGGAAAAGCCACGCATTTTATTAAATAAACAATATATTGGCACGAAGGATGTATACGCCGATTAGAATATTCTTCACCGATATACGCGTTCGGCTTCTGCAGCATTTTTACCACATTACCTGTAAATTATCAACATCTACTTGCTCACTTCTTGTCAAGATAACTTTTTGTTATTTTAGGATTTAAAAATGAAATTTTAAGAAGAATCAAATAACCAAACTTAATTTGGTAGTATCATAACAATTTCCAAATTGACAGGAAAGCTGCCCGTTTTTCATTTGTTTTGATTAAGACTTTCATGGAAAGCTTAAAAGTCTTAAAAATGATACCGTTACCAAACTTTACTATTATAACAATTTTAACACTGACATGATGGCTGACTGTTAACAATATGTTTTAATAATTCTGAGTTCCATAGCAATCTTGATGATTTAAGGTTTTGAAAACGGAGGATACTTCGAAAACCTGAGTGGTGGCTAAATTTCAGGAATAGGTATTTCAATTTGTGTTAGATACTTGGTATATATTTATTTATTTTTTTAATTAAAAGTCTCTATTACTACTATTTGACCTAATGTGTTTATATTCCTTATATTCATATTGAAGAGGTATATTTTTCTGTAGTATGAAAATGGTATACTTCCATTTGAAAATTTCGAGTAATTTCGAAAAAAGTAATAAAAAAAATTTCGATTCTATTTTTTATTTAGGCATGTTAGAGTGATTTAGAGCACTTCACAGTACACTAGATTGAAAAGTAAAATTAGCCATCAAAATTTCAAAATAGCGGATTGTAAAAACATGCAGGATATTACGTGCACTATTGGCACAAAATTTCATCAGAATAGCTAGCGATTGTCGCCTTGGTTTTTTGCAGTGGCGCGATAACAGTTTTTAACATCACACTCCTTTATATTTATTTATTTTATATATTTAATTCGATGATTTTGATTATCGAGTTCATTCTCCATTTCAAAAGTTTTGACGACCCTTTCAACAATATTCTCGAAAAACTTTTCATTAAAAGTCGATACAATTATTCCTTTCATCTGGTTCAAATCAGTGGCTGTCAATCCTATTTTATTGATATTTAACAGTTAGATCGGAAAAAATATGGAACACATTAATTAGAGTACGTACGTAACGTACTATCCGACGTTTCACTTTCGATCGCAAGAGGCATCTTGAGGGATCTTTACTCCACGAGATCTGATCACATTTAATGTTGATAATTTACAGGTAATGTGGTAAAAATGCTGCAGATGCCGAACGCGTATATCGGTAAAGAATATTCTAATAATAAATACATTGTTAATTTAATAAAAATGCGCGGTTTTTCCAACAAGGCAATGATCTTATCATCAATGTAGCTGATTTTTACAGAATAATAATCGGCATAAAAATTTGGCAGTTTCAATATTGTATTGAGATGAGTTTCGGTTTAGCAACAATTGCATGTTCAATAGGCAAAACAGCAGATATTGGTCAATGGAATATCAACATCATATGAAAGAAGGATATTTCCAGGAGGGGTTTGGTGTGAATGTTTGGGCTGGGATCCTTTTACAAGGACATCTAACAGGCGAGCGATATATTGAAATTTCAGAGAACTCCTTCGAGGAATTTTTAGAAGGCTACCTTTGACGGAAGAGCAAAACATTTATTTTCAGCAGGACAATGCTTCACCCTACAATGCACAAATGGTGATCAACATTTGCCAACGTTTGGACAACGTTTTATCGCAAATAATGGCCCTGTTCGGTGGTCTCCCCTCTCCCCAGACCTGACAACACTCGAGATTTTTTACAATATTTTTCAAAATCAAAAATTGTGTTTATAACACACCACCGGACACTTTAGAAATAATAATAAGAATAAAACCTTATTCGAGAAGGATTTGCTAGTTAAACTGTTGAATAGTCTCAAAATGTTTTTCGCGTGAGAAAATGACATACAGTCAAAGAAGAACATTTAGAGAACCTAATTGATAGTTAGATTTTAGAAAGATATGATTTGATTTTTGTTTATTATTTATTTATGTGCTCCACCCTACAATGCACAAATAGTGATCAACATTTGCAGCAAAGGTTTGGACGTTTTATCGCAAATAATGGACCAGTTCGGTTGACTCCCCTTTTCCTAGACCTAACAACACTTGACGTTTATTACAATATTTTTCACACTCAAGAATTTTGTTTATAACACACCCCCGGAAACTTTATAAATATTAATAAGAATAAGACCTTATTCGAAAAGGACTTGCTAGTTTAACTGTTGAACAGTTTTAAAATGTTTTTCGCGTGAGAAAATGATATGAAGTCAACGAAGAACATTTAGAGAATCTGATTGGTGTTTAAAGTAATTTCGAAAAAAGTGATTCTGTTAACTTTGAACCGCCCTGTAACACAAACTAATGATTAAAGAAATCGATTTTATTTTTTATACCTTATATAAGCATGTTAGAGTAAATTACACTAGATTAAAAAGTAAAAATAGTTCCCACAATTTCAAAATGGCGGGTTGAGTTGATTTTTTAATACCATACTTTGTAGAAAAACCTCTGGATTCCGAAAACGTAAAAATATACCCTTTAAAAAAAAGAAAATTGGGGTCACTTTCGGCCAAACTGGAAGTCTCACAAATCTGTCAAGTACATCAAAAATGGCCCTTCTAATAACCCCAGCTACCAAATGTAGTTTCGATCGGCTAAAAAATAACAAAATGGCAGTCGGAAAGCAACATCTATTACATCAGGTATATTATATAAGATTTGACCAAAAATTCTTTGGGATTTGGAAATTAAAGCGTGGTGTCTAAATGGTAACATATATGTGAATAATAATGATTTATTAAAGAGCCTCAACATCTAGTGACATAAACAATTTATGTAAGTAGTACACATAGTACTGTTCCTAAAATAGGATTTCCTTATGCTTTTACTTGCATAAAAACATTTTGCGACTAATTCCTCTCTTCGAAATCATGAAAATAATTTTAATTTGCCTTGCTGTTTTTATATTTTTAGTAAAACTAGTAAGTACTTAAATTGCTATTCTTCTTGTGTACATAAAACTACTTATTACTTTAATTGAGGTAGCGGGTTGTTAACTATTTGGTAACTGCCTTAAAAAACTTACGATTTATTTTCGCCAATAAATCATTTACTTCAGTATAGTTGAACAGTTTGTAGGCTTTAATTGAAACTTATTTTACTAGTTTTCAGGTAATTTAAATTAATGGATGGATTTTCTGTCGATCTCCCCTCAATGCGAAATAATATTTTACATCTTACTTTTATTAAATTAAGTATATTGTAATAATGGCACATTACTTTGTATACGCAACTTTTTCTTTCTCTTGTTTTGTGGGGATGTTGTTTATATCTTTATTTTATAGTTAGAATCTGCATTGTATTATGAGATATGTCATCTAAACATAAGTTCTGTTTTACAGCATTCCCAAAATTTCAATTTTAATTGAAGAAAATAATTTTGACCTAATTTTTCTTACTGAAGTGGGTAGGAGCGGTGGCGTGGCTGCTTATGTTAAAAATTGTTACAAATTCGAAATTATAAATTTTCACTTTATAGTAAGCAACAATTTAAAACACTTTTTTATCAAACTTAAAATTAAAAATAAAATATTTGCCTTTGGTTTTTTTGTCGTTCTCCTAGAACTAATTTGAATGCTTTTTTTGAAGAATTTGATTATATTTTCTAATATTTGTAATCAGTGACTGACGAAATAATATGTGTGGGAGATTTTAATATCAATCGTTTAAATATGCAAAATCCATTAATTTTTCTTTTTGGTAATTACAATTTTGTTCAACTCATTTCGGAACCTATACCAATTCCTGAAACTTCAAAAACGTTGCTTGAACCCATTTTTGTCACGGATAATTCAGTCGTTAGTCAAAATGTTACGCTTTCGTCTGACGGTATCTAAGAACACCGCCTAGTTTACTATGTTTTTCATGTTCAAAAATCTAAACCAATAAATAAAATTATTACTTATAGAAGATCCTTTAATAATTTTCACGTAAATAGGTTTTTAAATGGCCTTTATTTGTTACCTTGGAATAATACCATTTAGGAAAATAATATTGACAATAAAATTTTTATATTTAATAATTTTCTTTTAACAGTTTTTAATAAACATGACCCTGTAAGACAAGCTAGGATAACTAAATCTAAAGCTTTATGGTTAACGCTTGACATTAAAATATTTATGTCACAAAGTGCTCCTGCATTGCAATTATTTAAGACGATTGGACGCGTTATAAGAATTTCCGCAATTTTACCGTATCTCAAGTTAAAAGGTCTAAAAAACAATTTTTAAGTAACACTTGTGCGGAGAAAAATATTAAAAAAACACAGACACTTTATTTTATTTTATCTTCGGGTAAACAAACACTTATTCCATCTAGCTTATCTAACCCTGATGATATATATAATTTTTTTAGTAATTTTTTCCATTTCTGACCGCAGTAAAAAAATTAACAATTTGCCTAATATAAATAACATATTTTCTTTTAAACTGAAGAGTACTGCAGAAGTTAACTGTATATTACATAAGAACTAATGCAAGTGGAAATGATACCATTAGTGCTCAAATGCTAAAATATTCTGGTTATTTTATTGATAAGTATATTACCCACATTATTAATTGTTGTATAGAAGCTAGGTATTTCCCGGATCAATAGAAACTGTCAATTGGTAAGCCGCATCCAAATAGCTCAATCCGGAAGATTTTAATGATCTCAGAATTATTAGTATTTTGCCTACTATTTAAAAAATATTTGAAAAAATTGATATAATCAGTTAAATCAGTATAGTAACAGTAATAAATTGCTTCCTATCTCGCAGTGTGGATTTAGAAAATGGTTCAGTACTGCTGTTTTTTTAGTGAACGTAATAGATGACTTGATTAGAGCATCTGACAATGGGCAATGTAGTATTTTGGCCTTATTAGATTTCTCTAAAGCTTTTTATACTATACCTGTTTTTCGCAAAAATTTTTCTCAATTTAGTTGCTTAGCAGGTAGCAAAGATTACCGTAGGTAGATTGGCGCAACTAAAAAGTAGTTTAAATCAAAGTCTGGTCTGTTAACAATTAAACAGCAATTTAGAAGGTATCTTTTAAAACATATATTTATTGACTTGGTAATGTTTCGAACATAGTTTTGTTCTTTTTCAAACCTAAAAGATTTTTTAGCCCAATTTCTATATACAAATAAAAGTATTTAAAATTTAAGACTTACCATAGAATGTAAAATTATAATTTGGCATATATATATATAAATATATATATATATATATATATATATATATATATATATGCAAGCGGATATCACGGTTATTTTTTAACGGATCATGTTTACTTTTGGTTAGGTTAGGATTAGGTGGAGTTAGGGGGCATATATTTTCACCCAGTTAAAATTGCTATAACTTATATGAGTACGTTTTTATGGGGGCCCAAATAAAATATTTTCAAGAGTAAACACACTGTAGGGAAGAATTTAAATTTCAAATCCAATAATAGCTGTGGATTGTTCACAAACCAGAATATTCAAATATCAATTAATGGAATCTCAAAAGTTATTCGAAATATTTAGAGTAATATTTCCGGTTGGTAAAAATTTTTTTTAAGAGGCAATATTGTAGTTCTTTCCTGAGAGGAAAGTATTGTAATATTGAAAAAATCATCCTAAGAGATTTTATCAGATAGGTAACAATTTGGTAAAAACCCAATATGGCGGAACAAAATGCCGGCCTATTAAAATGGTTAAAAATAGCTGTCTAGTAAAATAAACAAAAAATATATAAAAATAATTCTAAATTATCTACTTATGCAATTGACTGATTGACCTCAAATTTGGTACGAAAATCAAGTGTGATTAAAAAATTATGTGTAAAAATTGATAAAATTTTGCTGCGAATCCAATAAGGCACATTTAAGGCGGCCTAATAAAATGTTTAAAAATATCGATCGAGAATATCCTCTATTTTTATTTTTGCATTTGAGGTTTGTACAACCGGGAAATATAAACTACACAAAACTAGTTAGAGATAGGCCTGCTCTAACGGACGAAAATGAATTATCTGTGTTATTAGCTGTAACGGAGAATCCATCTGTTAGTCAAAAAGCAGTTGGAGATGTCGTAGGTGTAAGCGAAAGAACTATTCAGAGAATTTTAAGAGGCAATAAGTTTCATGCATATCATATTCAGTTGCAACAAGAACTGTGTTGAAACGTGTTGACTTATGTAATTGGGCACAAGCTAAAATTAAGATAGGTTTCAATTTTATTTATACGTTTTATTTTCTGATGAGGTCACATTTCACAAGAATGGATATGTAAATCGTCAGAACTACCATTACTACGCCGACCATAATCCAAGAGTTTTTAGGCAGCTTGATTTGCAGGTGGTCAGTTAATGTGTGGGGGGAGGGAATTATTGGTGAACAGGTTATTGGTCTCAATTTTTTTAATGGAAATTTGACTGAGCCCTGTACATCGATTTTCTTTGAAAGCACTTGCCAAATTTGTGCGAAAATTTATCACTAAATCTAAGAAATACAATGTGGATGCAACAAGATGGTGCTCCAGCACATTTTTCATTAGCAGTTTGGGATCATTTGAATAACATTTTTCCGAATCAGTGGATTGGAAGAGTGGGATAACTGTGTGGTCGCCCCGATCGCCTGATTTAACAAAATTAGATTACTTTTCTATGGGGCTACGTTAAGGAAATTGTTAACAACGAACCTCCAACAACAGAAAATATGCAGCGACGGATTAGAACCGCATTCCAAACTATTACACATTAAGTATTAAGAAGAGTAGGAAGATCATTTCATACCCACTTTCGACTGTGCCTTGAAGAGAATGGAAGACATATCGAACATATGTTCTAATGAAAATATTAATTTAAGCAATTCTTAGGTACTTGTTTATAATTTTAAAAAATAGAGCTGTTACACCTTAACTCTTCTCAGTAATTTATATTTTAAGAAGCAAAAATAATTGCGAAAAGTGTTAGGATTCTAGATTTTCTCCCATAGCTGTAACAAACTCGTAGGTAATTATTTATGAAGATTAATAGTGAAAATCCGTTATGAATCGAAACCTCAAAAAAAAACGAAAATCATTTTCAAAACAGTGAAAGTTACTCAATTATCACACTGAGAAACAAAGTATAAACTTAGTTTTTTAAAAATATTTTAAAAACCTTTAGAAGTTTGACATGAAATTTTTGCATACCCTGTATAAACTAAAATTATAATACTCATAGGACAATAACTATAAACCTTTTACAGTAAGCTACTGGTTTACCTTAATTTTTAAGATGTTTAATTTATTTTTTATAAATATTTTAAAAGTGGGTCATAAAATTTTTTTTTCTATATTCTAAGAATATATAGACTAGACAAAGGGGGTTTCAAAAATGTAAAAAAATATTGGGGGTTTCATTTAAAAAAATGCTACTTCTATGCACCACTTTTTTTGGAACAACCTGCATAAAGACAGATATTTTTAAAATGTGATCTCTAATCAACAGTAGACAGTAGCATTTAAATAATTTTTCTAAATTAAATGATCTAGGTACAATAGAAGACGGGAGTTGCAGGACCCTGTATATATATATATATATATATATATATATATATATATATATATATATATATATATATATATATATTGCTTTAGCGGTCATCCCAAAGAATCCATTTTCTGCTATATACTAGTTCTAACCGCGTTATATATTTTCCTTATATATATATATATATATATATATATATATATATATATATATATATATATATATATTATATATATATATATATATATATATATATATATATATATATATATATATATATATATATATATATATATATATGCTGGGAATCTTGGGAATGTGGTCCACAACTTATAAAACTACAGTTTTAGATGACTACTGCATATTTCATTTTTGTTTGTTTGTTTTAGCAGTTAGCGTTTCGATTACTTGCGCAACTTTTTTCAACTACATAAATAGGCAACGACAAAACATTAAAAAAAATTAGTACTGCCATCAAAATATACCCATTTAAAAGACATCACTGCACATATATATATTAATAAAAAAATTACAAAACATGCACTAACGTGAAGAATAATAAACATAAAATATCTATTACCTCATTCCAGGAAATACTATTTTTTTAAATTTTCAGTTCTACTTTATAAGGAAATATGTACACTCCTTTTACATTTTAATTAAATATTAATACTAAAACTGATTTTCAGCACAATATAAATTTAACAGCATTCACACTAGATGCACCATTCTTATAAAATAAATATGATCTGTAAACATAAATTAACAGAACTTATTCAACGGAGACCTCGATTATATAAAAGATTTAATTGAAGAAAATCAATGTATTATTTATTAGTGACTGTCCAAGATATTCTTTGTGGGTTTATTGTCTATTTATTTATGCCCACGTTTCAATATTCAAATCAATTCAATGTCAACTGCAGTTACGAGTATTACGAATATGTGTTTCTTCAAGGAGCATTTTCGGGCCATCTTGTCACAAAAGTATTTAAAAATACATAATTTTGAGCCCATTTTTTCTCGAAATTTGGTATTTGCACAATACTGCTTTTTTAAGCTAAAAATTATAATATTCGTAAAATAGTTAATTAAATTAATTAAAATAATTATAGTTACCAGGGTTGTATCTAGGCCCTGGCGGTCGAAAGAGTTTTGAACTGAAGAGGTTTTCTCAATTTCGTCGGTCTGTCTGTCTGTCGGTATGGCTGTTCGCTGAATAGCTAAAAAACTACTTCCCGATTGATTTCAAATTTTGGTCAAAAATTAAGGGTTATATGGGGACGGCCTGGTAACATTTTAATAAAAAGCCAATATGGCAAAACAAAATGGCTACCTATAGTGAAATGTTAAAAAAAATGTGACTAAAAAACTATTTATCCAATTTATCTCAAATTTTACACAAAAATCAGATATTATGTAGGAATCAACTGGTAAAATTTTGGTACGAATCCCAGGTGGCGGAACAAAATGGCGGTTTAATAAAATATTTAAAAATTGAGCCTGAAAAAACTACTTAAATGACTGATTTCAAATTATATGGTATAACTGACAGTGGTATAGGCATGAACTAGTAAAATTGTGGTACTAATTTAAGATAGCGGAATAAAATGGAGTCCAAATAGAATGTTTGTAATCGTGAAAAAATCACCCTCTCAAGTTTTACATATCTTTCCGTTTCAGCGTGCCTAAGTGCCAAAAAATATGTTGTATCAATTCCGTCGGTCCGTCTGTCGGTTTGTTTGTCTGTCTGTCAGTTCGCGGCATAGCTTAAGTACTATCAGATTGATTTCAAATTTTAGTCAAAAATTGTGGTTCATATGGGAATAACCTGGTAACATTTTGGTAAAATTCCAATATGCCGAAGCAAGATGGCGGCCTAGTTAAAAAAATATTACTGAAAAACTAACGATCAAATTTGTCTCAAATTTTGCACAAAAATCAATTGTTATATAGAAATGAACTGGTAATATTTTGGTATGAATATAAGATAACAAAATATTTGGTAAAGTTGTAGTACCAATTCAAGATGGCGGCACAAGATAGCGGCCAAATTATTTTTTAAATCTTATTCAATTAACTTTAAATTTTGCAGGAAAATTAAATGTGATATAGAGATAAACTGGTACGAATTCAAAATGACGTAACAAAAGGGCGGTGTATGTCAATGTAAAAACTACTTATTGAATTTATTACTTCCCTCATAAAAGGGTAGTATTGTAATCGTGAAAAAATCACCCTCCGAGATTTTTTCATATATTTACGTTTCGGGGTCCATAGATGCCGCAAAACATGTTTTCTCAATTCCCAATTTGTCTGTCTGTCTGTCAGTTCGCGGCGTAGCTAACTCAAATATTAAGGGTTATGTGGGGACGACCTGGTAGTATTTTGGTAAAAATCCAATATGAGGGTACAAAATGGCGGCCTAGTGAAATGTTAAAAAAATATTACTGAAAAACAAATTATCCAATTTATCTCAAATTTTGTACAAAAACCAAGGAACCAGTCTGTAATATTTTAGCATAATTTCAAGACAGCAAAACAAAATGGCCGCCTGATAATTTATTTAAAAAGGCGGTCTAAAAAACTACTATTTAGATACATTTTAAATTTTGAATATCTATTAAGTAATGTGATATAGAGGATATAGAGATTAACTGGAGCTATATATCCAATACATTCCTTTTTTATATGAAATGTGAGAGTTTATTGAAACACTGTTAAAAGGAAATAAAATAAGTCTATTGAACTAGAACAACAAAATTCACATCCGACTTCTTGCAAGTCCAAAAACAGAGTCCTCCTCTGTGCCAAAATTCCTCGCTTTGATTGGTCCTATTCGTTGGCAAAAGGGGTTTTTTTCTATCTTCGTAAACTTTCCCATGGTCAAAATAAAAACATTCATTACAGATAGTAAAATGGGAATTTGGAGAAAGCTTTACTAAGAAGGGTCGTTTCGGTATTTTCCTATCATAAACCCTAAATGCAATAAACAGTTTACTATCGGTGATGGTTCCTATTATCGAACGTGCAACAACATATTTTAAAATCGTACAAAGAAGTGTTGTAAAAATAAAAATTAACGGATAGCATACAAGAACCTTAAAACTAAATTAGACTCTAAATGCCGATGGAAATTCCCACAATTATGTACAGAAAACTAAGTACCTACAAATTGTTACATTTCTCAATAGCAATAGATAATTAGCCTAGATTAAAAAAGTAAATGTAAAATAAAATAAATATGTACAGTATGTTATGCAGTAACAATGAAAAGAAAACAAATATATACAGTGTGATATGCGCAAATTTTAACTTTGGCAGACAAATGTGGGAGACATTCAGTCGCCACAACACCCCCCTGCCAGTGATTGAGATTCACGACAATCCAGCCTGGAAGCGGTTGGGAAACCGGACATGTCTGCCCGATCTGGTCTGTCGCTCTGGTGACCTGCTGATGGGTTCTGATGCGGGAGCATGGTTCCCATCTGGTGGCTGGTGTGCTTCTTCTTCTCGTTGCGAGACACATCTGGTTCTGGTAATTTCTGCGGGTTGCAGAGTGACTTGATCGTTTCTAGGGATTCCTGCTGGGTGAATGACGTATTCCGTCTCCATATCTTGTGACAGTGGCATGTCCTCTGGGTCCTTGTTCAAGATATACGCTGGCTTGAGTCGATCGATACTGACGGTGACGTGGCGTCCCCTTATGTCAACGACGAACGCCTTAATCTCCCGGCTAACGACGCGGTACGGGCCATCGTAAGGATGTTGCAGAGGCTCTTCTGAGCGTCATGGCGAACAAAAACATGAGTGGCTGTTTGAAGATCTTTAAAAATAAACGTTTTTCTCTTTGCATCGTGGTTAGATCCATTGGTGGGGCGTAGCTCAAGAAAATGTGTACTTAGTTCAGTGGCGAAGTTGCTGGAGCCATCATCTTGGATATTCAGTGAGCGGGATGCTAAGAACTCTCCAGGCAGGCGAATGGGTTGGCCGTATATCATCTCTGCAGCTGTAGCGTCGAGGTCCTCTTTCCAAGCCATTCGGATACCGAACAAAACTGTGGGTAGGCTCTCGGTCCAGCGGGACTTATGACATCGAAGGGAAGCCTTAAGTTGGCGATGAAACCTTTCGATCATGCCATTAGCTGCGGGGTGGTATGCCGTTGTACGAATATGATTGGTGCCCATTAGACAATTAATTTGCTTGAACAGGCAAGACTCAAATTGCCGGCCCTGATCGGTGGTGACTCGTAGTGGAACGCCAAACCTGCACACCCAGTTGTCATAAAAGGCTCGTGCAATGGTGGTTGCTTCCTGATCTTTCAGTGGTATTACTTCAGGCCACCTGGAAAATCTGTCTATCATGGTCAGACAATATCTGTATCCCTCAGATAACGGCATTATCACTATGTCAAGGTGAACATGCTCAAAACGGCTAGAGGGCGGTGCAAACGTTCCGACTGGACTAATGACATGACGCGAGACCTTCGAACGCTGGCATTCAGGACAGGATTGGGCCCACTTCCTGCAGTCACTCTTCATAGATGGCCAAACATAGCGCTGAGTTGCTAGTTTCACTGTGGCTCTGACGCCGGGGTGGCTTAGTTGGTGTATGCTGTCAAAAACTGGTTTCCTGAATGGCTTCGTAATAAATGGTCTAGCTATTGAAGTTGACATATCGCACCAGATTGTGTTGTTAGTGAAAGGAATTTGGATTTGTCTCATTTTCAAGACCGAATCGTCTTGACAAAATCTGGTCAGTTCCTCGTCACTGTTCTGGGATGTTGCTAGAGCGTCGTAGTCGATTGACTTATGAACTTCATCAATCCTAGATAAGGCATCTGCAATCACATTATCGCTCCCTGCTATATGCCGAAAGTCTGTCGTGAATTGACCGATAAAATCCAGGTACCGGAACTGTCGAGGTGATACTTGGCTTTTCTTATGACGAAATGCATATATCAGTGGTTTATGGTCCGTGAAAATACTAAAGTTTCTTGCCTCCACCATGTGTCTGAAATATTTGACGGATAGGTATGCGGCCAGTAGCTCACGGTCATAAGCGCCATATTTGCACTCTGTAGGACTGAGCTTCTTGGAGAAAAAGCTAAGTGGTTGCCACTGATCATTTACCCACTGCTGCAAGGCAGCGCCAATGGCAGAGTCTGAAGCGTCACAGAATATAGCAAGGGGTGCGTTGACATTTGGGTGCGACAACAAGGTAGCCTGGGCTAGTGCTTTCTTGCTGGCTTCGAACGAGGCTAGACCTTCTGTGGTCCAGTGTAACGGGGATCTTCCTTTGATTTTTTTCTTGAGGAGTGTGTTCAGTGATGCTTGAATCTCGGCTGCTTTGGGTATGAATCTCCGGTAGAAATTCACCATACCCAGGAAGCGACGAAGTTGCTTGGCCGTTTCAGGTTTTGGGTAGGCCAGAATAGTTTCGACCTTTTCTGGCAGTGGTTGGGTGCCTGCGTTTGAGACGCAATATCCTAGGAATTTGACTTGGGACTGGCCAAAAACACATTTACTTGGGTTAATGACGATGCCGTATTGCTGAAGCCGCTGAAACAGTGTTTCCATGTGGCGGAGGTGTTCTTCGGGCGTCGTTGAGGCAACAAGGATGTCGTCTAGGTACACATAACAATAGTCCAACCCTCGAGTAACTTCATCCATGAAACGCTGAAAAGTTTGTGCTGCGTTTCGAAGTCCAAACGTCATAAATGGAAATTCGAACAATCCGAATGGTGTGGTGATGGCTGTTTTCGCGATGTCCTCCTCAGCTACTGGGATTTGGTTGAACGCACGGATTAAGTCGATGGTTGAAAAAATCGATTTTCCTTGGAGCTCTTGTGCGAAATCCTGGATATGGCGGACGCCATATTGGTCAGGACAGGTTCTGCTATTCAGAGCTCTATAATCCCCACAGGGCCTCCATTCGCCGTTGTTTTTTGGTACTAGGTGCAACGGCGAGGACCAAGGACTTTTAGATGGCCTGGCAAGTCCGAGTTTCACCATGGTGTCGAATTCCTTCCTTGCTGTTTTTAGTTTGTCCGGAGCTAGGCGACGTGGTTTCTGGGCGACAGGCGGACCAGGCGTGGTAATAATATGATGCTGAGTTTTGTGTTTAATGTGTTTGGGAGCACCGTTTGGTTTGGTGATTCCCGGGAACCTTTCCAGAAGCACATGGAAAGGGGAAGCACCATTAATTACTTTGACGGTCGGAGCGGTCCATTCCAAAACCTCACCACGTGATGCCAGTTGTGTTGTGGGGTCCAGGAGTTTGCCTTGCTGCAGATCCGGGAGCAGTCCATAGTGTGCGAGGAAGTCTGCTCCTAGGATAGGTTGAGATACGTCAGCTATGATGAATCTCCATGGAAAATCTCGGCGGAGTCCTAGGTTGAGGGTACGCGCTACTATTCCGTATGTGGTTATAGACGAACCATTGGCAGCTGAAAGTGCGTAGGTTGATTTGGTATGAGCACCATCCACTCGGAGTCTCGGGATTACGCTTAGATCGGCACCGGTGTCGATGAGAAATCGAAGTCCGGTTTCACGATCGTAGATAAATAGGCGGGGTGATTTATTAAGGCAGGTGTCATTTGCCGCCATCAGTGACTGCCCGGTTGGTTTCCCTGGTTCCATGAACAGGGCATAGTGCATTTCTGGGCTTCCTGCTTGTAGCGCCAGTGGTACCAGCATAATCCGGCTGGGCGCGCTTCCCTAGGTGTAGATGGCGAGCGATGCCGCGACTGGGATCGGGATCGAAAATGCGTGCGGGAATTTCGCATTCCTCTTGAAGCATGCACGTCCTGCTTGACACTAGCTAGCTCTCCCTTGACCTCTGAAAGTTGCTGTGTTAGTTGTTGCATGAGGGAATGGAGAATCTGGTATTCTTGCGAATGCTTAGGGGTGATTGCCGCTACGGAAGGGCTCACAGGCAGAGCAGTAAATATATTGTCAGCCAAGTCCGCAGTTTCACTTAGTGTTTGACGTGATTGCGTAGCTAGTATAGGTTGTAGATTGGCTGGTAAGCGTCTTACCCAAATACTCCTCACTAATGTCTCCGGGACTACTGATCCTGCTAGTGCCTGCAGTCTTCGAAGGAATTGGGAAGGTTTTTCGTCACCCATAGCTTCGTTTTCTAGCAGTTGCCTGGTCTTCTGTTCTTGGCTCGCACTTAACCGCTTTATGAGTTGTTCTTTTAGCTCGGAATAGGAATTAGAATCTAATGGTTTCGTCACAATGTCGCGCACTTCGCTGATATATCGCGGCGGAAGTTTCGCGAGAATGTCCAAATATTTTTGCTCGGTGTTTGTGATTTTTGATCTATTAAAGCAAGCCTCTACGATTACAAACCAAAGTTCTGGATCCGACGGGTCAAAGTCTGGAAGTCGCGGCGCGGAATTTATCGCGACAGCGTTCGCGATAGGGATGGCACTGTTGGTTTCTGCCGCAGAGTTAGGCATGGTATACCGCGAAATATTTGTTACAAATAAACTCACGATAGCTTAGGGACTGTTGTATTGACTAAAACACAACCTACCACAAAAGGAATGATAAAAAGTTCACTGTAATACTAGGTACTTACGTTGATTGTTCAATTTATCACTAAAACACTGAAGCACTAATTACACTACTTGCTCTCACAAAACAAATCACGTCGGGGTCACCACTTTAGGAACGTATGTGTGTGCTTGATTAGCTATATATCCAATACATTCCTTTTTTATATGAACTGTGAGAGTTTATTGAAACACTGTTAAAACGAAATAAAATAAGTCTATTGAACTAGAACAACAAAATTCACATCCGACTTCTTGCAAGTCCAAAAACAGAGTCCTCCTCTAATATTAATACAAATCTCAAGAAACATAAAGTTCCACCCCCTGTGCCAAAATTCCTCGCTTTGATTGGTCCTATTCGTTGGCAAAAGGGGTTTTTTTCTATCTTCGTAAACTTTCCCATGGTCAAAATAAAAACATTCATTACAGATAGTAAAATGGGAATTTGGAGAAAGCTTTACTAAGAAGGGTCGTTTCGGTATTTTCCTATCATAAACCCTAAATGCAATAAACAGTTTACTATCGGTGATGGTTCCTATTATCGAACAACAACATATTTTAAAATCGTACAAAGAAGTGTTGTAAAAATAAAAATTAACGGATAGCATACAAGAACCTTAAAACTAAATTAGACTCTAAATGCCGATGGAAATTCCCACAATTATGTACAGAAAACTAAGTACCTACAAATTGTTACATTTCTCAATAGCTAGCCTAGATTAAAAAAGTAAATGTAAAATAAAATAAATATGTACAGTATGTTATGCAGTAACAATGAAAAGAAAAACAAATATATACAGTGTGATATGCGCAAATGTTAACTTTGGCAGACAAATGTGGGAGACATTCAGTCGCCACAGCTTTAATCTCATATTGAGGTTATCCAAATTTATTTTACGGTTTTCTCTTACGACTCTTGTGTTTAAATGCAGTAAACGGGGATCTATTCCTAATGGACAATATTTTAAAGTATATGACGTTTTTTTGGGTGCTCTTTTTTTAATTATTAATGAATGACAAGTTAAAGGGCTGTGTAGACATGCAAAAGTAATGAAACAAAAAGATCTGTCTGTATAACGTGCATTATTATCCAAATACAAAATTATAGCAGAGCGCTTTCGACTAACTAAAGTGCTCATCATAAAAAAAAACCAAACACTTAGTTTTTTGGGCAATATTTGAGCTGGTTAGGTGAAAATTACTGAATCAAATTTAAAAAACTTTGCAAATTCTAAAGAGTTGATTCTTTGAGTCTTTTTTATCAAATTTTGGAAATACGCTATTTTATACCCAGCATATACTACAGGGTGTCAAAGAAAGAGATGTTTTTTTTCAAAATTTCATGTTATGTCTATTTATAGAACAGTCAAGTTAATAACCCTCCCTATTAATAGTTAAGCAATCCCTCGGGACCTTTTCGAGATTTTATGGATATCTTGGCCATTTTTGGCTAGCGTTTTAACACAGATCACGTGCTTTCAATTTACGTACACAATGTGATTCGGTTAAAACTGAAAATTTAAATTAAGGTATATGTTTTACACTAAAGCCATTTTTTTTTCGTGAAAATAAAAATAAAGGTTGACACCAAAGAAAATTATCTTTGTAAACATAAAATAGGACCTTTTTGCCATGTATCATTAAGAACAAGGTATTCTCTCGAAACGGTTTTTGATTTTTGGTGATATCTCTGTCAGTTGACAAAATATGCTAAAATAAGGAAATGCCTACGTTTGATGTTACACAGGTACCAATTAGGAACCATCGCTTCGGAATTAGCTAGAATACGGTTTGATTGTACCAACGACTTTTCGTCTTTTACAAACGTTCAAATTATATCTTCGAATACACAGGGTGGTCGAAAAAGTAGAACGGTATGAGACATAATTTATTTTAATCGTGTATCCTGTATATCATTGCAGTTCTGAAATCTATGGACGATTCTAAAAATATTTGTTTCAGCATGGGTTCTTTGTACTTAAGTTCAACTGTGTCCGACTTTTGAAAATTGACATTTTTAGACACCAAGTGGCTGTAAAATCAAAACAGCTTAATTTAGAACGAGATGGTTTATCTTAGTTTTCCAAAAGCTTTCTCACTGTACTACTTGCCGTATGGAACGAGTGGTATCAAAATAGCACTACTACCATTACAACAATGATTATGATTGAAGCAATCATAATTATTGTTGTAATTTTTTTTTGTCATGAAAAATTTTTCCAAGCAGCAAAATATGTTTAAAACGACAAAATTACTAATGAAGAAAGTACGCAAAGTGGATTTATTTCCAATACCTACCAAGAGGAACTGGGACAGGTCAATGTTGTCCATTAAAACAAGTTTTAAAATTTTAGGAATTTCTGCTGAAACGAAAGTTTAATAGTTAATAAAAAAAATAAAAAATAAACGAATGAAATGAACTAACAACTTTTATAATATCTACCTACGTTCATTACAAAATAGAAAATTAGTAGAAATAGAATAATACAGAGATTATCCAGAGGTACAAACAACAATTAATCTCATAAACTGACAACAATAGGTGCGTAAATACTAAAATATTAAATTGTTTACAGGATTTTACAAATTGAGAATGGGATAGATAATTTAATGATTTAAACAAAATAACCAAATCATATTTTCCCATTTAAGGAACAAGCAAGATAGCATTAAAAATAAGAGGAAAAAATAAGAATAACTCAAATTAAATTAGCGTGCATCCAACGATTTATTAATTTGTTGTTCCACCGCTGACACGTAGAACGCCCGCTGCCCTATTTTTTGAACTTGGCGTGACGCATTATTTCTATATATCGAAAATTGTTACAAGAACTTAACCGGCAATAAAAAAAAATCGCAGTGTCTGTACCGAAGTCTGTACTTTCTGCTGAATAGGTATTCTTTATATGTACTGGAACCGCAAGCAACTGTGAAATTAGTTGCTAGGGATAAGCTCGTAATTGATACACTCTAAAGATATAATTTCGTTCAGCTTGCATTTACTAAGCAACTAACATAAACTCTATAGAATTAGGACGAATTAACGTTTTATGCTCCTACCTGTACAAGAAAGTCATTAAGACATTTGTAACCATGCTCTATATTCTAGAGTGAATTGCCTACTAGTCAAAAAAAGGAGGAATCGGTTATCATTTAAGAAGATTAAGTTCAAGAGTTTAGAACGCTAGTATTTTTTAACATTCCATAATTTATGGACATGAAAAAATCGAAAGTTCTGTTAATATCCTAAGTTTACAAAGGCTGCCAATTAATTAAACATATTTATATCAGTAATTGATTGCAACAAAAAGGGTCTCTATTTTAAATAGTAAAAAAATTAGAAATGTGGCAACTTAGCTGAGATATTTCTTGAACTTGTGTCAAATTATACCTAATATAGCAACATTTGTTACGATAATTTTGTATACACCTGGAACTGCTTGGTGAAGTACCTGTGCTAATAATTACTATAGACAAACCCCTAATTAAGGCTCTATAAAGATCAAGTTTTCTCTAGCTCGTATTTGCTACACGGGCAAAACTTAAACTTTATGCAATTTTCATGCACCTAAACTTTATATCACACCCTGTACGAGAAAGCCTTTTTGAGACATTAGTTACCTGCTCTTAATTCTAAAATAAATTTTCTATAAGATAAAAAAAATTGAGAAAATCGACTGACTATTTTTAAATATTCCATAATAATTAATGAACGTAGTGTACATGCTGGAGTAGAATTAAACTAAGGATGAATGTAGGTGAGCACAAATTAAATAATTTGGACGATTTAGCAGATGCCGTGAGGTTAGAATGGGAAGCTATTCCTCAAGCCTTTATTGCAGACTTGGGGAACAGCATGCCAAATAGGGTAGCGGATATTCTACATGTCGGCGGTGGGCCAACAAAATATTAAAAATCTTGGTGCACGCTAATTAAATTTGAGTTATCTTATTTTTTCATCTTATTTTGAATATTATCTTTCTTGTTCCTAAATTAATCCTAATTCCTTAAATTATTAAACTACCTATCCCATTCACAATTCGTAAGATCCTGTAATCGATTTAATATTTTTGTATATATGTACCTATTGTTGCCAGTGTATGAAGTTAATTTTTGTTCTGTATTTCTGGATAATCTCTGTTTTATTATTTTTCTTACAATTTTCTGTTTTGTAATGAACGGAGGTAGATTTTATAAAATATGTTGGTTAATTTCATTCGTTATTTTTTAATTTTTAAAGCTTGTTATAATGGATCCGTAGTCTCTGTCCCAGTTATTCTTTCTCAGGTACTGGAAATAAAAGTCTACTTTGCATACTTTCTTCATTAAAAAATTTATCTTCTTAAACGTATTTTACTGCTTGGAAAAAAATGTCATATCCAAAAACAATAATGACAACAATAATTACGACTGCTTCAATTGACAGGTGATACTTGCGGTGCTATTTTAGTCATGCTCGTTTCTCCATAGAAGCTAGAACCATAGGAAAACTTTTAAAGAACTAAGATAAAGCGCAAACCAGTTGGTTATAAATTAAGCCGTATAGATTTTACAACCACTCAGCGTCCCAAAAAAAATTGTTTCAAAAGTGGGAAACAGTTGAACTTAAGTACAGATTAACCATGCAACAACAAACATTCTTAGAATCGTCTGTAGATTTCAGAACTGCAATGATATAGAGGGTACCACATTCAAGTAAATGATATTTTTTACAGTTCTACTATTTTAACCAGGGGCGTGCGGTGAAATTTTAAGAAAGGGAAGCAATTTTTAGAAACTTACCTATTTGTAATGTAATTCGATTCTTCGATCATTTTTTGCAAATTCGTCAATGACGTCATCATAAAAACGTCGATGTTCCGACATACTTATTTTCAATGGACAACAGTGATGTATACGAAAGTCTCTCCTGCACTGTTGAATTTCTCACGAAATTTTTTATACGTTTCAGTATTGAAAAATTGCTCTACTGATGAACTTGTGGCAGGTATTGTCAATACTAATTCACACAATTTCGACACTTCAGTGTAGGCATCTTCCAGCTCCTTGTCTTTTAAAAATTGCATTAGTTCCTTAGCGTTATTTTTTGCGCTAATGTCATCAGCTTCGTAAATCATTTTTAGTTCAGATCGCAGTAACACTCGGTCGAAGAATTGGCCATAATGAAGAAGAAGAGATTCAAACGCATCTTCTGGAAAAATTTTTCCTATAAATGCATCAAAATTGCAGAGTTCGAGGAATTTAAAATCATTTAAACCGTTAAATCTATAGTTTATTTGTTGCTGAATTTGATCGATTATTTCATAAAAGAGGTATCTGTATGACGTTTGAACATCTCCCACCTTGCCTGTTCGAAGTTGCTTGGCTTGTGGCTCTACATTTAACGTCATCGTTTTCTCCCAAAATAGGTCAGTCATCTCTTTTTTGGCTTAACATGGACTTAAAATTATCCACTTTTTTTAGGCAAAAAGCAATATCATTTGTTTTAGTTTGTAATATATTAAAAACATTGTCCGAGAATCGAAATATTTCTGAAAATATGTTCAACAAATAATAAAAATTAAAATCTCGTTTCAAACAGTCCAAAAACCCCCTCGAACTATTCATTATTTCTGAGTACCACGTTTCATTATTTTCTATTATATTCTCAAATAGTTCAATCAATAATTCACGATTTTCAGATACTGTTAACACAAGTCTTCCATTATAGTTCCATCTAGTAGGAGCTACTTTGGGCAATCGTTTGTGGACAATGGAGTCCAAAGCTTGTGTACGTTTTGTTGACTGGAAAAAAAAGCAGCCATCCACTTAAAGTGACGAAAAATACTTTACACTCTTTAATGTGATTGATGGACTGGGATAAAACTAAATTTAATTTATGAGCAAAACAATGGACAAACACAGCACTTGGGAAAGTTTCTCGAACTTTAGCTTGCAGACCCCCTAATTGTCCTGCCATCACTGCAGCTCCATCATAGCTTTGAGCAACTAATTTTTTCTCTCCATTAATTCCTTTAGTAACGTTATAAACTACGGTATATAATGCATCTGCTGTACGATTTTCGGACACATTCTTAAAACCTAAAAATCGCTCTTGAATACTTCCGTCTGTTTTAACGTAGCGTATTACTATAGATAATTGGCTAAAATTAGTGATATCAGGTGTTTCGTCCAGAAAAAAGCAATGAACCGCGCCTCGCCAATCTCTTGCTTAATTCTTTTTAGAATAATGGTTGCAATAGCGGAAATTAAATAATTCTGGATTCGATTCCACGTTCCGCGAAAAACGCTAGACCGCTCTAAATGATTTTTTAAGCAATCATCATATTTAGCCATTAAACTAAGTAAACCTTGAAAATTTCCTCTATTTGAAGAAACCTTTGTTTCGTCATGACCTCTAAATCCCAATTCGTGCTGTCCGAGAAAACAAACAACATCGATAAGTCTTCTTAATATTTGCCTATTTTTATCGACTAGTTCATTGTGTTGGCGGTGACTAATTTTTAACTGTTTATTAAGGGCGTGTTCAATTCTGGTTTTGCCGAAGACTTTTTCTTTTATGTCGGCCTGTAAATGCACTTTGGACATAATGGGTCTTTTTACAGCTTTATGGAAATTGTTTAAATTGGAAAAACCAGTTTTATTCCAGAGACCTTTTTCATTTTCAAAAAGTAAACATGGCCAACAAAACAATTTACTTATATTTTCACACCCTGTTAGCCATTTAAATTGTTCGTATTGTTTTTCCGGATAAAAACGTCTAATACAGTTTTTCATTTCTGTGGTTAAATTTTTTATAGGCGGTTTTGCCCTTTCTTTGGAAATTATTTGAAGCTTATCAGCGAAGTTTAATGTTGAAAATCCCTTTATTATTAAGACACACATCACACATTCACACATACTCTTCTTACTAAATTCTCCAACATTGTCAACGTTATTACCGACAGCCGAAGTTGACGGTATTTGCATATCCACGTCCGTATTATTGTCTTACATATCGCACCATGCACGACGCGACGTACGTATCGCACAACACATGGATAACCGTTCAAACAAAGAACCTACTCCAAAGATAGCTTCCGCCACCACTTAAAGCACGCGACTGAAATGCAAAAATTGCAAACAGCCGGTGGAAAGTTCAATAACCTCTGTCTCGATTCACAGGAAATCAAGCATACAGGCCTTGGCTGCAGAGAAGCTAGCGGCCCGCATAGGTTCTATTCGATATTCTATTGTGGCCGGGTCAAAGTCAAGGCCGCATTTATTATGGGCTTGGTAATTAAGATATATTTTAGCATTTTTAATATAAACTATAATGGTGTCCTATTTCAAAAATTACATTTTAGAAGATGTTTTGTAATTTTTTTTGGGGAAGAACTGCTTCCCTTGCTTCCACGGACTACACGCCCCTGATTTTAACCTCCCTGTGTATTCAAAACTGCAATTTGACCAATTGGTTGTAAAATATGAAATCTCATTTGTATAATCAACTCGTATTCCATTTAATTTGGAAGCGATTCGGCTCGTAATCAGTCTCTACGCAACATTAAACGTAGATATTGCCTTATTTTACCATATTTGGACAGCTGACAGAGATCTCACCAAAAATAAAAAACCGTTTCGCGAAAACACCCTGTTTTTAATGATCTATACTAAAAATTTTTCATCTTATATTTATAAGGATAATTTTTTTTGGTTTGGGCATTTATTTTAAATTTCACAAAAAAAATGGCTTTTGTATAAAACATATCCCTTAATTTAAAGTTTCAATTGTAACGAATCACCTTGTATACGTAAACTGAAAGAACATGATCTGTCTTAAAACGCTGTAAAGCCAGCTGATTCGTAGTTTGTTAATTTTTGAGACTAAATGGCAAAATAATGAAAATTTCGTAAAAATGGCCATATAATCGTAGTTGGCCAAGATATCCACACAATCTCGAAATGGTCCCGAAGGATTGCCTTACTGTTAATAGAGAGGGTTATTACGACTATCTAACTTGACTGTTCCTAAAAATGGGGATAACATGAAATTTTGGAAAAAAAACTTCTCTGTCTTTGAGACTTTGTAGTATATACGGTTTGTAAAATGGCGTATTCCCAAAATTAGAACTAAGATTCAAAAAATCAACTCTTCAGCAATTCAAGTTCTTAAAATTCTATCCAGTAATTTTCAAATAACGGGCTTTTAAATTTTTGACGAGAAGTTTACTAAACATCAAGGCTACTCGCCAGAGAACAGGCGGACAGATACATAGTTTCAAAATCAATGTACTTAGAAATTTTTTACAGATAATAAAGGCAAACCAAAGTTGACGAACACCAAATTACATTTTAAAGAAATTTATTTATTGCTTAAATAGCAGCCATAGTTTATGTTTCACCATGCGTACAAAGCCGTCGAAAGCGCTCTGCTATAATTTTGGATTTGGATGATATACACTTTATACAGACAGACCTTTTTCTTTCATTATTAACAAATAGCTGATAAAAATTAAATATAAATTAAGTATATCTGAATTTGTTACACCTTTTCAACAAACTAGAGTTAAAACTAGCGTTAAATCAGGAATAAAAACACTATAAATGACCACTAATTAAAAAAAAACTATTAGGTATGAGCTTATTTTGCAGTATTACCTCCGTAACTTTCCTTTTCAAAACTAAAAAAATATGTTTATCAAGGACTGCTAAACGGGAAAAAATTTCTTATTTGTAAAATTGTGAGAAAACTATTTCTTATGAAAAATATTTATCATTACTGTAAATTAGCTTATTATTTTGGGTACGGCAAGCATCTTATGTAATTTTAATTGCAATTTATGCTTGATGTGATTCTTTCATTTCTCGCACTTCTACAATATTAATGCGTTCATTTTAATAAAAGCTTTAAAAAAATCGTGCACCATAAACACGTCCACTTAAACAAAGCAACTACTGGTTTGAATAAATCAGGCCATTTTACTAAAAATTTCCTCTGCTGCAAGTCAAATAAATCACACAAAAATTAAAAATTTTTAACGTGAATTGTCATTTTGTTGCCATTGTTAGAATCTACAAACATCGAATTAACTAAAGCACGAATGACGAATGAAATAAATTGCAAATTATAAATTCAATTTGCGATTATAAAACAGTATTATACCACGTACTTTCTGGCTAAATGTGATGTGATCCATAAACTCGACATTACAAATAATAAAACCATTTTATTAAATTAGGGTTGAATACTCAATTTTTTAAGAAAAAAGTAAAATGTGGCTAGGAGGCAAAAGGCAAAAGCATATTATAATTTTCAGTTTGTGAGCATACCATTTTGTTTTTCTTATTATTGGTGTATTTTAGGTTCTGTGACTAACATGTGTTAAAAAATAGAATATGCTGAAATAGGTATGCCAACCAGTATTGTCTCTCAACTAGATAAATCACATTATAATAAACTTCTACAAACGGTTGTTATTAGATAACGGGTCTAAACAGAACGCATACAAAAAAAAACAAAGTGGAAATGATAATTATCATCATTCCCTATCTTTTTCCCGTCATAACGCTGAGTTAACAACACTAACGGGTCTAATTTCTATATATTAATTAAAATAATTTATGTGTTTGTGAGCATCTATGATATATATATATATATATATATATATATATATATATATATATATATATATATATATATATATATATATATATATATATATATATATATATATATATATATATATATATATATATATATATATATATATATATATATATATATATATATATATATATATATATATATATATATATATATATATATATATATATATATATATATATATATATATATATATATATATATATATATATATATATATATATATATATATATATATATATATATATATATTATATATATATATATATATATATATATATATATATATATATCATATATCAAAAGAGAAAGATGATTGTGCGGATGAATTCCTAAAAACAGAAGGAAAAATAAATCGTGGGCATGTCCGCAAAAAAGGCGTGAAGTGTAGTAACCGCGCTACACGTGTTTTAGTCTTATTAGACTTCATCAGCAGAGCAGTTTAACCAAATTAAAAGATATAGGAAAGCTGTTGAAAACCCTAGAAAACTAACAAACAAACGTGGATCCACTGACAGGGGCCAGCCACAACAGATTTGCAAATTTGGTCAGAAAAAACCCAAAATTCAGGCTAAATTTCTGACGTCTCTACCAAGGTGACCTTAGCCACCTGCCGTGATATCCAACCCAAGTTGATAAATCAAAAGAGAAAGATGATTGTGAGGATGAATTTTTAAAAAGGGAAGGAAAAATAAATCGTGTGCATGACCCCAAAATAAAGGTGTGAAGTTTGGTAATCGCGCTACACGTGTTTCAATCTTATTAGACTTCATCAGCAGAGCAGTTTAAAGTTAGATAGGAAAGTTGTTGAAAATCGTAGAAAACAAACAAACGTCGATTCACTGACAGGAGCCAGCCACACATTTGTAAATTCGGCCAGAAAAACTCAAAATTTAAGACACATTTCTGACGTCTCTACGGAGGTGACTTTAGCCACCAATCTTCGCCAGACTTGATACTCTATTACAGCGAGGCAACATAAAGCTATCTATGCCGAAATTTATTACCCAAGAAAAATAAAAATCCAAAGTAAAAAAAGATTAATGCGACAGGAACTGGTTGTACTCGTTTCTCAACTAGTTGATTGTTTTGATGAAAAACTTGTACTACTAAAAATATAGAGGGAGACGCGTTGTATACACATATTGTGGATACAGTGGTCCGTTTGGCAGTTACGGGATAAAAATTAAATTTTAGTTTTACCTTATATCTGCCAAAGAAAAATCTTAAAAAGCTGATAATCTCTATTTTACGAGATTTATAGGTGTCATAAACCCAGGGACGTAGACAGAAAGTTAATTTTGGGGGGGCCAGTTGAGAGCACAAATAATTCTAGAGGGGCCTATATACACGGTCTGTCATTACTGTGTCAAAGTGTCAGGTTATATTTACAATTTATGTATTTGCGTTGCATTGAACTATCGAATATTTTTTTCGATCAATATTTCGTTTTTTCATTGTTTTTGTTTTAAGGTTAATTTCGCTTTGTCCATAAAATTGTAACAATTTTTCCTGTGGAAATTAAGCATACTTTTGTTTGTTTGAAAGTATCATACTTTCCTAGTAAACATTTTTTTTTACATTAATGAGGGATCCTGTAACAAATAACATGTGCCAGTTAAAAATTAAAATGGATTTTCTACATTTATTTTAGGTTTTTGAATTAAATAACAAATTTTATACAAAAGTAACTTAATTAAACACACCTGAAGAAACATGTTTTTTTCACTTTTACTTAATGTACAGTTGTGGAAGTACTACTAAAACTAATAAAAAATAAACATGAACAATATAAACCATTAACTAAAAAATACAAAAAAAAAACAGTTCTTAAAATTAAATTTATTCTTCTCTTATTTTCCGCGAATATATCTATTACTCTTTGAAGATCTATGTTTTCTACCAATGACTTCTCAATTGATAAAATAGCCAAGTTTGATAGTCTGTCATTTCCGATTCTACTGCTCAAAAATGATTTTATTATTCTTAAACAAGGGAAAGTTCCCTCACATGAAGCACTAGAGGGTAAGAGTCAGCTTATATTTGGGATTCTTACTAGTAGAGATATTTTGTGTTGTTGTGGTTTGAGTATTTTATTAAGTTAAAAATATTGTACGTGTATGAGCGTAGCCTACAATATATTTAAACAGACTAATGGGGGGGCCAGTGGGGGGGCCACAGGATAAACAGGAGAGGTCGCCCCCCCCCAGGCCCCACTTGTCTACGTCCCTGCATAAACCCCGCAATGAGGGGCGTGGTGGAGCTTTTTTCTTTGTTAGATCGAATATTTTGTTCCCATTTCCATTTTTTGCAATTTTCTCGAATGCTACATGTATTTTTCACAAATTTTTTCTAATAATTAAAATTAAATAACTCGATAAAATGAAACTTTTTTATTTAAAATTTTCTTTTCTATTTTTACAAATTAAATTTTAGGCGTGGCCGGTTGAATCAAGGCTAGCTTGGAATAGGTTAGATCTTTCTTACTTTTTATAATAACTAAAGTTTGAAGAACTGAACGAAATAGCACTTTTTTAATTAAAAGTTTTGTTCGTAACTTTAAAAAACAAGAATTGGGTGTAGCCCGTTGAGCTTTTCGGATAAATTTGGTTAGGTTTTCGCACTTTTTAATAATAACTAAAGTTAAATAAGTCGTTGAAATGAAACTTTTTTCAGAATCTTTAAAAATTAAAAAATGGAAAATGTTTGTTAACGGTAAAATGAAAAACCGCCTATAACTATAACTCGAAAACCGTGCAAGTTAGGCGAAAAAGTTGTACTACTGAAAATATAAATAAATATAATATAATATTTTATTGAACATTGAAATAGACTCTCCATTGTTGAAGTTTTATACCTAATGTTTGCCTAGGTTATGTAGGTAGACACTTTGTTTTAATATCAGTCTTGAGTTGGTTTTTGAAAAAGAGACAGCGTGTCGAAACAGCTATCAAACTGAAATAAATTAATAAACAAAAATATTTTGTTTATTTGTTATACTAGTGATGTCTAATTATGTAGGGTTACTTCCATTACTGTTAAAAGTTCTTTGTCATCGCAAACAGTAAAATTGTGTAAATCTCCAAGAGATAATGAATACTGCACCGAAGACGTTAACGTTAATTTTAAAACATACATAAGCATCCTTAGATGCGGAGTGATTAATGTTCTAGTTGGACGTGGCGTTTAGTATTATAAGATTACAGCTGTACCTTGCTTTGCTAGTTTAGTTGGAATTTGAACGTAGCTATATATACACGTAACGAAACTGAACAATTGTTAAGAGAACTTGTTAGAGTTATAATTATAAATGAACAGTTAGAAGGCGAGCGCGAGGTCTAAGTCTTGTCATAAAATATGAAGATTTACCCGGTTAGCCCCCTGCGCGATTTTAAATTGCGCTTAGTTATTTGCAAAAACACCTATGTCTACAGAAATAATATTGCAACCTAAATATACAGAGTGTGCAGATAAAATATTATAAAAGCCTAAAAAATTCAAATAAAAATACGCGGGTTTAATCTACAATAGTTAACTGAAATATGGACAAAATTTTCATTAATTTGATACAATATACTCAAACGATTTCAGCATATTTGTATACACTTCTAGTTGGTACACTACCTGTCATTGAAGATGATGATCCAGCGCTCAACATGCTTGAAAAGGATGCTCTCGTATTGAGACCTACCAGAGGTTCCTCCAACAGTCCACCTAACTCCTGCAGTCGCATTTCAGCTTCGCATAGTATTTGCCTGAGATGGGAACCAAGCTTTTCCGGAGATGGAACTGTAAAAATAGGGGATAACATTATATAAAACAATATACTTAATATAGCTGATTACTTTTCAAAAAATACCTATTTAGGGTATAAGCTGTTTTAGGCAGGCAACATAAAATTGTTGAGCGAGGTAAATACGTTAAGAGGTTATCTATCGGAGTAACTCTGAAACGAGTCGACTTTTCAACGTCTTATCTATCGACGAAAAAAATAATGTCCCGAGTAAAAGAATTCTGTCTATTGTTAAGATTATCGCAAATTCATTATGTTTTCATATTTTATTTTTTTTCTGTTTTTTATTAAAAAAGTGTAGGCTTTCCGATATTCGGTTAATAATATTTACGTAAATTGTATTTTATCTTTTGGTTTCATTACTAAACGTAAACTGAATAAAAATATATATAAAAATATCTAACTTTAAATTGATTGAAGCAAAGTTGCGAAAAAGCCAGTTTTGTCAATCTAAACGCAACAAATAATCTGAACACATTTAAAAATAACATTATAGATGGCTGCAAACTATCATTTTTTTCATATCTAGGTTACATGTCAAACAAACTGACATATTTTAAAATTTTGAAATCGATTCTTTTCTATTATTTAATGTTCCTCTCTTACGATCGGCGCACTGATGAGTCCCGACAGGATGAAAGTATTTGTACAACTACTATGTGTCTATAAAAACTTAAGGTAAATGACATAATTTCCTATGCTTGCTTAAATAAGATTATTTATATTATGTATCGAAACATTCTGTAGACAGACTAGTCTACATGTTGAGATATGTAATTTTATTAAATATTTGCTTCAATCAATTTAAAGTTAGATATTTTTATTCAGTTGCGAAAAAGCCAAAAAAGATTTTTGTTTGTCAACCGGTAAAATATTTAAAATTCAAATTGAAAAATACATCTATTAACAATACAATAAAATAAAAAATACTCAATCAACTTAAATTGTGATAAAAGAATCGTTATTTAGGAACTTTAATGATAGAAACACACATGTAGATTTTTGGTCTGCAAGAATTTTTTTTTGTTTACAGTATGCGTGAAATCCACATATTTTTCACTTTACTATTTTCTGTTTTGCATATTATTCTAAAATACTCTATTTACTATACATTTTTTGTAATAACTTTTTACCACAATACATCAATAAAATAATATAAATATGTAGTATCTAAAATAAGAAATTAAAACATTTTGAGGTTGAAAGATATAACCAACTATAAACCTTTGAAAAACACAGCCAAGATCAGTACTGTTCCAATGTTTCAGGCTGTATTAGTGATTATATTATTAGAATTTCGTGGAGCTTTGTTTGTAAATTCGTTTAAAGTTTGCCATATTCTATTAGAATTTGTTTTATTTTTAGTGAGGATGTCCGTAATTTTTTTTTTAGTTTTTTTATGAGGCGTACTATATTATTTCTGATTAATTTAAATTTTTCAAAATCTTTTGATTATTAGTTCTTATATATGCATAATACATTTTGCCTCTATTTTTTCTTGAATTGAGTACTTCTTGGGTAATCCAAGGTTTATTTTTTCTATTAATCTTAACTATTTTTGTTGTTTTATAAGAATTAATAGCATTAGATAATGACAGTATAAAAAAGTTGTTGCGACCTCAACATTATCATTGGATTTTGTAATATTTCATTAAGTTTTGCATAGCTAATAAATTCTTTCTATATATTTTTAACGTTATCATTTTTGTAGTATTATAAAGGGTTTATTATTTATTTTCGAGTTTAGAGTACCAGAACAAATGTTTTACAAATTTCGTTTAGTTCTAGTGTATTTATTAATTGTTGACTTAAAATCGTTTTCGTATAAGACATTAAGATATTCGTTAGATTCCGCGCGTGTTTTGTAAATATACCTCCCCCTTCCCTCTCTTAAATGTGCGACTGCATTACTTACTTAGCAACCTGTTGTTTATTTACATTGATCGAATTAGGTTTTCTAAGGCGCCTCTCTATTCTACCGTTTAGTTGGCTAACTTTGGCTTTCACATTGAATCATTTGATAAATATATACAAAGTTACGGCGATCTAGATCTACCAGACCCAAATAACCATTCATTACAAGTATAAGTATCCTGAAAGCTTTAAGAGTTAGAACATTGGTTAAATAGAGAAAGTTATAGACCATTCAATGGCCTATTCAATGCCGCCAAATATATATATATATATATATATATATATATATATATATATATATATATATATATATATATGATAAATATCTATTTTCCAATACTACTTGTCAAATGTCAATGCTATTTTATGACTGTAATTAACCCTACCTTTTTAAATGTGTTCAGATTATTTGTTGCGTTTAGATTGACAATAAAAAATCTAATTTAAAGTTAAATGTTTTTATTCAGTTGCGAAAAAGCCAAAAAAGCTTTTTGTTTGTTAACCCTACCTTATCTATCAGTTGGCAGATAACCTGTAATTGGGCGGTATCTGGCAGTTACCAATACATATACAAAGAGTTTTTTGTCTTAAACCTAAGTTTAACTGCAACTCTAAGTTTAAACCAAACCTATACAAGTGGCCCTAAGGGGGGTGTTTATCATATTTATAAGAGTATTTTCTACAGAGGTATCAGTAGACTTAATGATTGCAATAATAAGATCATCCCTGCTTTTATTTATGAAATAAAACACGACCGTTATGAATTCTTCTCTTGTAAGTTGTCTAAAATTGCACAGGCAGGGTGATGAGTCATCCATATTACTTATACCTATATCTCTATTAGAAGGTCTAAATGCTGCTAATATATTATTAATACTCTCAACATAATATTTATTTAATCTATCGGGCATTTTATCCGTGTCATTTTCATTGTTTTCAAACTCAATATATTTAATATTATTTTGGCGCTTATTATTAGAGAAGACTGTTTTCAAAATCGACCACAATTCTTTTGAATTCGTTTTGCATTCATCTATTTTCTAATTAACAGCATTATTTCTTTTTTGTTTATATTCGTTATGACTATTTTCTGACTCCTTCGGCGTTGTAACTTTTGTAGGATTCATCTCTTAGCCGAACTGCATTTTGAACTCTTTCATTGCACCATGCTTTATATTTAGCTAGTATTTGAACTTTTTTCTTTGGTGCCAAATGGTCACTAATTCTAGGTACCTCTACGACCTCCGCGTTTACATCAGTGAAATTTGTGAACACCAAATCAATCAATGTATCGGTTCTTCGTGAAGGCCGCGTTAATGTTGTAATTATTTGCTCCATTCCCATTTCTGAACGCATAAACTTTAATCCATTTACAAATGTATCATTCAAAAACCAATTAAAATTAAAGTCACTAACTACAATAACCAGTATATTAATATCACACAACATATCAGTGCACCAGCCCTGATGAAAATTTAAGAATTCAACACTATTACTATTGGGAGAACGATAAATACATACAACAAATATTGCTTTTCCAAAGACATCCAGTTTAGCATTCGGAAGCCAATAAATAATAATTTTTCTGGTGATATATTTGATCAATTTTAAGAATTTTAAAATGGTTCTGGATATACATTTGAAAACCACCCGAATGCCTACTTACACTATCAACTCATACATTTATATCCCTCAATTTATACCTCAGAATCACTTATATCATTTGTCATTTTTTTATTCTTCATTTTACAATCAAAGCATAGATTTCGTCAAAGTGAGCGTATGTACTACCGGAATTAAAATATAAAAGAAAACATTCATTTCTACCAGCTAGATAACTTCTGGCTGCTGGGACCAGACTTTAAAAAGGTTGAATATTTTGATTTCTATATTCTTGACTATTATTTTCCGTTATAAGGACATTATTACTATTTGTTAGTTACGCAGTAGGAAATCAAATTTTTATTTAAGTCTTTTTTTATTACTATGTGTTGCAGTAAAGTTTTACAATTTTTGATATTCCTATAGTTGTCAACATTACACCACATTATCCTACCCTCTCCATATCTATTCAATTTTAAAGTATAATCCTCGAGTTTAACATTAAACTTATTTATAATTCTGCTGTTGTGGATACATTTTTAACCGGTATTGAAGTGAATATAATGTTTGTATGTGTACAGTGTGTAATTTTACTGCTTATGTCCTTAAAAAGTGGCATTTTATTATTTGACAAAAAATCATTACTGCCTCTTACTATCACTACAAAGTCATTTAATCTATAGTTCTAAGTCAAACTTACTATACCCTCAATAACATCTTTATACAAAGCCCCTGGTTTAATGATCGCCTCTATGGTAACATGCCTTCTCAGCCAATTATTGAATCCATATTCATTTTCGTTACACACTAGCAAGACTTTTCGAATAGTATGAGAGAGAGTATTTCTCTTTTTGTCCTTTGTTGAGCATTCTGGTTTATTCTTTAAGTTATTGCTGGTTTCATCTCTTTCCTTGAGGTGGTTGATTTCTTTTTCCATCCGCAGCAATTCATTACTCTGGAAGTTGCACTGACTCTCAAGTGCTCTGATAATTTCAACCAATTCATTATGTTCAAATTGGTCTTCTAAATTCTTAAGAGCTACATCTTTTTTCTTTAAATATTCTGTAAATGTTTTATTTTTATCACATAATTTTGATATCTTCTCCACGTAATCATCGTGGTCCTTCTGGGTATCGCTACTCTTTAAGGATATAATTTTGTATTGAGATTGAGATTCAGGCAGTATGGGTTTGCCTAGTTTGGCTACAACCATATATAGCTTGTTTGCGTTTCAGCATCCACCGAACTCACAAGATTAGCATTTAATTTTACGGCTTTATTAGCAGATTCTAGTTTAGCAATTTTCTCCATAATTTCCTGCTCATTTTTAGAAGCCTCTTCATAAAATGTAAGCGAATTACGGTTTATCCTAGAGATGTATACATTTCTTTCATTCAACTCAATTTGCAGTTCACGGATAATTGATTGCAGTTTGGTAGAGCACCATATTAGATTATCACGAATTATTTGGTATTTTCTTGCGCCTCTTTTCCAACAACTCTTATGATAGACATTTTTACATATCAAGCAGATCCAATTGAGGTGCTCTCTGCTTTTACAATACTTAAAAGTTAATGCCATTGTCCAAGATTTAACCTGCAATTATATGAGTGAACCAATGATTTGGGTAGATGAAACCCACTATAGATTTAATTTAAATCAATAAATATGATTTCGGTAATTTCAGCAGGTGAGATGGACTATAGATTTATTACTACAGGTGAGACGGACTATAGATTTACTACAGTTTTAACAGATTTTAAAAATATCTTAAAATAAAAAAAATATTGTACTTTTTCGAAAATGCAACTTTTTGCGTTTTCAAAATATCAAAAACGAAAAAAGATAGAATTGTTCTCACCGCATTGAATTGGTAATTGAATGCCCTACAACATTCTCTAATCAACTTTCTATTTCTTATAGTTTCGAAGATGTTCAACATGTATACCCAATTTTGGCCACCATGTATATGTATATATATATATATATATATATATATATATATATATATATATATATATATATATATATATATATATATATATATATATATATATATATATATATATATATATATATATATATATATATATATATATATATATATATATATATATATATATATATATATATATATATATATATATATATAACGAAATTTCGTATAGGTAAATGGTACATAAAGAGCAGAGTCGCATATTTCTCACTTTCCGGTCACTTCCTGTTTCACCGGAAATGACTCCAGTTTCGATTTTTTAAATGGAACACTGTGTATTTTTACATTTTTGGATTCCTGAGACAATTCTGAATCAGAACGTGCCATTTTAAAAACTTTTTACGCCTGTTGATGAATTAATCTATGGACCTGAAATGATGACAGAATAATACAATCGCTAAGTTTTAGTGATCAGTCTGATAGCTAACAAGAGAAGTTGATAAAATTAAATTTTTCTGTCTAACTATTTTTGTTCAAATGACGACCCTTTTTAGACAAGCACTTTTTGAAAAGAGGTATTTTCTGCGAATCTAAGGGTACTATTTTGCGATTGATGGATTAAAAATAGGCTCAAAAATTAAATATCACTAAGAAAAATACTAGATAATCAAGTGGATATCCATGTTGGATATTAACTAGTATTTTTAATTGTGACAGTTGGTTGATCAAGATTACTTACGTTGGATCTATCTATGCGTCATGTCACGTAAAGCCTTCCCAGCCTATGCGCCTAACGCTCGGAACAGCATTTTTATACAGTTTTCTGCTGCCCCTCTTCAGATATAGTCAATAAATTTAGGCGTGCAAATCTGTATCTTTGGCTAACAAATAGTTCAGAGTATTAAACAAACATATATCTTTAACTAACTTCAACAACGCTGCAAAATGTAAAAGCACAATATTCAAGTTCACTGTAGTTGTTCAACGTGCATTCCTCCTTGTTCACGACACATTTCCGCTTGTTCAGTTGCTTCTCTCAACACGTTGTGCAGCATTTGAGACATAATACTTCTAAATACACGTACAATCCTTTCTTCAAAGATTTAAAGAGTGGCTGGGGCTGTTACATAGACTCTTTCTTTAACATATCCCCAAATAAAGAAATCGAGAACAGTGAGATCCGGTGAACGGGCGGACCACCATATTGGGCCATTAGTTGCACTAACATTATTAATTTAAATGTTCAATTAAATAATTAAGAACTTCTTTGGTATTGTGAGGTGGTGCTCCATCTTGTTGGAAGTAAATTCGACGTAAAACTTCTAAAAGTAGATCATTAAAATGTTGCTCAATTTCATTTTGAAGCCAAGTACCTAACCCCTCTTAATGGGCCTTGAAATAAAATGGGCCCAATTATTCTGTTACCAACGACACCAGCCCAGACATTACACCAGACATTGAAAATTTCCAAACCTTTCTTGAAAATTTAGTTAAACATATTTTTCTAGAAAATAAGATAAATTGATAAAATGAATTCTTCAATTTTGGAACCGGTCTAGACAGGATACTGTAAACTTAAAAGCTCGATAGTTCGTGAATTAAGTTTTCGTGATTAAGAAACAGTTTCATTAACTTCGACCATAGCAAGAACGTTAATCTCCATTTCTTCATTTATAATAAATTGTCGTAATATCACATTTTTTGCCGAAATTAACCAAATTCTACAAGTAAAATTAGGCCAAAATAAAGAAAATGAATTCCCTATGAATTTACATGCATTAGACATTGGAAACAGGCCTAGAAATCAACTTCTAGAGCTTCGAACCAAATCGAATAACATACGTAACCACACCTAATCTCGAAAATTCGATGGAAATATTCCATCCAGACTCAACCACGCTACAATCGGATTGGTCTGATCGATTCCAGAAATTCTATAAGTATAAAAATTAATTAAAAATACTTCTAATCAAAATAATTAAATGAAATTTTGTACAAATGATCTCTAGTATATGCGCTTCACGCTCATATAAAAATTTTTACAAAAACACCATTATTTCTACCTAAAATTCAACGATTAAAATTTTTCAAAATCTAAAAACTAATTATTTTACAAAACTTTTAACATCCCCAAAAAGGCCTTATCAAAACACACATTTCAGTAAAAGAATGATTAAAATCCGTTCAGTAATAACAGAGAAAATTAGCTTTAAAGGAAAAAATTCAAAAATTAGAGTTCGTTAAAATTTAATTTTTCAATTTCAATCTTAAATAAAATTTTTTCTAAACCAGACAGACAAGTGCCGTAAGGACTAGTCGAAAGAGATCCCTTAGGGCCACCTTGTATCCAAAAAATTGAAGAAGATATATTAACAATTGACAAAATTATGAACAAAAGAAGATAGGCGTCGCAGATGCCACTCCTAAAAAAGGACGCTACGTCCGTAGCGCCTAAACGCGACGTCGGACGTAAAAAAGTCACTAGACAAAAAAGATTCCCAATGATTTAATCTACACTATATCAAATTTTCAAGGAAATAGGAAAATTTTTGCGAATAAAATTTTTCACTTTTTTGGACTTCAATCAAAATAAAGATATCAACTTGGGACCTTCACAGGATGAAAGCCCATACAAAAAGAGACGTTTTATATAATAAAACCTTTTTGGAAAAAACAACTAGAAAACCAAGAAATCGACGTTGGAAGTAATGCACCAGGACCTGGTGAACATGTCCAATATCTATAAAACGACTGACAGAAAAAATCTGATTTTTCACAGGAATAAATATTAAATAAAGAACTATCGTTTAACAAAGTTTTAAGGCTGTACGAATTTTTTATTTTCAAAAAGAAAAAAGTTGTAATAAAAATCTGAAACTTGGCTAGAATACGTATAAAGTGATACTATTCTAGGGAAAAATCCCAAACTGAGAAAATCCTCAAAAACAAAGATCCCACGGGACTTTAAAGTTTCCCGGGAGATGTTCCTTCAAGAAAATCTTGTTCGAAAATGAACAGAAAATGCACCAGTTTCGTTCACGGGACTCCGCCCACAATCAACAGGATTGGTCCAGAGCGTTCAAAAGGGTGTCGCCGTGACGTCAAACTTCGATTAGTATAAATATAGACAGATTTTTGTTTCGAGAGCTTTTCGATCATCTCTTACGACAAGTAACACGCGTAAATATCGTGAGTGACATAGCCTATTTTCATATACCCTCCTAAGCGTCGGAAGCAGTGTTAATTGTGCGTTTCTATTTGTCCTTCTGAGTGATACAGCCGTGAGCCGAAGCCTACGAGAGGAACCTTGCACTTTGTTCCCAACGTTGGATTGCGCCGGATCTTTGCTTGAAAAGTTCCATTGCACTAAGGTTCTTAGTAGAGCTCTGATTGTGAAGATCGTCCTCGGGTCTTAAATCTGGTTCTCTCGATTTATGGCCTAGTAGGAGGCATCTGGAAGAAAAAATAACTGGCTGTTTAAATTGCGTGAGGAAAAACTAGTAAGTAGCTGTGCCTCTGGTCTCCTTCTCCTCTAAGCGTTCTCCAAGCTCAGTTTTTCTCCAGATCAAGTTTCCAGTTTTTGCTCAAAACCTTAGCCTAACTAGTGTTCAAGTGTTAAAGTTAAAACTCTGTAACTTCTGGCATAAATTATCACTCATTTTCAAAACGTAGACCTGTTTACCTTTTGCTTATTTTGGGAAAATTTGAATTTGCTTTTCACTCTAAATTTTAACGAATTGCTCACTGATTTTTAAACATTTTTATAACTTATAAATTTTTTGACTTACCGATTTTTGACTGCAAACTTTTACTATCTTGTAACATTGTATATTTTATTTGATTTGTATTTTAGGATCTACCCTTAATTGGGCGAATCATATTTTTGTAAAAAAATTACTGATTGTGACAAACCTGATTTTGATATTCTCTTGTAACTAAACTTAATTGTTTAAACAAATTGTAAATAATAATTTACTTGATCTTGTATTAGGTAAGATAGGATCCTAGCCTTAAGTACGCTTGGTGAATCCGATCTTTTTTAAAACTTAACGATCCCTCCAGAGACATAGCACGTCAGTTCCTGAAGTTCTCAATCTCTCTTAAGTGTAGAGGATTGTTTATTCTAAGGAACACTTAGCAAAAACCGTGCATTTGATTTTGACTATATTTGATTGGATTTGATATATATATATATATATATATATATATTCGTGACTTTGTATATATTATATAAGATATCATAAACTTTAACTTTAACAAAATATTAATTTTATTTTTATTTTAAATAATTAAACATTACAACATTTTCGCGTCTAATATCCCAAGCGGCGTGACCCGAGTGGACTATTAGATAGGGACTTTTGGCAAGCTTGAAAAGAATATCTTTTTGAGTTTTGATTTTAATTTTTAATTTTGAAAATATCATTTTTGATTTTAATTTTTTTAAATAGCTTTGCCAGCTTTTTAAATAAGACTAAGATTTTACCTGATTTTGACTTTATTAATAATAATACATAAACTTAAATTTTTAGTGTAAATAAAAAAGATATTCACTTAGTTAGTTCGACTAGGTTAAGATAGATTGTATTTTGATTCGAAGTTGTAACTAAAAGACTTTACTTAGCAGTCACAGTGTTTATTCTGAATTTTTATTCACAACAACAAATAACAGATACGAGAGATTTGTTATTCTCATTTGATTTGTCTTGATTACCGAAAGTGAGCAAAAAGACAGTTCTAGTAATTGTGGTCAATTACTAGTTGTTTTGGCAAAAGACTGTTGAGCGAACTTTGTGTAAATCTCAACATTGACTAATAATAAACAATAAACTATAAACAATAAACTTAAACGTCAAAGTACCTACACGAACACTAATAGTGACAGTGCGTAGTGCTTTCTTTGAACGTTTCGACTTAAAATCGAAAGGTGGAATATTTAGTGGTGTAAGGACTTAGCAAAGCCTACACACGGCCAAAGCCATACTGTTAGGATTTTTTAAGTAAATAAATCCATAAGATTTTTGTAAATTAAAACTTAGACTTAGGGATAGGACTCCGCTCGGATTACGTTACTTTAGTTTTAAGTGACTTTCCCGCGACTGACTCCCGTTGCTCCCTAATTTGTTTGTTCGGCAAGTCCGGACTTTGAATCTTTAACGAAAAATTTTTATAACTGACTACCAATGGCTACTCCTACTTCTGGTGTAGTTCCCAAGGGTGGTAGTTCAGAAGTCCATTCGCCCAGCAACACCGTCCCCCTTCTTGAGCATAAGCTCAATCTTTTTCCTGGCGAGGGGAACGAACATCCAAAAATTCCCCGGGTGAGTGGTGGGTGCCTGACAAGCTTGTCAATTCCAGCCCCTGAATACTTAACAAACCACGACAATTCATATAGGACTTATTTAGTAGACACTTTCGACGGAGCTACTTACATGGATAACGTCTCCATGGAGGTACCCCGTGGAAGAGAGTATCAATACAATTCAACTTTCATAAATAATAAATTCAAATCTGATAATGAATTAAATAAACATAACAAACCAGATGAAACCCTGTTGCTCGATAGTAGCCGCAAGCGCGAATCTCTGCATACAATTTATGCTGACAGTTCGTTAGAACTTAGAAAACAAAACAAAAGTAAAAAGACTTATTCATTATTTGAGTTGGATTTCTCTCCGGATCGTCAGAGTCTGGGTGGGAAATCTGAGGCCGACCTTCTTTCCATTTGCGAAGGCGGCGACTTAACGAATGACAAAAGACAACAGGACCACAGGTCCTTACGCAAAAAACAAACTACAGGACAAAGGGAAGGGAGTTTGTATTCCTTGTTTTCAATTGAAGAAATGGAGCTCAGTGTCCCCGCAGGGGAAAGACGAGATGAAAAGACTGTAGCTCCGCCCAACCTTCGAACAAATTCGAATAGAATCGAACGCCCACGAGAACATGGCATCTTGTATGGGGAAACTCATCGGGATCGTCCGTGTTCACAGAAAAACATAAAAAATTTTGCAATACAAACCCCTTCGACACGAGAACATGGCATCCCTGGTGGGGAAACCCTTCAGAGATCAGCTGTGTTCGGTGGGAAATTAAATAATTTGTTGAATACAACCCCATCGCTACGAGAACAAAATCTGCTTTCCGCCACTTGATTTCCTTCTTGATGCCTTAAACGATTCTCGAGATATGCAAAATACTGATGGATTGGATGTTGCCGGTCGGGGTATCTCTGAGCATACAACTCAGCAGCATTGCTTTTCACTTTGAGTATGCATTATTTTGACTTTTGAAAACAAAAATAATACTGAAAATCAAGAAAAATAAGAAAATCTTATGTCTACTCAGAAAGAATAGGTAAGTGTCACTATCAAAACAAAAAATCCTACTTAATATCCAGCATGGCTATCTATGGCACACTGGATAAAAGTAAATAATTGATTATCGAGTATTTTTCTTAAGGCCGTTTTACATGCTGCAGTTCTTCTTGCAATATGCAATAGTCTTGAACATGGGTGCGCAGTTTGATAAAATCGTGCAAGTCTCTTGCAATTGCAAGAGAATTGCACAATACAGTTCTGTCCGATTTTTATTGCAAGTTTCCCGGCAAGTCTGGGGAAAAAATTAGTTATATTTCTATCACCAACCAAAGTAAAAGTTCCTGTAAAAGTGAAAGTACGGATTCTTGGCCTACCATATTTTGTAGTTAGAAATTATACTTCTTAACGGCGTCTACGTGAATTAGGCATTATTTATGTCCGGTTGGATTTACTATTTACGGCACATTGCAAGAGACTTGCACGAATACAGTCTGATTTTTATTGCAAGTTTCGCACAACTCTGAGGGAAAAACCCAGCAACCTCTTTGTCTTCTTTCCACCTTGCTGGTTTGCAAAATAACAGCAGCAGCAATATTTAAGCAAACTGATGTAGCAATTACTTTTTTCCAGTTGGATTTACTTATTTTACGATCCATTTTAACTTGTAATAATCGCACCACAAATTTAAGTAAGCTGTCAACTGTAAACAATTTTGAATTAAGTAGGCTGAAGTCCGAAAGTAAATTTAATTTTTAAAAATTGGCTACATGTTGCAATTAAAACACAATTGCCGCTTGTAAAACAACTTGTAAGAAAGATTGCGCGCAATGTCTTGCAAGTGCAACCTCTTGCTGCAATAGACTTGAAGGTAAGTCTTGCAGCATGTAAAACAGCCTTTAGTAATATTTTTTGAGCATATTTTTAATCCAATCGCAAAAAAGTTTGTACCGTTAGATTCGCAAAAAAATCCTCTTCTCAAAAAGTGCTTATCTAAAAAGGGTCGCCATTTGAAAAAAAATAGTTAAACGCAAAAATTTGATTTCATCAACTTCTCTTGTTCCTAGCTATCAGACTAATCCCTAAACCTTAGCGATTGTATTATTCTGTCATCATTTCAGGTCCTTAGATTCATTTGCGTCCGGTCATGGCTACTTAGATGAAATTTTAAAAAGTTTTTAAAATGTCACATTCTGATTCAGAAATATATATATATATATATATATATATATATATATATATATATATATATATATATATATATATATATATATATATATATATATATATATATATATATATATATATATATATATATATATAATATTTCTGTTTGAAACGTTGACCTAATTATACATCTCAAAGTAGTTGTGCTAAACAAAATTTACACTTTGTTTTAGAAGTCTTAGAAGTCTTTAATAAAGATGATAATAAACTGAAGCTGTTAATTAAGAGTTTCGATCTAGTTCAATTAAGATGGTAATGGAAATTGATTGTTACGCGTCAATAAAGCGAATTGAAAATTCAAATGAAATCCAAGTTATTTTAAAAATTAAGAGGTTGTAATCGTTAGCGTTTGTGCAAAAAAACTATTATTGGAAGCTCTTTTAGGGGCGTTGGGACATATTTAAATTACATTATAATGCACAGTGCGAACAATTTATTTTCATAACAATTTAAACGTTAATAACTTTTCAACTTTTTAACTTATAGGGATGATTCAGAAATCCCATTAAAGGGTTACTTAAGGAGTTTTCTCGAGTTATTAAAAACAAAAGACTATCAATTTAACAACATAACACCATAAGCTGTAATTCATAGAACTTTTTCTGTGCCATCAGACAAACATTGACTAGAAAGAGAACTTGACGTTATTTATTGCTACAAATTATCTGAAATTAACAGACTAATTTTTATAAAACGTGTAACTTTTTAACTATCCAATACATATATCCTAAGGTTAAAGATTCCCATATAAAACAAACAACAATTACATATTTTGGACCAATATCTAAACAAATTAAAAGTATTTTAGAAAGAAAAAATAATACTAAAGTTACTTTTCGATCGTCATAAAAACTTTCGAAATTATTTTTTAACGTCAAAACAAAATAAAATAGTATAAAAAGCGTGGAGTTTGTAGGTTAAAATGCGAATAATGCAATAGTTGCTATATAGGGCAAACGGGGAGAAATTTCGATGTTAGATTCAAATAGATTAAAAAAACAGAACTCTCATTAGTTCAACCATTTCTTAGAAACTGTACATACATTCCCTAGCATAAATAAGTTTGATGTATTACATTATGAACAAAAAAGTATCAAACTGGATTGTTTAGAGTTGTTAGAAATTAACAGATGTTGGAAATACTACCATAATAAATGTACAGTTGATTTTCCCTTATTATGTTCTTAAGAATTTTTGTCTGTATGCAGGTTGAGTCATTTTAACTTGAGATAGTGATTTATTTTAAAAACCATGCCTTTCAGAAAAAAATTTTCAAATAAGAGTTGTTTGGTGTTGAGGGAAAAACAAAATGGCAGTATCTGTTTTTGATTTTGACCTTCATTTCAAGGACATTTGAGGTCAACTTTGATTTTCTTAATGGGAATAATATACAGGGTGTATTATTTTATTTTTGGATTCTACGTAAAATTCTAAACATAGTTTGTGTATAACATTCTATGCCTAAATTCAATTGTTTTCAAAATATTGACATTTCAACTTTGAACATTTCAACTAGCTGTAAAATCTGAACGGTTTGAATCGGGACAAAACGGATTACACTTTCCTATCTTATTAATCTATCATATGAGACCAACTTCTGGTTTAACATCAGTTTAATCAGGATAATTAAAAACTAAGGCAAAGAAAGTGCAAATTGTTTTGCTCTGATTCAAACCGTTTAGATTTTACAGCTAGTTAAAATATTAAAATATCAAATTTGAAGCGTGAATATTTTGAAAACAATTAAATTTATATATAGAACATTATACATCAACTATGTTTAGAATTTCACGTAGAATCTAAAATTAAAATAGTATACAGAGTGTCCCATTAAAAAAAATTGACCTCGTGACCCTAAAATGAATGTTAAGGTCAAAAATAGGTACCAACATTTTGTTTTCCTCTCGACACCAAACTACTTTTATTTGAAGCATTTTTTCTAGAAGGCATCGTTTTTAAGATAAATCACTGTCTTAAGTTAAATGACTCACTCGGTATATACCTAACTTGATTGCTAATATCCTCATTACGTTTGAAAAATGTACAAGTAGTATGAAACCGTAATCACCTAGTGCAAAAATAAAATAAGTGACAGTTAACCAAGTAAAACTTGTGTTTTCATTTATTTGTTAAAATGTATTGTCACAAAGTAACGGACGACTCCATTAAATCTTAATTTTTTTTAGCCATTTCAGCAACCTATTTATTCAACGCCAGTAAACATCAAGGAAAAGTTGCTTCAAAGGATAAATTATATTTGCAATCAAGTTCGAAACGATCCAGGAATGTTATTTCAAGTACAGCGCAATATATCCGCAGGACAAGGAAGTGTATTGAAGTACAAGGCGCTCATTTGGAAAATTTGATCCAATAGAAGAAAATGTAATGCTTTGAAACATTTTTGTTGGCCTTACTCTTGTTATAGTTATTGTTCTTAGCTCGAAAACATTGTTTTTTATATTTGGGACCTCGGCGTTTCGAAAGGATTGCAGATATCTTGGAATGGTATGGAAAGTGCTTGACAGCGTGGGTTCCGAGTACAGCGCTGTAATACAAAAAACCCGAACCTAGGTTTATTACGTTATATATAAGAAATTTTAGGAAGGATTGCTTTTGGGCACGATCGGCGGATCACATGATAGGTTTTGTTAAAAAATCTGAAAAAGTCTGGCTCCTTGTTTTAATACAAATACATTTTTTAACATCACCTCAAAAAAAAAAACCTAACCCAGGGCTAACCAAAACACAATTCGATTCTTAAAACTCAACTACATACAAAATTACAAGTTTTATGAAAAAAATAAAAAAAAGTCATCGTCCAAACCGGAATTAGAACACCCATCAATTGCAATGCAACTGAACCCCCCACCACTGCACCACCAGGTTCACATCAAAAATTTAGCGAAACTTGTTTATACTCCGCCGAAAAACCTACCTTAACCAAGAATCCGTGCGGAATTTTGGAACCCAAAATAAAGATGGTTGCGGTAGACGCTTGTTATATTTATATGATTCTATCAAATTTGAAGATAAATTATATTTATAATATGATAAAATATAATTCATCGTTTTAAGGGATATTAGAAGATTCCACGTCCAAAACAGTTGTCATAGACTTCAAAAAGTTTTATAGCACCCTGTTTGATATTTATATGCAGGGTGTCAGAAAAATATATATACAATGTACAATGAATAGACCGATTTTAGCCAACTTACCTATATATCAAATTGCTTCGTTTAGCCTGCGGAGGGCGTCAAAGATATTTTAAAATATTGGTTTTCCTTAAATTTCTTAGAGACGTGCTAATTGATTTTAACGATTTTTGGCGTATGGTCTAATACTATAAAATCACGTTTGCTATAGCGGCAGGCAATAATAAAGTGGCAGTGTTATAAAGGTTACGACCCACCTAAAAGTACAGTTGGCGACAGATAAATCCGTACGGCTGAATTGCTTTATTGTAAATTGTACTTCGTCTTCCTTTATTTACCCGAATTACCTTTAGCATCTGACAGTTATAACAGCACATGATGACATGCTTAATTATTGCGTTTATTGATTTTTGACGTCAGTCTTGCTTTGTCAAGGGTAAAATAATAGCCCGAAATATGCCACGTTTGGGTACTGCTACAAAAACTGCCATAATTATACTAATAGAATAAGGCTGGTGTCGAATTATTTTGGTAGAGCTAAAATCACTGTTCAGGGAATCATATGAATCGTAAAGAAGTGACGTGAGAAACATACCTTAGAAAGATCGGCGAAAGACAAAACCCACTTGAAACGGCTGTATCGATGTGTATATATAATACAATCTTCCAGCAGAAGAAATAGAGCAGCTGCCCAAAAGTTTTTTAAAGTCCAGTGATAAAGAACAAAGGAGTCGAATTTGCTTTAGAACACTTATTTGTCGCAAAATGCAGATTTTTGGGAAAAGGTGATATTTTTTGACGAAAAACTATTTCAGTCTATTTGTAATTGGTAAATTCGCGCCTACCGACCTCCAATTTCTCGGTACGATCCAAATTACACTCAAAACAAGCAAATTAGCGGCCGTTTTTCAGCCAGAATTTGGACCTAGATAAACGCACAGGGCACAGGTTTTTTTATTAGTTTGTTTTATTATTTCGGTATTAGTGAATTTAATATATGTCTTTGAAATTAACCTAATATATAACTAATCCTTCAGTTACGTAAAAAACCTTAATATACCTTTAAAACCACTCAATACGTATGATTGTAACCTAGGCAACAGGTAAAAATAAAAGTTCATATTACCAAAATATCATAAAACGAGGTTATACTCATTTGACACCGTACGGATTTATCTGACGCTAACTGTACGTTCCGATTTTTTTACCTCATCAACTTTTTAGTTATTATCTGGGTAGATTGATGTTTTTTCCTCTTGAGAATCTTTCGTAGGATGAGAGGTTTTGCAAAAAAAAATATTTTCCCATTACTTGCAAACACTAACAATAATTTTATTATTATTAATTATTGCACCAGTTTTCTTTACCATGACATTTAATAATGTGTCATACGTTAACAAATTGAGTCTGCTTAAGAATATTAGACTATCATTTCTAATTTTGAATTACTATTTACCACTTGTAAAACTATAACTAACTTCGAGAAAGTTTATATGTTCCTGGTGTACGGGTTTTGCCAAGGAAACGGACGTCATAATGTTAGGGTATACATGGAGGAATATCAAAACTGTCCAGTTCCAAACCGCCAAACATTTGGCAATATAGAACGCCTTCTTCGGGAAACTGCCTTTAAGAGAAATTTCCAAGGCATGCTTCGTAGGCGAACCACTTGAACGGACAAAAATGAAGAGGAATTTTTGGAAATGTTTGAATAAAAAGAAATGTCATTGTCCGTCGCGTAGAACGTGAGTTGGGAAAGTAGTGCACACGATATTTTAAAAGAGCAATTATTACATCCGCATCATGTCCAGAAAGTTCAGGAACTTTTACCGAATGTCAATGCCGTCGTGTAGGAAGTGAGTTGGGAATTCCGAAAAGTAGTGTACATGATATTTTAAAAGAGCAATTATTACATCTGTACCATGTCCAAAAAGTCCAGGAACTTTTACCGATTGATCCACCCACACGCTTCACATTTTGACAATTTATTCAAATAAAACAGTTTTTGTAAAGACTCCTGTATATACTCGTGAAGATTTATTGGTACGAATTTTTAATGCTGGCCATTTTCAATAATCCTCAGACATTAGATAAAGTGCAATTTAATTTTTAAGAGCGTTACCAAGTGTGTTGAGCGGAACGGACACCATTTGGCACATCTGCTTAATTAATGTTTTCTTCTTACTTAATTGTCTTCTATTTTTTTAAATAAATCTTTTATACCACATTTGCCAATTACTTTATTACAGTATTTAACGTATGCAAGTAATTGAAAAAAAATTGCCAAAACCGCTCATCCTTCGAAAAATTTTCAACAGGAAAAAAGTTTCAAAAAACATCCATCTACCCGATAAAAATAACTGATTTGTCATAAAGTTGATGACGTAAAAAATCAGAACGTGCCTTTAGATGGGTCGTAATCCTTATAACACTCCCTCATAGCCTGCCGCAATACCATTAGAAAACGTCATTTTACAGTATAAGACCATATACCAAAAATCGCTAAAATTAATAAGCACGTTTCCAAGAAATTAAAAAAAAAAGTTGACGCCCTTTACAGGCTAAACGAAGCAGTTTTGTATATACGTAAGTTGGCTTAAATCGCCCTATTTTGACGTCAGCAATCTGTCATTAAACGTTGTACATAATCGGTGAAGGTAAGTTTAACAGTTGCCAAATGTGATAAACATAAAAATGAACTTTATAATTATTTTAGGAACTCATTAAAGAATTCAATAATTGACAGTAGGTACCAAGGCAAGTTAGTTATTTATTTGTATGCTTAGGACATTTTTTATTAGAAGAAACGTGTACATACTTATAGTATCATACACATAATGTTAAAGAACTTAAACTTATTTATAAATGAAAAGTTTCTTCCCATTTGCCAAGATTTTGTTTCGAAATGAATAGTTTTAGATATGATAGCACACAAATGTTTTTTTTTATTTTATAATTTCGATTGCGTCACAGGGTGTGCTCTTGATTTCTATGCCTCTACTCCATCAGGTAGGCTTATATCCAGAGAGTTCTTAAATTAGATCGTCCCGGTATCACACAACACAAAGCTATTTCTTATGAGTGTGAAACGACGCTAGGTGTAAATCTTAGCGCCATCTATTTGGGACTCCGCGGACTTCTGTATATCCCACCAAACCTTATATATTCTTATAAGAAATTTATAAGGCATTCTATATTCTTTAATTAAAATTCCCCCTAAATTTTACAGATTATATATAAAGTGTGCGTATTTGTCATTAGAGATACCTGGTAGAATTTTATGGACGTTTCTCTATACGACTTGTAAAATATTACACCAGTTTATAAAAAATGGAGTGTAAAACACTTTAAAATAGTTATATATATATATATATATATATATATTTTTTTTTTATGTAGAGGCCCTTTGTGAAATGGTTTCCGAATTCCTAAATTAATTTTCAGAAGATGGCAATCAGTACTAAACAATATTTATCATTTCTCTTCAGAGGCTAGTAGAATATAGTCTTTCCCAGGAAGCTCAACTGATTTAGAAAGTTCACCTCATTCTATTGATTATTCCGTATGCAAATTTTTTACCGATTTAAGCAACCATATAAGATTAAATGCAATGTGGGTTTCATATAGACCAGTGGTCAGTTATTTTTAATATAAAGCGTATCTTGCCAAATTTTAAATTTAGCTAATTTTGTCAAAATATATGAATTATTAACTGTGTGTTTAAGTGGTTTTCTTTAAAATCTTTAAGTTGAACTAATTGAAAATAAACACTGGTAAACGAATTATCTAAGAGAAGTTATATTGAAATAATCAACTACTTACACTGATTTCCATCTTTGGCTCCAAACGAAATCAACATTTTAGCCATCGACCGGTTATTACTTAAAACAGCAATGTCCAAAGGTGATAACATGTCCGAATTTACGCTAAAATAAAAAAAAATATAATGAATTATTAATTTAACAAAAAAATGACAACTTTTATATTTATTAATTATTTTTATAATACCAGCATACTTTTTTACTAACAGAACATCTGAAACCCGTTCTATTACCACAGAGCAGCACGAGCGAAACTCGTAAACCAAGAATAAATAAATTTAAGTAGAAATAGATTAATCTAAAAAAACCTAACATATATATATACGTATATATATATATATATATATATATATATATATATATATATATATATATATATATATATATATATATATATATATATATATATATATATATATATATATATATATATATATATATATATATATATATATATATATATATATATATATATATATATATATAATGTGTTTTCATTCCGGGTGTACATCCGTTCACTACTGTCGTTCTGAAAAGAACAGTTTTGCTGACGTTTCGCCAAAATCACATTTGGCATTTTCGAAGCTTTCTTTCTCGCGTCCGAATAAAGACTGAAGTGTTGGTGACTGCGACGCTTCCTTTTATACACCCACTCGGGGCCGAAGGTTATATCTGCGCATGCGTTGGTCGTTATTTATGTTTTCCGGATGGTGCTGTTGTTGTTGCCCTAATTGCGCTTGAGTTTTTGCGATTTTAGATTTGTCTATTATTGTCTTCCATACTGTTGGTAGTTTTAATGATTGGTCCCTTTTATTTAAATCACCTTGCTTTTCAATTTCTATGGCTTCTCGGATTATTCTGGTCTTATAATGTTCTATATTGGCAATTATGGCCGGTTTCCTGATGATGTAGGAATAAAGCTGAGGTTGTTTGTTTATTTCTGATGCTGAGTTTATGCTCTTCCACTCTTGCTGAAATTCGCCTGTTAGTTTGCCCTACGTACAAGTTTTCACAGTCCTGGCACGCAATACTGTACACTCCGTGGTTTTCCAGTTTGATTTTATCTTTTGGGTTTCCGAGTAGTTTACCTATGGTTGTTTGTGGCTTGTGTATTGTTTGTATGTTGTGTTTCCTCAGAATTCTTCCGATTATGTCTGTTGTGCCTTTTACATATGGTAAGACTACTCGTTGCTTTCATGGTTCATATTTTTTATTGTTTTGTAAAAACTATTTAAAATAAAAAAGTGGGGATAACTTATTGGAGGCTTAGACCCATACATAGGCCCAATCATACAGGGTGCATCACAAAGTCGTAGCCAACCAAACTTATGTTTTTTTAATGAAACACCCTGTAAATTACGGATTTCGATAGGGCTTGGTGAGCTGAATTCAACGATATAAGGTTTGATGCGTTTTTCATGAACGGGTCTCTCAGAAATAATTAAACATTTTTTCATAATACTTGCATACTAGATATATTAGTAATTATTCACCTGCCTATTATGACAGGTAATTTTTAATTAAAGCTGTTAACTTTGCCTTTATCAAAAAATACCCTTCTTCACATACAACGAATATGTGGATATGCTTTTGATATTAGACGAATGTCAAAAAAAATAATAGGGAGCTCAGACTTTATATTGAGAGCGATGTCCGGATTGCCAAGCAAGAATACTTTTATATATGTTGAATAAAAGTTACGACATGGTTCTTTTCCGAATTGGAAGCATCAAAATCTTCGTAGAAAATATGCTCAAATAGAAGAAAACACTATCAACATCTTAGCTTGCAAGCCTACCCACATACTTCGTTCCACTCTATTCTAAATGAGTTGGATATAACCAAAAGCACAGTACAAACAAAGGGTAGTGAAGAATCATATGTTTCAAGCTTTTAAAATCCACCTAGTTCAAGGATTAACTCCTGAAGAGCCGGAACGGATAATGAATTTTATCGCGGAACTAGAAATTATTTACTAATTATCTACAACTGCAGATAATCTCTTATTTTTAAATAATATTTTACGGATTACGATAGAGCTCGCTGAGCTGAGTTCAGCGATATACGGTTTGATTCTTTGCTGCAAGATATTTGGATTAATTTTTACTGCTAGAATGGTGGATAAAAACAAAAATAAACGAGATTTAAGAGTGTCAACATAGTTTACCGAAACCCAAAATGTTATACTTTCTTTTGATTTCAATACAACTTTTCTATTTGTCATTTCCTGTCTCCTACCTGACTTATTCTAAAATAATTCTTCCTGTTCAATCGAAAATTGTATATTCCTGTATATGACTACTTATTAGATCAAACAAAAATAGCTGATTTAGATTTTTGATTTCCTAGATCTTGACCAAATTTAGCGAAAATCGTTTGCCATTTACTCGAGCTGACAAACATGGCACAGGAAACAACACATTGCATACGCTCACCAAATTAATGAGAAAATGAAGATTTCTCTAGTCCAAGACGGACAGACCTTAGGTTTTTAGAAAAACATTTTTTTACTATGCGTGTTATTTTTCCAGCCTCGGCATTATGGTGTGAAAGATTAATATCTCAGTTCTTGCATAGTATATGCATGAGTCAAACGCACTTAACTATTCATAATTTAATATGAAAATTTCGAATATATCGATCAAAAATAACTTAGATTAGTTTATTTATTTGTATACTTTCCTGTATCCCGCGTGAAATTTCCTGTATGTCATTTCACGTATCCTCTCTATGTTGGTTGAAAACCATTCTTATGAATTAAATAGACTAGCTACCTCTTCTTCCTTTATAACTCTATCGGCCGCTTACAGAAAACTCAATTAAAGTTTAGAATGTTTAACGGAATGTCAAAATAGATTTCTGTAAACAACTTGTTAAATCCGAAAGCTGGGTTAAATATTCTAAGCAGCTTTAAAGCGTAATTTAGTTATTCATTAATATAAATTTAAGGTTAAATTTAGTAAGATGAAATTCTATATGATTCTTAACTATTATTTGGAAGGAATTATTTTATACTAGCTGACCCGGCAGACCTTGTTCTGCCTTTTCCGTTAGATGGCGCGATGAGTTTCCAGTGGAATAATAAGAATAAGGGGTGCATTCACCACATCTTCTATAAATATTATTGAAGAAAAACATATTGGTTTTATAAAAAAAATAAGTAATAAAACAATACAAAAGTAGTATTGGAAAGTCTTGGTAACTAGACTTTGTGTTTTAATATATAGAAGATATTTTAAAACACTTTCTTAATGATTTGTATTTTGAAAAAATAACTAAATATTTCAAGATATTATTTTTTACTTTTCAGTACATTTTTAGTGTTTTCCTTTTACGGCAAATTACATATAAAGTTACATAAAAGCGCATCATTTAAAGAAAATTGGTAATTTATTTTATATTCGCAGAAATACTGTCTTTATATCAATTTATAAAACTCAACATTCTGCAAGTTAAAAATTACATCGGATATGCAAAATTATTTTATAATTTTGAGTGCATTTCGCGTGATTTAAATTTTGAAGAAAATTATTACAAATATTTCTCAAGCATTATTTTCTACCTGTATACGTTATATAATACATATACAAGTATATTAAAGAAAATTGTGATTTTATATATTTTAGTCATAAATCTTATCATAGACAAATTGGACGCCTTGGACACTTGTCAGTTAAACTTCAGATGTACATTGTGGCCCGTTTATTATGGGACGCTACCTTATCCCGGAACCTGTAACAGGTAGGAAAAAAGTTGAATACAAAAGTTTTTTGGATTCACAAAAACTTTTAAAATATTACATTTTTATATATACAGAGTGTTTGGATTTTCGTGGACAAGTATCAACTTCCTTATTTTAAATATAACACTCTACATATTATTGCAGATTCAGATAATGCTCTTTACGACAAATTCAACGATATATAATAATATGTGTCTTTGATTCACCGTTTCGGACTTATTGCCTGTTAACCTCAGAAACGGACTGATATGCAAACGCTGTTTTCTCAGTTTCTTAAACACTAATGAATACTCTGTGAGCGCTAAAGAATAAACAGCTTTACCCTTTTCGCTATGTAGTAGCTAATTTTTTATTACAAATAAATAATTGCCAGTGTTGCCAAATTTTACTAATCCTAAATTTTCTCAATTTTTTTAAATGGAACACCCTGTATATGAACATAGGTCTGAATAGAGCTCTTCAAGACGAGTTCAATGATATAGGGGGTTGTGATTCACTGTTTCGAGATTAACGGCGGCTATCTTCAGCTAATAGCCTATATATGTAGTATCATTTCATTTTTTGCACACATTGTTAAAAATTTGAGTATCTCATGTATAATATGTAATAATGATGCACTTTTTAATTATTTTTTAGATTTTTTTACAGTGATGCCAGATTTTTAATGTCACTATATTGTAAGCCGACGATACAAGAAATTTAGGAATCTAGAAATAAAGAGTTTTACTTTTTGGACATGTAAGCTCAAAATTTAATCAAAATAAATAACTCGCAGTGTTGCCAAATTTAACGTATCCCTATTTTTGTCAACTTTTTTAAAAGGAACACTTTTCCATTACCATAGATCTGAATAGAGCTCCCCAAAACGAATTCAAATATATAAAACACTGGGCTGCGATCAGTGGCCCATCCAGAAAAAAAAATTGCGAAGGGGATGTTGAAATAATCTAGAAGAGAAAAAAACATTAAATCCGAAAATTTATTTTATTTCTATTCCTTTTAGTGCTCTATTATTAAACATTTCGGGGGGGAGGTTCTGAGCCTTGCACCCGGTACATTGTTTCGGAATTAATTGTAATTGTATTTAAGCAACAGCTTATTTACTAATTAATATAATTATTTTAATTGAAACATTATATGAAATTTCAGTATTCTTATGCAATAATGGGTTTATTGCTGAAACACTTTTTTAGATGTTTTTACATCTTTTACATACTTCGTTTCCTATGTCACTATATTGTAAGCCGACGACACTTTATTATGTATTTATAATAAAAGTTAGGTTAGGTGTTAATTAAAAACAATATTACTAGCACCGTTCTAATAGAAATTAATTACCTGATTTATTTATTTTTGGTCAGAATATAGCAATTAATAAAGCAACTACTTTTCATTAATATTCAGATTTTAATTATTTATTTATCTTTAAGAAAACTCTTAAAACTATGAGAACAATGTTGTTTCAATAGCACATATAAACACATATAATTGTAACTAATGGTTACTAAGACAACAACTAACACCATTTTGCGCAATATACGTTGTGTAAATAATTGTTTGTAAATACGAAAAATTTTTCTTCACAATATGTCCTTAATTTCATAATGTAAAGGGTAGAAGTAATACAAGGATAAGAATGGTACACCACGTGAGTTTTTAAACTCGATATTTTATTGCTGCGGATGGATTCAGTGATCTCTACTGAGATAAATAGTGACATATTACAGGAGATTGATTTATTAGTGAGCAATATTAGTCACTTACATCTTCTACCATAGCAAAATACTAGGTATAAAAAAATCCGCCTTTGCCTGTAACGAATTCCACCACACACACATATAACATAGTTTATATATCCATATAGTTATTTTGTAATAAATTAACACATTACAATTACATAAATGTCAGAAATTATAAATACAATGTTTGTTTTGGAATTTGTTATGAGGGATGTTCCAGGCAAAGAACAATGCTCTGATTTTTTTAAAATTTATTTTTCTAACATACATAGTTACGAACATACAAATACTATACATACTATTTTTAAATTTTTGTTTGATTTCTCGGTATTATTTTATATTTACTTCCCTATAAAATATATCAGTTATGATATTTATTGTTTTCCTCTATAAAAAAAGATTTTTTTCCTAGGAAATGAAAATTAACTGACTTTTTAAACATTAAATTATGCAGTCATTTTGTTTCGCCATATAGGATATACCAAATTTTACAGGTTCATCCCTTTTTCACACCTGATTTTTGTGTAAGAGTTAATAAATAGTTTTTTGATTCTGATATTTTAAACATTTATAAAGGCTCCTTAGCAAAATTTTACCAGTTTATTCCTGGGTTACACTTGATTTTTGGGCAACATTTGAGGTAAATTGGATTAGTCGTTCTTTAGTAATATTTTTTTAACATTTTATTAGGCCGCCATTTTGTCCCGTCATATTGGATGTTCACAAAAATATTAACATATGACTCTTAATTTTCGACCAAAATTTGAAGTCAATCAGATAAGTAGTTTTTTAGCTATGTCGCAAACAGACAGACCGACGGATTTCTGAATTTCAACATTCCAGAAAAGTGGAGATCTGCAAAAATCTCGGAGGGTGATTTCTATATGAGAACAATACTTTCCTCTTACAAGGAAAGTCAGAGGAACCGCAAAATATTTATATCACCTAATTTGTGATTTTAAAAGAAACTTAAAAGATACTTAAAATTGGAGAAATCTTGCTATAAACATATTAAATTAAAAATAAATGAAAATGCCATTTTTGGGACCGCCGGAGGGTGATTTCGAAACTATTTATGAATGAAATGTTGAATCTATCCTTTGCCTTATAGACTAAGGATAATTCCTTACTGACCGAATACGTAGTGTTGATTTTAAAAAATATTTATATCAAATTTTTAATTTGTGATTTTGACACAAAAACGTTTTTACCAAACAGTGCATCATATGGGAAGTGTAAATATTCGTCATAATAACTAAGAGACATTTTAGAAGATACTTAAAATTGGCATAAACCCAGAAATTGCTTGCTATAAACATATTAAATTAAAAATAAATGAGTGGCCGCTAATACTCCGATAATATATTAACAAACCATTATCCTAGCAAAGCACCTTTAATGCTTCACTTCTTGTTACTTTTTTGTTTGGGAATAGTAAATCACAAAAAATTATCCAAGTGATTTAGATTGGTAGTAATATTAACTAATTTATAATGTAATTAGCATGTATAGAAATTAACATCGTACATTCTCATAAAATAATGTTACGATTATCAAAATAGTAGTCACTGAAATAACAGTCTACATAATTTTAATTAACAGAATTATTATCAAAGTGGCAGAAAACATACCGCCACATACTTCGTCAAAAAAAAAATACGACTATACTTGCCAAAGAAGTAATAACTAATGAAGTAGGTACAAAAGTCTATAGTTCCGATCTATATTTAAAGCTAATTTTCTTTAAAAAAAAGACTAAAGCAAATCACACCATTTTTTTCATGGCCACTGCCATACAATTTTATTACATCGATTTTCTCTATAGGTAATAAGATTTATTTGGACAATTTTTTGAAAGGTTAAGGGCAAATATATTTTCCGAGAAGTTTCACATAATACAAGGAGATATAAATTTCTTCGGAGCCCACAGATGGGTCATCCATATATTCATAGAAATAAAAGGGTTTCTGTGTTCAAGTTTCGGAAATGATTTAACAATAAAACCCCCATGAATAAAATGTATAAGTCATTTGGCTTTTCAAATAAAATTTCACTCTACTGGGATAGCAATATTTCTTTTTAACAATAGTAGAATATACAAAAGGCAAATTATATTAAATTTATTGACATGCTTTTAAGCAATAATACTTCTTAAACAGTAGCTAATATACATATAATCTCGCTAATATCATAAAGCAAAGTTAGCGTCACCTAAAAAAGGAATAATCCTTCAAAGAGTAACAATAATACTCTGTCTTTTATTTCCTCCCCAAACGCCAGGAAAGGAGGTTAATTAAGGAATTGAGCAAAGGCGAATCACGAAATCTTGTAATAATTCTATAATTTCATTATATTTTCTTTTCCTTACGGCACCAATTCGATTAATCCTTACCGACCTAGCCCCGTTGGGTGCGACTGTCTTCGTGATTTGCTACTTTAAGGCGTTGCGTTTAAATTAATACACTAAAATAATGGAACTTGAAGACAGATGAAATTGGTTCTTTAATTTACTAGACTATAGATATGTATATATATATATATATATATATATATATATATATATATATATATATATATATATATATATATATATATATATATATATATATATATATATATATATATATATATATATATATATATATATATATATATATATATATATATATATATATATATATATATATATATATATATATATATATATATATATATATATATATATATATATATATATATATATATATATATATATATATATATATATATATATATATATATATATATATATATATATATATATATATATATATATATATATATATATATATATATATATATATATATATATATATATATATATATATATAGTGAAATATTTATTCCAGAAATTACGGCAAATTTCCTGGAAGTTCCCTCGTTATGAATCTTTCCCATTATTAGGAATAGTGAAGTGTGATCCAATTTAATTCATTTTATAGTCATTTAGTAACATATATACTATCTCTTCTAATATTTTTATCGTGGGCCACTTTGTTCCATCATATTGGATTCCTACCAATAATTTACTAGTTTCTACCTATGCCACACTTGCTTTTTGGGCATAATTTAAAATAAATTCAATTAGTAGTTTTTACTTGATACACCACTATTTTGTTACATCATGTTGAATTCGTACCAGTTTATCCCTATATCGCATTTAATATTTCTGCAAAAGTCAATTGAATAAGATTCTTTACGCTGATTTTTTAAAAATTTCATTTGGCCTCCATTTTGTTTCGCCATATTGGACTTTTACCAAAATATTTCTAGATCATCCCCATATGACCATTAATTTTTGATCAAAATTTAATCAGGTAAGTAGTTTTTAGGCTATACCGCGAACTGACAGACAGACCGACAGGCGGAATTGATAAAACATATTTTTTGGCATCTAGGGACGTTAAAACGTGAAGACATGTAAAACTTGAGATATATATAATAAAATAAATTTAGTTTTTTGTTTAAAAAATGGAATTTCAAAAATATGGCGCCTTAGATTAAAACAACAAGTTTAATTAAATTAAAAAACTTACTTCTTCAAAATTCATATCCAGAAAAATTGTTAAATAAACTTTTGTTTTCTACTAGAAAATATTAATAATAATAAGGACCATAATGAAAACCAAGATAATTTGATTAGTAATGCTAAAAAAACTCATTTATATACATAAAATATCTAACGCCTAAAATTGCAAGTATTTTATTACCTGGATCTAATATTATTATATCTAATAAGATAGTAAACACTGTAGATCAACGTCATATATAAAATAAAATGAAACAATAATTGTTATGAAAGTTATATATGATAAACTAATAGAAATTTAAAATCAGATATAATTTCCCAAAAAGTGACATTCCTCTAACAAGTTAATGACACAGGACAAAAAATGGATTTTGAAAATGTTAAAATTTTGTCATTTAGATGTCTTTTAGGTATTTGGAAAAATTATGTAGTGGGACTGTACGAAAGAGTATTAGACGCATTGGAATCTTCTTTTTATGTAGTTTGGGAGGCTGTACATTTTCGGAGGTTAGGCGTTATGAATTTTTAATTTTTTTGCTACATTTAGAGAAATATAGTTTGTATTTTCCCAGCGTGTCACAATGTTGTTATTTTGTGTTTGGGGAAATATTAATAGAGTCATTACTTATTATATTATTGTCTGTTTGTTCAACATTTAGTAGACAGTACTGTTTTATAATTAATAATGACCTTACTAATTTTTTCCAAAATAATGACATTGTGACATGCGGGACAAATAAAAACTATATTTCACTAAATGTAGCGAAAAATTTAACAATTCGTAACATCTATCAGAAAATCTACAATTGTTTTAATAAACGTGTTATATATCTATTCGTCACAAAGGACGTAACTTATTACAGCAAAATTTTAGCTGACTGAAAAGTGAAACCAATAAAAATAAAAAGTCGCACATAATATATGAAATTACATGCAATAACTTCCCTAGTTTTTACATAGGTTAAACCTACTACAAAATAATTTAAATGGACACAGATATGGCAAAAAAAATAAGACGGTATTAATGACAAAACTGACATAAAAATGTAAGCAAAATATATAACAAACTAATTCTATAACATAATCATAAATCCTTTCTTTCGAGTTTCAAATTAAAACAGCATCTAATTAAATAAAATCAATACGTATTACTACCTATATAAACATAAATTAGTAATTTTTTACTTCCCTCGTAAAAAGAAATTTTTCAGATCTTTACGTTTTAGGGTTCCTACATGCCTATGCACGTTTTCTTAATCCCGTCTGTCTGTTTGTCTGCCTGTGTGTCTTTCTATCGTTCTGTCTGTTCGCGGCATAGCTAAAAAACTACTACTACTAATTGAGGGTCATATGGGGATGACCTGGTATCATTTTGGTAAAAATTCAATATGGTGAAACCAGATAGCGGTCTAGCGAAATTGCTTATCCAATTTTTCTCAAATTTTGGTCAAAAATCAAGTATTATGTAGGAATCAACTGGTAAAATTTTGGTACCAATCTACGATGGCGGAACAAAATAGATGTTTTATAAAATACTTAAAAATTCAGCCTGAAAAAATTACTTAATGGATTGATTTCATATTGTGTGCCATAACTAATTGTGTTATAGATAATTAGTAAAATTGTGGTACTAATTTGAATTAGAAAGGAACAAAATGGCGGCCAAACAAAATGTTTGTAATCGGGAAAAAATCATTCTCTCAGGTTTTACATATGTTCACGTTTTAGCATCCATAGATGCCAAAAAATATGTTTTTACAATTCCGTCGGTCCGTCTGTCTGACTGTCAGTTCGCGGCAAGGCTTAAAAACTACTTACCCGATTGACTTCAAATTTTGGTCAAAATTGAGGGTCATATAGGATGACCTGCTAATATTTTGGTAAAAATCTAGTATGCCGGAACAAGATGGCGGCCTAGTAAAAAAAATTAATATTAAAAAACTAATTATCCAATTTACCTCAATTTTTGAATAAAAATCAAGTGTCACATGGGAATGAACTGGTAACATTTTGGTATGAATCCAATATAGCAAAACAAAATGGGGCGGCCTAATAAAATATTTAAAAAACAGCTTGAAAAAGCTACCTATTAAATTAATTTCAAATTTTGTGCAAGTATTAAGTGTGATATAGAGATAAACTCTGTGGCAATTAGTTAAAAGGTCATAAGTCATTTTTTTCGAGTTTTGACATTTGACTATATTCTTATAGAAAAAATTCAGGCGAATTGAATGGTTGGTATAGGTAGATTTACGTCTGAAATATGCTTAAAAGGGTGAAAATATTAGGTGTTTAGGAAGAATGCACATGATTCGGTTTGATTTAAAGGCAATAAGTAAACTTATTTGCCTGAAAATTTTGGTTCTGTGTCAATAAAAATGGCATATGTATTCTTAAGTACAGATCTTTAAAAAACTTAGAGGCATAAGTTAATATATTACTTTTTTTCTAAATAACGCGAAACAGAAAAAGAAAATTAAAAGGGCATATGTCTACTTTTGCAAACTACAGGTCACTGAAACTATATCTTATATACACTTATGACCTTTAAACGGGAGTAACACTATTATATTAAGTCTACTTATATCCTTTTTACTGGATAGGCCGAAACTATTTTACGCGCCATTTTCTTGACATAACCTTAGTTCACAGTTTTATGTTTAGTTTGTGGTTGTGTTATAATAATTTGCATTGCAATCAAAGCTTACTGTGTTATTATTATTATATTAAAAGAAAAATGGTGAAATATAGAGGTGGGAGATCACAAAGAATTTTAGATGCATGCCGGCGTCTATCATTCGAAAGTGGTAAGTTTAATTTGCCAAACGTATTCTTGATGCTAAAGCAATGGTGTTATGCCGTAGGAACTCATTCTAACAAACATGCAGTCAAGGAACAAACATGTATTCTAAATTCTGTATCCCAATTTATACCAGAATCTAGTCCAATAGAAGTCCCAGGTAAGATTTGTATTTTATACGAATAACGTGAATAGTGACTTCGTAAAACAATATAGGTATTGGATAGTTTTACGCAGGGCCGGATCTAAAAAACGCCTCTGTTACTTAATATTAGGAGGGTATATAGAATTTTGTTCCCGGAGGAGATCTGAGTTTACAATTTTTGTTGTGTCAGCATCGTCGATTTTTAGCGTTTTATTTGCTCTACGCGAAAGCCTTAGCTAAACTTCTCAACTATAGGGGAAGTATAATAGTTGTATCACCAGAGACAGTTTGGAAAGCTGTCACAAGAGTAATAAACTTTCTAATAATACCTACCTGTATAGAGTGCCAACCGGATCGCAAAAAAATGGCAAAAAATGGCTTTCAGCAAATATTTTCGAAATTATCGCAGACAGAGCAAAATTTTATAATTAAAAAATATAGAGCAGAATAAAAAAACATTTACGTCCTCACAATTTTGCGAAAATTGGGTCTGAAATTAAAATAGTTTGTCGAAATTATGCTATTTTATGTAGCCACGCATGTCTTATTTCCGAGCGTATTTAGAATTTAAAATAAAAGTAATTTTTACGTCAATTATTGTAACATTTGTCCCGGGCTTGCTAATAGATTTAAAATTTTTTCTCGAAAAGAGGGCAGAGGAGCATCAATAAATAATTAATAATAAATAATTAAATAAATTTATTTCGAAAAAGGCATTTCCGGGCATATGTTTCTATAAACTTTTTTAGCTAAATAGAACTAAAAACATTTCTTTTGAAGTCTTCTCAATATTAGCGTGATATTAGCAGAATTTAAAAAAAAATCCCAAAATCTGCAGCTAAAAATTGGTACTTTAATTATTTTAATTTTTCACAGATTTTTTTAAATTTTATTTTAGAGAAAAAGATTAAGTATAATGTTGACGAATTACTCGTGGCTCAGCCTGTTCCTAATGAACAAAACGTATTATGACTCCTTAGATGATCAAGATGCCACTGGGCCTGTAGCATTAACAGTAGCAATGGATGAACTGGTAACGGGTAATATTTTCTTGAATGACTGAATATTGTACATAAAATATGAACCATAATGGGTGGGTTAATTTGCATGTACTCCTGAAAAATTTTTGAATGGTTTGGAAATGATTTGCATTAAATCTGGGTTTTTAAGTTACGAAACGGAAGAAATAAAATAATTAGCAACAATTCTTAATGTGTTTTTAAAAAAATAATATAGAGAGGCCAAAAAACATACTGATTTAATTTTTTTATTTTAAAGTATAATAATAAAAAAAATAATTGGCTTAAAACACTTTTGCAATTTTTTAGATTTTCTATTAAATTTAATCGTGGGAAATGTTACATTCTAGGCATATACCTTCAAGATGTTCGCCCATCGTGTAGTTACGAGGACAGAAGTGATGCTGAAGGTCTTACAAATAATGACGAAAATATGGAAATTATACAAGCTAGTACAACAAAAGAAAATTACAATATACGATATGCCCAAAATGAAGAAACAATGTTTGACGAAAATATAACCCAAAACTGTGAGAACCAAGAGATAAACGACGCAGATCAAAATCTTGTAAATTGTAGTACAGATGCAAATCTATCTACACTTAATCGTAACACCGAAAATCAGGAACCGGAAAACGAAGTTCAAGAAAACAACTACGAAATTGATGATAATGTAAAACAAAATTTAGATTATCTTGGTATCACTGAATATACGATTAGTATGAATCAATCTACATCTGATCATAACAACGAAAACCAGGATCCGGATAAGCTTGTTCAAGAAAACAGCTACGAAAGTGATGATAATGTAGAACAAGATCCAGATTATACTGGTAGCATTGAAGATAATATAAGTGTTACTCAATGTGATAAGATTAAACCACATGCGATAAAAAATGTTACAGAGCGAAAATTAAATCGAAACACGGGTAAATCGTATTTAACGGCAAAAGGTAAAACAGTGCCTTCCAGAAAACTAAAGCCATTAAGAGACAATTGCAGAAGTAAATGTAAAAATAATGTTCTTACCGATAACATAAGGCAAATGATTTTCGACGAATATTGGTCTTTGGGTAGTCATGATCGGAGAGTGTCTTTTATAGCAGGTCTAGTAGGCGTTCAGGAAAAAATATTACGAGAAAAAAAATTGAAGGTAGGCCCACTAAGAATAGGGTCAACACTTACAAATATAAGTTTAATATACAAGGCGAAGAGGTAAGTGTTTGCAAAACTTGTTTCTGTAATACGATTGGTGAGACAGAAAAATTTATAACTTGTGCAATGCAAAACAAATTGTCATCGATAAGCGGTATTACCCATGAAGATCTAAGAGGTAAAGCAGCACCCTCCCATAAAACCCCGCAATATAAGAACGATGAGGCAATAAAACATATACAGTCGTTTCCTGCTTATAAGAGTCATTACTCTAGAAGGCACACTAACAAAAAATATCTTTCATCTGAATTAGACATAAGCATTATGTATAAATTATACTGTGAGGAGTACCCAGAAAAACCTGTTTCAATTAATATTTATTCTCGGCTATTTCATACTTTGGACCTAAAGTTTAAAAAACCAAAAAAAAATACTCTTAAAGCTCGAGAAAAGTATGCAGATAGTGAAAATGAGAAGACACAATATCGGCGAGAGTGGGAAGAACACCAAGCTTCTGACATTGCATACAACTCTAAAGCAATGGACAAACAAAAAGGGCTTTTATATAAATCTTCAGTAACTTATGCTTTTGATCTTCAGCAAGTCTACCTACGCCCTTTTTAACAACTAATAAGATGTTCTATTTAAGACAGCTATCAACCTACAATTTAACAGTACACAACTGCATTGATGGCAAATCTAGCCATTTTTTGCAAACGAAATTGCCTCTTGTCTCTATAGGTTCTTAAGGACATACCTAATGGAATAGAGCACGCAATTTTTTATTCTGATACATGTGGCGGTCAGAATAAAAATATGATCGTAATGTCCATGTTTCAATATTCGATACATTTGCACCCCACTCTAAAAATAATAGACCACAAGTTTCTTATCCCTGGCCATACACACTTAGAATGCGACGTCGATCATTCTGTGATTGAAAGAGCCAAAAAAAAAATCTCCCATTGAAATTCACGTACCCAGAGATTGGTACCAGTTGGTGAGAAATGCTAGTAAAAAAAATCTTTTTTCTGTCTATCCAATGGAAAGTGAACATTTGTATGCATTTTCTGATATTAGCACCAAAGGACCACTTCAAAAAAAGGCTATTTTTAAACTAAAAGAAGTAAGCTGGTTAAGGTACACAAAAACTAGTACTGTTTCTTACAAAAACAGTTTACTCGAAGAAGAACCTTTTAAAGAAATTAGTTTCTTTAGAAAAAATCAGAATGTTTGCCATTTGGAAAATTTTCAGCTAACTCAACTATACGATCGTCCACGACCAATAAATTTAAAAAAAAAACAGAATCTTCTAGAAATTGTTGGTCTCTTAGATAAAGACGTGCAATCTTTTTACAGAGAACTGACAGTAGATAAAAAAGTTGAAGTGGATACCGATCCAGATGTCGACAGGTATCTTTCCGATGACGAATTTGAGTGATATTTCATTAATAGCCTTCAATATCAATTATTTAAACCAATTATTACTTTAAATGAAATTTTTGTTGCTTTAATAATGTTTATATTAGGGATAGGTTCAAATTTATTACTACCTGTTTCATAAGTTACTAATAAAAACTGAAGTTTCGAGAATTTTTATTTTTTATTTTAGATGCAGATGTAAACTTATGTTCCTTTTAGTGTGTAGTCTTATAAATATTACTAATACAAGTACACTTACTTCTTTTTTAGTAAAAAAATCATATATATATGACGCTGATATGTCGACGTATGACCATTTAAGTGATTGGTATATTTAGCCTTTTAACTAGATAAGTGGACTTATAACCTTTTAATGATGTTTGGTTTGCAATTAAATCGACATATGCCATTTTTATCAGTTAGTAAATGCGCAGTATATTACTAAAAAGGACATATATAGTAATATTTTAATATTAAGCAATGTTTCTCATCCAATTTAATTAACATATATTCTGAAATTTATATCTATAAGAAAAATTCCATAACTTGATTTCATTTTAATAAAAAACAATTTAAAATAACCTCAAATGAAAATAGTTAAAACTTTACCGCCATTTTCCCAAAATCTTAGAAAATTGACTTATGACCTTTTAATTATTTGCCACAGAACTGGTTGTGGTACGAATTCAAGATGACGAAAACAAAATGGCGGCCAAACAATTTTTTTAAAAAATCAACGTCAAAAAATCTTTTACAATTGACTGTGATATAGGGATAAACTGGTACGAATTCATGATGATGACGAAAAAAAATGGCGGTGTGTGTCAATGTAAAAACTACTTATTCAATTTATTTTAATTTATATAAAAAAAACAAGTGTGATATAGATAGAAACTGGTAAAATATTGGAAGGAATCCAATATGATGGAACAAAATGGCGCCCAATAAAAATATTTGACAAAACAGTTTATATGTGTTACTAAATGACTATGTACTGAAAAAAAGTGGGTCACACTTCACTGTTCCTGATAAAAGGAAAGATTCATAACAAGAGAAGCTCCTAGTAAAAGAACTTTTTCGATTTTTTAACTTTGTCATATACATGTCATTCTCATTACAAAATACGTTTTAATTTAATTTTATACTGTGCCATATATGTTTATTTTTAGTTTTAATTTTCATTATTTTATAAATATGTAACTCTGTTACCCAAATTGCAATCCCTAATTTGCATTCTGCACCACTTTAACCCACAGAAAACTTAAATTTTCAGTTTTTATGCACATGCTTAATCGTAATTTTATTGTTAGATAACAACACTCAAGAAATTATTATAAAGCAGCTCTATTAAATTTCGATAAGCTCTAGGTTTATTAGTTTTAGTAAGAAACTTCGCTGAATTAGCATAGATACCATCCTAATTTTAAAGCTTGCTTCGAGTTTATATTATAACTGATCAGGTATGTTTTCCGAGAAGGCAGGGACTAGAAAGCTTGACAAATTTTAAAATGGAATTTCCGAATTTTGTGCGGAAAACATGGATATCAAATGATTAGTTAATGTTAGTTTGACTTGCTTATTTATAAGTTATAATAATTATTTTATGGCACACGCAGGGGCGGAACTTCAAAATTTTGATACCCTGCAGTTCGTGCACATTGGGCCAAAACCGGAAAATAAGTGATGACTAAATGGCTAAAAGAAAAAAAAAAGGTCATCCATAAGTTTGCTCGGGCTCCATTACACATTATCGCCCCCCCCCTCTCCCGGCTATGTAAATTTTTGCTCATAACACTCTATGTCCCAAAAAGAATCTGTTGTGATAAGACCCGCAGATCGTTCCTTATTTATAATTTATAACGATTTTACTATTGGTATACGCAGGGGCGGGAACTTCTGACCCTCCCGCAGATCCTCGACAAAGGGCCAAGACCAGAAAATAATTGATGAGTAAATGACTAAAACAAAAAAAAAGGTCATGAGTTCATGATTTTCCTCGGGTTCCATTACACATTATCGTCCTCCCCCCTGGCACTGCTGGTTGTGTATCGTTTTTCTGAAATAAAAAGTTATATGGTTGACTATAAAAAATATGACAATCTTTATACTTCTCCCTTTATATACATCAATGGTTTTCACAACTTAAGGTCCAAATCCAGGAAGATGCATATTTTCTTAAATTTTATACTCCTTTAACACATTTAAAAAAATTTGTTTTTACATAATTTTTTTAGTAATTTATTTAAGAACCCTGCACTTTTCTGCACTTCATATATAGAACACTCCTGGAATTTTAAAGAAAAAATCAAATATAGGGTAATTCCAAATGGATACAAAATAATATCACCCGACCTACTTTCTTTATAAACTAACATCCCAATACAACTCGCTCTTGATATTATAAGAGAAAAATGGATTCTCTTTTATACTGATATACTTCTGGAAGAATTTCTTTTAGCAACTGAATTAATATTAAATTCTTTGCATGGATACAGAACATGTAACTAAACAGTGTACCAGTGCAACAAAAGCCTGCATAAATTGTTTTAAGTCCAAATCGGAGTATGGAACAAATTACAACATATCGCACTCATCATTCGACTATCTTTGTCCTATATATGGCACGAATGTTCAATTGGAGAAGAGAAAAACCCGAACTTCATCATAGCAATCACAAGATAGAGCGCAAAATATAGAGTTTGTTGTTTTGCATCAAAATGTGCAATGTTTAAAGAATAAAATTGATGAGTTAAACATACTTATTGCCGAAGAAGACATTGATGTTGCTTGTTTTACCGAACATTGGATGAATAATTATGAAAGGGGCGTTATAAAGTTAGATAACTATATGCTCGGCAGTGTATTTTCTAGAACCATACACAAAAATGGTGGTGCTATAATCTACTACAACAAAAAGTGGAGAGGTTCGGTGAGTGAGGTAAAAAATATTTCAAAATATGCCAAAGAGTTTATGCTGTTAATGTTACTGTTGGAAGTGTAAGTACTCAAATAGTTTGTATATATAGATCACCTGCACCAAGCGTTGATGTTTTTTTTTCCAATTAGAACAGTTCCTTTCGGATACATGCGTAAACAAAAACACACGGATTATCCTTTGTGGAGATGCAAGGGGAATACTTGATGATCTGTTTATTTCATTTCGGATTGTAAATTTAATAAGAGAACCAACTAGTTAGAGTAACTGCTGGAAGTTCCTCGTGCATTGACTACATGTGCACAAACCTGGATCTGACACAGGTCAGGTGCAATGTGTTGCATAATGGTATCTCAGATCACTCTGGTCAAATACTTAGGGTTGAAATAAACGAAGTAATTAATAAGGAAATAAATTACACTAGATGTTATAGTAGGAATAATTTTAATACTTTTCTTTGTTATTTAAAATCTGAAAACTGGCTTAGTGTTTATAACTAGAAAATTGTTGACAATGCATTTGAAAATTTCATAAACATTTTTAAATATTACATAGATGTAGCATTCCCATTAGTTAAAATTACTTATTATAAATGTAACACAAAACCTACGGGAACTGTTAAAGATTTATATAGAAAGAAAAAGCTAACAAATAGTAATTTTGATCAGACCAGGCATAAGCAATACCAAAAAATATTCAGAAAGTGTATAGATTTAACTAAAAAGATGTATTATGGCAATTTGTAAAAAAATTCTGATAACAAAAGCAAAATTGTTTGGAAGATTATTAACATGAATTTAAACAATAAAGTAGCATCACTTAAATTGGCTGAATTACAGACGTATTCCGGAGACATAGTTGTTTTGAAGTTTAATAAATATTTTATCGATTTGCCAATTAGTTGTAGAAGCTCTATTTCAAATAATAATATTACAGAATTTAAAATAAAAACAAATCTGTCGACCATGTCTTTGGATACTGCATTAGAATGTGAAGTACGAAACGTTATTATGGCTCTTAAGAGTTCTTATTCTATTGGTATTGACAATATAAGTTCTAGAGTTGTTAAGGAGGATATTGCTTATCTTTTAACACCCATAACTTTTTAATAAACCTATCCATTTCAAATTCCCTGTTTCCCAATGCTCTCAAAATAGCAAAAGTGGTACCTATATACAAAAAGGGAGATATAAAAAATCTGTACTACAGACGCTTTCTAAAATATTGGAGCGAGTAATTCATGATAAGATGGTGTGCTTTATACTGAAGTTTAACATATTAAGTGCTTTCTAACATGGATTCCGGAAAGGTAAATCCACCCAATCGGGCATTCTTCAATTTTTATCATGTCTATATGAACATTTAGATAATAAAGATAAGTGTATTGGAGTTTTTATGCACTTAAGCAAAGCTTTTGACTTGGTGGATCACACATTATTGTTATCTAAATTGTATGATTATGGATTTAGGGGTAATATTCATACATCGTTGTCATCCTATCTCCGCGATAGGTCTCAATTAGTTGAGGTAAATGCAGCTCGATCTGAATTATTAAATATTAAATATGGAGTACTCCAGGGGTCAGATTCGGGGCCTTTGTTATTCTTATTATTGGTAAATGACCTACCGGAGATTGTTGACCAGGGAAATCTGACTATGTTTGCGGACGATAATTCTTATGTGTTTTGATGAAGACATCTCTCTAGTGCAGATACGTGTTCAAAATATGCTTAATCGACTTGCAAAATGGTTTAATAAAAATCAGTTATGTCTTAATGAGCTTAAAACCATGTTTATGAACTTTACCCCACGAAACAACACTTATGATAAATGTTTATTAATTAAAGTTAATTTAAAGTCGCTTCAGCAATTATCCGACACAAGGTTCTTGGGATTAAATATAGAAAGTGGTTTAGGATGGGAATCTCATATAGATGGCGTTTGCTCTAAATTTTCCTCTGTTGCTTTTGCAATGTATAGATTAAAACAAGTGTGTAGAACAGATGTCCTAGTTTCATATTATTATGCTCAATCTTAGAGCCGAGTTAAATATGGCATTGTATTTTGGGGTTGCTCCAATCATTGCCTGAGATTACTGCGATTGCAAAAAAGAATTATAAGATCAACTGAAGGTGCAAAAAAAACCATTATTCATGAAACTAGGACTGTTAACGGTACCGTGTATGTTTATTATGGATTTTATAATATTTGTTAGAAACAATATTTTAGATTTTGATACAAATAGTTTTGTTCATAACTATAATACTAGAGGTCAAAATAATTTACGTGGTTCCAGCGCATAAATTGCTTGGTTATCTGAGAGACATTAATGATAAAAAACTATTTAAAAAAGAAGTTATTAACTACTTAAAAATTAATAGTTTTTATTCAGTAGATGAATTCCTCAATATATAAGAGTTGTTTAATTAGTACCTTTTTTAACTTTGTCATATTAGACATGTCATTGTCATTACAAAATACGTTTTAGTTTTACATTATACTGTCCTATATATGTTTATTTTTTGTTTTAATTTTTACTATTTTGTCAATTAACAGAAATATTTAAAACTCTGTTACTCATGTTGCTATCCCTAATTTGTCTTCCGCACCACTTTAACTTAAATTTCGATTCTATTACTAACTAATAAATATTTATACAAAGTTTCAGTTATTTGTGATACAAATACTTAATCGTAACTTTATTATTAGATAACAACGATCAAGGAATTACCATAATGTAGCACTATTAAATTCCGCTAAACTCTTGGTTTACTAGTTTTAGTTAGACATTTTGCTGTATTAGCATAGATACCATTCTAATTTTAAAGCCTGCTTCGAGTCTATAATATACCTAATCAGGTATATTTTCCTAGGAGACAGGGACTGGAAAACTTGAAAAATTTTAAAATGAAATGGTGTGGTTCCTACATTTTCTTCGGAAAACATGGGTATTAAATGATTATTTAATGTTAGTTTCACTTGCTTATTTATAAGTTATAGTAATTTTATTATTGGTCCACGCAGGGGCGGAACTTCAATGGGCTTCATTACATATTATCGCCCCCTCCGCACTGTTCCGTTTTTCTGTATGGCATTCCGCTGCCCTGGCTACACGTTTTGTGTCGTTTTTCTGGAGTAAAATGTTATATGGTTGAGTATAAAAAATATGACAATCATTATTCTCCGTTTATGTACATACATCAATGGTTTTCACAACTTAAGGACCAAATCCGGGACGATACTTTTTTTTTTGAAATTTTATATTCCTTTAACACAATACATAATTTTTTTAGTAAATGTTTAAGTTTTTAATACGTTATTATTTTGGATGTCTTGAACAAAAGTTCATAAGGGTAACATATTTAACGCATAGGACTTCCCGAAACAAGAAAATAGTTATATTGTAAACGTTTTTCGCCTGAGAAACAAACCGCTTTCGGATCTATTTTCAAAAAAATCTTTTTTATTATTTTGGGAAGTACGATATGTTAATTATACTAAAAAACTAAAAAATACTAAAAAATTTTGTATTATTTTTTCTTATGTATTTTGCATGGAACTTGGACAAAGTTTAACATCCTGTATCTTAAAAAGCAGTAATAGGATTAGATTGTGTCCATGAAAACTTTTGATCAGGACGTTAATAATAATAACATATCAAAGATTAAGAAAAATTAACCGAATTCCATAAGAAAAGTGTGGTGTCCTTCACTGACAGAAACCAGCCATGACAAAGGCTTTTATAATATTTACAAAAGCATATATTATAGTGTAGTTGTTTCAACTTTTATTCGTTATCCTAAAAATTGTTGGATTCTGATTTGAGCAACGATCATTTTGGAAGAAGCATCTTTGACATTCTGTATTTAAATGTGTTTGAATAAAAACGCTACTTTCAAAACGTTTGAATATATTTGAAAATTACTTGCAGTTAAATTTTTTAGACTTATTGAATTTTTTAGTACAAAACTTCTGTTCCCTAAATTACTAACCTAATTTCTGTATTACTAACTAATACTACAATCTCTTGAGAGCGCAGGATTCTTTCATAGCCGAATGGGTAAAAATCTAGATATCATAAATTACAGAATTAATACCCTTTTGGTGAGCGTCGTCCAGCGTCCACCCGACTCAATTCTGTGCTGCAAATTTTGTTTCAAATAAATTTAATTAATGTGCTGGCCATCTGACAGGCGGAGGCACGTTACCTCAGTAATACGCTAAAATCACGATATGCCACAGTGGAGCGAAAAGGCTTGATATGATAATGACCCCATACAAATCGAGAAAAATTTCAGTAGTGGTATAAAACGAAAACTTTCCTGCGCAGCACATCGAACATAGCATTTGAAATTAAATTATGGGATTTTAAAACAGTTTGCGGTATTCGCACCTATTTATAAAAGTACAAATATTACCGGTTTTTGTTTCATATAAATCAACACTTTAGTTCGTTTTTTATTTTAGAAGATTGAAATTATATTAAAAAACAGTGCTTTTGCAAAATCACATTTTTTTCTAAATATAATTACAATTCTATTGTTAATTTTAAACTCGGCGTACTATGCAACAATCTTTGTTTAACTCTATGAGATCACAGAAACAACGCATAAACAGCAATTGATGTGAAGTGTTTTTTTGTTTTTATTTTAATTAAAACTATGACAATATAACTTGATTACACTACACAACAAGTTAATGTTTTGACAAATTAAACGACGATGCAACCAGACGCAACCAAGTTGAGGCGAGCATCCAAGCTGAAGAATTTGCCCGATATATCAACTCCTTTTCATCTCGCATAATTTACTGTATCTTCATCTTTGTCTCTCATCGTGGGAAGCTAACATAGATGTAGCTGTAATCGCTCTCAGCACTTTTGTCAAAATGTATTTTTTTCTTTAGAGTTAAATTTTTATCTCCGTCTTGCTCAGCTATGTTTTTGCAACAGAAAAACTGTCATTTATTGAAATAGTTTAACTTGACAACACCGACGTTCGACGCGCGACGTGCCGTTTCCCCTTTGAATATTTGAAAATGGCCGCCTTGTGCCTTCTTTACTTTACGTTTTACGTTTCGTTATGTGTTTTATTCAGTTAACTCTGGACTATTTTATTTGACTTTGTGTAGTATTAGTGTGTATATTATAAAAGTGTGTGTTTATTTATAGACAATAATAGGTAAAAGTAAAATAAGCGGTCAGCAATAGATATTTATAATTTTGTAAATAGTATTTGACAAAATAATAATAAAAATAATCATTTATTAATAGCGAACAGCTAACAAAGATATATAAATAAGTATGTTGTTTTTAAATGTAATATAATACAATCCAACAAAAAAAACATTGAAAGAATAAATTGCCTGGCGATTTCTCAGTGCCAATAGTTTTTTTTAGCATATTTGGTACATGCTCTCCTGAACAGCTCAACCGTTTCACAGTCTTTCACATTCTGCGGCAAGTCATTATATTGAATAAGTCCAGTGTGAAAAAGATCGTTTTGGCCATATGTAGACGAAACTGTATTTACATAAAAGTATTCCCTTGAACGTGTTTGATACGCATGTATATCTTCTACAGATCTAGTGTAACTTAATAAATGATTTGGACGTAAATGATGTTTTATTTTGTATACGACAGTCATTAACACTAGTATATCTATTGCACTTAAGGATATACATTTAGCATGACCAGATTTTGTTTTTACTCTAGTGTATTTACCTGGGAATTACTTTAATAAAAAAGGATTGACATGCAATAATTGAAATGTGGTAGTATTATAGTTTTATATAGGGTTGGTTTAGACTAATCACTAAGATATGCACTTATTCGTCCTAAAAGATTTATTTTCTTGATAACTTTCTTAGTAGAATATTCTGCATGTTTAAAAAGTGTTAGGTTTTCGTCCACAATAACGCCCAGGTTCCTGTACTTGTTCTACATTTTGGTTATTTACATAGATACCACTACGATTTTTTGGTTTTGGAGGGATTTTTTCTACTATTTATATTCATAAATTTGGTTTATTCTGTATTTAATCTAAAACCATTTTGCGTTAGCAATTTATATACAATTTCAAGTTCTTTATTTACGGTATTTATAATGGTTTGAACGTCTTCTCCTACTATGTTCAGTAAAGTATCGTCAGCAAAAAGTTGTATATTATACTCATTTAGATTCCTACCTAAGTCATTTCGGTACACTATAAACAAATTTGGTCCCAGTACTGTTCCTTGTGGGACGCCATACATATTTTCTTGCTGTCTTGAAGTACTGTTCATAAATCTTGTTTCTTTATATCGCTCAGATAAGTAATCTTGAAACCACTTATATACATTGTCTCTAATACCGCATTTTTTAACTTTTCCAATAACATTGTTCGGTCTATCGTTTCATATGCTCTACAGAAGACCAAAAAAACTACACCAATAATCTTTCTCTGACATAACGCATTTTTCCAATTCATCCATACAGTTTGTAATGCACTTTCACACAAATTATTCTTCCTGAAACCCGCTTGGAACATAGTAAGAAGTTTATTTCTCTCAAAGTGGTCAAGAAACTGTTGGTTTGATAAACTACTTCCATCAAATTCTCATATACAGGAACCATGTTTATCGGATGAAATTCTTCACATCCATTGGTGTTTGCCTCTTTTTCTATTGGGACAACTGTGAATTTCTTCCAGTTTTTTGGAAATATTCCATGCTCCAAGCTAGTATTTATCAAATGTAAAAATCGGTCCCCAATAACCTCAAAAGCACTTTGTAATATTGCAGTTGTTATGCCATCAATACCACTTTTTTCCTTCTTAAGATTTTTGACTGTGTTTTTGAGTTCTGCCAATGAAAGTAATTTAAATTCACTCATGTTGACATTATAATTATCCATTTTTCCTACTATCATTTCAATATCAAGATGACTCAATTTACTAGTAATTGATCCAATACTCTCTATAAAGAAATTATTAAAACTGTTTGCAATTTTTGTTTCCTTTAAATCTGTTTTTCCTTGAAACTGGATTCCTAATTGTTTATTCTATATTTTACTCTTTGTCCCTTCTAGTTTTTTTTATAATTTTCCACATTTCTCCCGAGTCATTCCTATTCATATCAATTTTTCGATTTTAATAGTATTTCTTCTGTTCTCGTATTATATTTACCACTTTATTTCTTTGTACTTTATACTGACCATAATCTACATATAAACAGTCTCGTTCCTGCATGCTTAACTCGATTTCCAGGGTCCACTACTTTTTATCTGCCCATTTGCTTTTTATAATTTTTTGTTTAGTTGGGGCATGTCTACCTAGCGAGTTTGTTATTGCACCAACCAACTGATCTGCCAATATGTTGTACATCTGTGCAGCATCCGTCCCTTACAGTTTCCATCATATCCATTTGAAAGTGCATCTCATCATACTGGCTATAATTTCTATAAGTTTTAACAAGATCACTGTATTCCAGATAATATATTATGTCTACAGTTATGACAGAGTGATCAGTTATTTTTGATGTCAGGTGTACTCATGGTATGAGGTTTTTATCATTAGTAATCAATAGATCAATCATTGCTGCACTATGATCAGTTATTTTGGTGAAATTAGTAACATTTTGAAAAAGCCTATACTCATTTATTAATTGTTTAAACTTCTTAGAGTAATAAGTTGATTTCGATATATCAGTATTGTAATCACCCACAAATATTAGTGTTTCCTGTTTGGTGGAATATCTTCAAAACTTCTTTCTATATACGTCAAAAATTCTGAGTTGCTTTATATTTAAAATTTCTTATTTCTGATTGTTGTTTCGACACCTGTTATCCATAAATTTTTTGATATAGACTTTCTCAAAATTATTTTTGATTTCAATTCTTCCTTTACATATATTATTGTTCCAGCCGTATATCTATCTACTGTGTGAAATTGTGTTAATCAAACGATACCCATCTAAGTCAATTTCATGATCTTGAATGAATTCCGTTACTCGTGTTTCTGAGAAACAATCGATAGCAGGCTTCCAATCATTTACCAAGTAACTTAGCTCTGTCATATGAGCAGTTAAGTTCTCTATATCTCTAACAGGAGTTGTCCCCTTAATTGCTATTTTCCTTTTGGAAAATAACTTTCTGTTCTAGTGCTGGGTATATTGTGTGATTAAAATTGTCATTTGGTATTTTAAGAACTTCTGATGCATATTTACAGTTTGAAAATATAATTTCATAGGATTGACATTTATTAGATTTGTGATCCCCTGTACAGGGTGATCAGTTAAGTGTAGCGTAGTGTGTATCTCATAAGATATTGGTCGTATAGATTTGAGAAAAAAAAATTATTATTATTTAACAATGAAAAATCTTAATAAAACTGTCTAACAACAACATATTATTTTTTCAATCCAAAACCGTTCGTCTAACGAAAAAAAGTCAAGAGGTTCTTTTTGTTAGCAACTAATAAGTGATTACGAAAATGATTTTTATTTTGACAAAAAGCAGTGTTGTGCCATTTTTTAATAAAATAAAATAATATTTTGGTCAATATCAACGGTTCAAAAAAAGGTAGATGAAAAATTATTTTCATTAAATTATAGAGAAATTTATCCCCTTTTAAAATATGTAAAAATGAATATACCATTACATTTGTTTTTTTTTGAAAAAATTTAAAAAATATGCTACTAATTCAGTTAACGCCATCTAGCGACGTAAGCAAAAGTCAAAAATTCAAAACCAAATAAGCGTTTTGTAGTGCAAATTATGCTCTTTCATATGAGCCTAAGAAGTTTGATAAAATCGGTCAAAAGAAACGGGAGACATCTTGGTTTCTTTGAAAAAAACAATTGAACTTCCCCCACCGCTTTATTTTGATATATAGAACAAAACATTTTAGACAAAAAGTGTAGGGAAATGGTCACTTAATATGAAAATGATATCATCGATATATTTTCATTAGGCAAAATTCTATAAAAACCCTATTTTTCTACTTGGTGTTGGTTGTTACTCCCTCTAGCGGACGTTTGACAAACTCGAAAATAATTTTCAGCAATTTCTCTTGGCGACTTTTATTACGATTTTTTTTTCTCAAATCTATACGACCAATATCTTATGAGATATGGCCGCTCGCTACCCTTAACTGATCACCCTGTACATTTTGGACACACATTTTAATTTGTCACTTAAAGCATTGTATACTGTTAATATAGTCAAAAAATGTGTATGATTTCCAAGCCAATAGAACTTTTCTCTTTTGTTCATTAGACTGTATGTGTTTGTATCTACTTCCATCACTACGCTTTCTTTCCCTTGTTTACCTTTAAATTGTTTAATAATTTTAATTCTTTTTTCTGGGTCCGCTGTAGTTATGCTATTTTGCAAAATAATTTGTTTCTATAAAATCTTCTTCATTAATTATTAACTTTTCTTCTACATTTATAATTTTAATCTTTGGACACATTTTTTCTGGTATATTAACCTCATAATCTTGGCCCAAGTGTATTTTTATACTATGCGATACATTTATTAAATCTTCTTTCCTTTCACAGCTTATTGCCACGCCTCCATCTTTGATGAACTTCATACATGAACCTCTTGCTTTAGTTCTTCCTGGGTCAACTTTTTCTTCAATGAAGGATTTTGTTTCTGAACTTTCCTGAATTTTCTTCGGTTTTACCACCAAAACTTCACTGCACACTTTTTTCCCAGCTACTTCATTGTACCTTAAACGATTTTCATTGAAGATCACACCTTTTTGGTATTTTAAACTTTCAATTTCTTTTTTTAAAAGGAGAATTTATTTTTTCATTGTGATAATCAAGCTATCCTTTGTTGCAGCTAGTTTATCTTTGAAATCAAATATTTAATTTTTTGAACGTAATAACCTCTGAAACATCATTATAGGCTCTTGTTGAACGTAATAATCTCTGAAACATCATTACAGGCACTTTGTACAATAACATTTCATAACACGGGAGTTTAATTCCCAGACTTTAACTTCTGAGGATGCTAATTGTCCATATGGTTTAGAGAATCTACACATGGCTTAGAGAATTCTACAATTCTACAAATATCACACCTATAATTTGGTGTTTTTGTCTGCTTACATACATCACATTTCATTTTAAGGTTAGCAAAACAGAATTTCTACATTTGTTATTGAAATCAGCCACTCCAGACACTAGCTTCAATTCGAATTGTATAATATGCTATTATGTCGAACTTTTCAATTAAAAACTGTTATTATTCTTTATATTACTTGAAATATTTGGCAATTTTAGAACAATAATGAACGTAAACACGATGACGATAACCTAAAACTCCATGGGAGATGATTTTCCACTAAGATATGTCGGCGAATTTTCACTTGATGTATCTTTTTCTTTTCAATTTACAAGTAGACATTGCTAAGCCTTAACCCCCAATCTTGGTGCATGTTAAGGATTACAAAAAAAAAGACTTTATTATTTTTTACCAAATTTTCTGCCACTGTCCCTAATCTGGGATTTCTCAATAAATACGGTTTAAAATAACGCGTTTATTTTATTGAATTAAGTGAAGAAAATTTTAAAATATAGAATGAATGAATTTCGCGGGCAAACGACAACATCAATCTATGGCGCCATCTGCTTTCACTTTCCATGGAGATAGAGTGAGAACGCGAAGTAGCTTTATGTCGGATAATTTATTTACATTGACCTGCTCAAATGCTTTCACATGTTGGACCTAGTGCTGGAACCAACATCTGATACGCAAGAATTTCTCGAAACATGTTCTGGCTACACTGTGGAAACGCATCTAGATGACGAAAGACCAACGTTCGTATATATACTTATATATATATGTATATATTATTTCTTTTATCAAAAATATTTAAGCACATTTGCTGTTTATTTTTCATCCACAAGTCATGACAAAGTACCGTATGGCCAATGCTGCCAATGTGGTTTGAATATAACAAAAGCCGATTATGCTTCGAATAGACGACTAAAGAAATGGGAAATAAAGGACTCTTTATACAAATCCCAACTTTGCCGTCTTTTAGTAGAGTTAAAGGCCATTGAGAGTTTCTGCGGAGAACAGGCTAAATATACTAGTCAACAAATACGAAAAAAATTGCGACTCATGTTATAATGCCTGGAAGGGGGAGTTTAAAGCATCCTGATGACGAATTCAACAACCAATATTGTCCACCACGTATAGATTTTGAGTTATAGAATGTATTATTTTTATTTTATTCCCAAATTTTTATATTATTTTAAGTTCAAACTAAGAAAAAAATGACGATATATTAAGGCTAATCCTCCATCATTGCTGGATCCCATCTACCTTGCATTGATCCATTCTTAAAGTCCGTTTTACATGCTGCAATTCTTCTTTGCAATATGCAGTGGTCTTGAACAAAGGCATGCGCAGTTTGACGAAAGGTACAAATGTCTTGCCACTGCGCATGCTTTTGTTCAAGACTATTGCAACTTGTAAGAAAGAATTGCAGCATGTAAAACGGCCTTTAGTAATGTTAGTATATCTTGGTGAAACCTTTCTCCTTGCTCGTCACTAACCGCACCCGAATTTTCGGGAAAATTTAAAGGAGAGTGCAATAAGTGTATTTTAAAGACATGCAACAGCTCGTTTTGCAGTAGTTTTCAAGTAAACTGCTGGCCACTTGAAACAGTTCACTTGCATTTTTGGTAAAATTTAAGTTTCAATATTTTTAAAACGAAACGAGATACTGAGGTGCGGTTTTCAGCTGTACCTTGCAAATTTTATTACATATAACCGATGTTAAGCGTAAAACTTACCTAATCTAGAAAGTTATTTATACAGGGTGTTAAACCAGACTGTGTAAATTTTTCAATTTTTTATTTGTTCCGAAAATCTACAAAAACAAATTTTTAGTTCTAATTGTTAGATTAGCGTAATCCATGACGAAATTGTAAAAAACAATTTCAAACTTTTTTAAAAATTTTTAATATATTTTGAGATATGATTTTTTTGTCAAAAAAATTAATTTTTCTATATAATAAGCTGTAACTTTTTATTAGCCATTTGATGGAAAATTTTCTTGCTAGAGGCCCCTAAGTCACATTTTTTTATAATATGCAAGGTCTGTATTACCCAGAAAATATACAGGGTGTGAAAAAAGTTTAGGAAGGATAGTTAAAAACCTAGCAATTCTAAAGATCATGTACGTATATTTCAACAACTTTAAAAAATACAGGTGTTGATTTTACAGCAAAAGTTACCACATCGAGTAACACAAGAGACGTGTAACAGGCTGCCACCTTTTTAGTTAATAGTAAATATCAAAAAAATTAAACTTAAGACGTTTCTATGAGTCGAGAAGTGTTAAGTTTTCTATAAAAAAAGTAATTAAAAATTACTTCCGGTTTTACCGGAAGTGACCCCTACTTTTTATTTTGAATAGAACCCTGTACATTTTTATTAATCGTCGTATTCTTCTAGCTTTAAATTACCTTCAACGATATATCACAAGGTAAATTTTGTTTTCAAAATGGAGGCTGGATAGTCTTTTTTTGAAAATGCAGCTTTGACGTTTCACGTTGACGATAAAAATGTAGTAACTTTTACAACATACTTAAAATTAAAAATCGTTAAAAATCTAATTTTAAGCTGAATACGATAGTCCGTTAAATATACAGGGTCCTATCTAAAATAAAAAAGTAGAGGGTTACTTCCGGTTAAAGCGGAAGTAACAGAAAACTTTTCTTTTCTGGAGTTATAGAGACATTTCAAATTTCAAGTTGATATTTTTAAAACTAAAAGGGTGGCAGCCTGTTACATATTTCTTGTCTTACCCGATGTTGGTAAATTTGGCTGTAAAATCAACACCTGCATTTGTTAAAATCGTAAAGTTAGAGAGAAAAGTTAAAAACCGTTTGTAGAAAATATTCACTACCACTTAAAACTTAAGTTTGAAATTTGAATTCTTTTCTATGCTACAGAGTATTGAAATATACGTACATGATCTTTAGAATCGCTAGGTTTTTAACTAACCTTGCCATATTTTTTTCACACCCTGTATATGTTCTACGTAGTGCAGACCGTGCACTTTATAAAAAAAATATGACTTAAGGGCCCTCTAGCAAGAAAACTTCATTTTAGCCATCAAATGTCTAATAAAAAGTTACAGCTTATTATGTAGAAAATTTAAATTTTTTGACAAAAAAATCATCTCAAAAAATATTAAAAATTAAAAAAGTTTGAAATTGTTCTTTAAAATTTTACCAAAGATTTCGCTAACCTAACAATTAGAACTAAGAAATGGTTTTTCGGATCAAATAAAAAATTGAAAATTTTGCAGAGTCTTGTTTAACTCCCTGTATTAATAACTTTTTAGCTTAGGTAAGTTTTACGCCTAACATCGGTTATATGTAATAAAATTTGCAAGATACAACTTAAAACCGCACCTCAGTATCTCGTCTCGTTTTAAAAATATTCGAACTTAAATTTTACCAAAAAATGCAGGTGAACTATTTCAAGTGGCCAGCAGTTTAGTTCTTCTACAAGTTTTTCGAAGTTTTCTACTTTTTTGTCTCCTAAAAACTCCGAAACATTTTTTTTTAAAAACCAGCCCTCCACGCTAATTCAACATCACTTAATTTTTGATCAAACTTTTCATCCCTTAGTATTTTTCTAATTTGTAGCCCAACAAATATTCCTTTCTTAAGCTTAGTATCACTTAGATTAGGAAATTTGTTTAAGGTATTTAAACGCATCTTTTTTTTTTATATCAGGGGCGGCTCGTCAGATGAGGCAACTGAGCCTCAGTCGAATTTTTCTAAATTTTCTTAATTCAACATTCCATAGTCAAAATAACAATTTTGTGAATTAATATGAAAATAGAACCAAACATATATAAATCACCTTTAAATCCTAATAACATACATTTCTTAACAAAATATTCGTGCGCTCCTATTCACTATTCACTTTCCTAACTACCTACAATAAATAATATGTATCCGTGCGCCGTACACAATTTTGTTAATCAAACGTCTCTCGAAAGGCGGTTTTTAATGGTTGTGTAAAGCTACGTATTCCAGGACGCTTCTGAGGCGATCTAGTTTTCGCGGATGTAATCGAAGTAGTTGCTAAATGGCAGTTAATTTGAAATAGAAATAGTGAGAGGTATTCAAGTATTTTTAGTAAATGGTAATCGTGCATTCATATTTCAGTCAAGACGTTTGTCCATTACTCGGCTTTGTTTCTTGTCGGTGCATACTATTATCTTTTGAAGTGTTCGGGCGACTAGTCATCTTTGCCCTGCCCCTGCGCCATAATCAGTGTCGATTAACTCAGTATCTGGACCTCGCTCGAAACATTCAACCCCTACTGCTCCTTCAGGACCGTCGATAGCAGGGGGATCTCTTGGAATCTCATCCCCGTGGGATCCTTCTTCCAGGGTATTCTCACCCTGTTTGAGTTTTACTGGCGTACGCTTAAGGCCTGGTGTCATAGTTTTATCTGATAGTGTCATTTCGGCTGGAAGCCGGTTTTACCCCCTCACAAGAGTAGTGATCATGGGTCTAACGGGACAGGGGCGCTTACCTTTCCCTAGAAGGGTAAGCACATCGTCGGCCCTCTTCTTTCCTGTACAGGGCGTCGTACGAAAGCTGTTCCTAGTTTGCAGCCAACTGGGCAAGTTTCCACCCTCGGATTGAGGGTGAGGAGGCTAAGAGGGTATCCCTTCTGGTTTGTAAAGGTTATTGAAGGGATCCTTGTTCTTCCTTACGGTGAAGGCAAATTCATCGGCCCTCTCCTGGTTTATACAGAGTGTCGTCTTAAGGTAATTTCGGACTGCCAGTGTAGGTATTCCTCATATCTTGGTCCAACCCTCTGATTAAGGGTGTAGACACCGTTCGGGGGGACTAGCAGAGACGTCCCTGTTCTATCCTAGGGTAGAAGGTCCTGGATCGGCCCACTGCACGCTCATGTAGTATAGCTGTCTGAAGTAGGTGATCGTATATCCAGTTATTCTTGAGTTTTCATAGTTTTCGGCATTCGATTATTTTCTTGTGGATGTACTTCAAGATTGTCGCAGCAAGTGGCCCTTTTGACCACAGGCCTTGACCTGACACACTTAGTCCACCAAGGACGGTGAGTTGGCCGAGGCGGCAGCCACAGGCACGAGCCCCTTAGCCTCTGGTTAACAAGCGAATTTAAAAACACATTCCATTTCCAATATTTCTAGTCCGAGCTACCTCTGATGTAAAAAAGGTAACTATGAAACACGGCTGTTTATACTTGGACCCTAGGCGCCTGTTTTTTTGGCCCTTCACTAGTTTTTGCTAGTAGCGGAACTACAAAAAAACTTGTATCAAAAAATTACCTTTTAACTTGCCATTTTTTAAACGATACGTTGATGACATAATAACTTGCGTTCCGTTAGAATAGGTAGGTTAGTTACTATATTTAATAACTTTCATCCACGACTTCAATTTACTGTTGAAAAAGAAAACAATATGTCAATACCCTTGGACTTAATGCTAATAAGAACGGATGATAATATAATCAAGACTGACTGGTTTCACAAACAACCTTCTCGGAAAGATTTCTAAATTTCAACTCACAACATGCATTTAAGCAAAAAACTAACATAATACATAATTTGAAGGACAGGGCACTAAAATTATCACATCCAGGTTTCCACAACAAAAACCTCCTTAATATTAAAACATATCTACAAAAAAATGATTATCCAAATAAATTGATAATTAAAATTCTAAACAAATCTCCACAAACAAATAACCAAACTCAAAACAAAAAAGAAACAACCTATCTAAAAATCCCCTATATCAAAGACCTATCTGAAAAAATATCTAGAGAACTAAATAACGTTAAATAATATTCCCTTAACGTAGCCTTTAAAAACGAAAATACAGTAAAGAAATTCTACTCAAAATTAAAAACGACAACACCCCTTGATTATGAAAGTAATGTTATTTATCGAATTCCATGTTCTGAATGTGATAAAATTTATGTAGGACAGACAAGGAGATACCTCAAAACAAGAATTTCCGAACATAAAAGAAGTGTAAAACCAGTAAGCTTAATAAATACAAACAACAAGTCTGCCCTAGCAGAACATTCTGAAAATTTAGGACACCCCTTTAACTTTCATGAAACAAAAATTATTGGAAAACAAACTAATTACAAAAAACGAATTCTGAACGAAATGATAAATGAAATGAAAAAAAAAACACCCTAATAGTGTCAACAAAAAACAAGACGTTAACAATTTAAGTACATCATACTTTAACATAATTAAACTTTGTCAACACCCTCTATAGCAATAACAATATATGCGAGCTGTAAATTTTAAAAAACTATAAATAAATCAAAATTTTTTAGAAGTGAGATATCGACTGATGGTATGCGAAGGTACAGACAAATAAATATATTTATTTTAGTACTAGCTAGGCCATGGTACGATCTCTTAAAATCCTTTATCTAATAGTTTTAAATATATGTTCTAATTTGATATGGAGTTCTGCCTTGTTTGTAAGTAGCAAATATCCTGATAATTGTAGGAATTAGTGCATGATTGATTTTTAAAAATAAGTGTCTTTATGTATATGTATGCACTATTGCACCTAACAAAAATCTTTTGTGGCTTTTTAGCAACTGAATAAAAATATTTAACAGTTGCTAAAAAGCCAAAAAAGATTTTTGTTTGTCAATCTAAACGCAACAAATAATCTGAACACATTAAAAAAAAACTATTGCACCTCTTATAATAATTTTTAATCTAAATCTTTGTAAATTTCGTATTGTCTCGTAAAAGAATTGTGAATGTTTCAATGTTTAAAGCTATTTAGTATGTTTCATTTTAATTATGTTAGTCTAATAATATTCCTCTAGATCTATAACCATTATGTAACTATTGTTAAATATGTAACGCAAGATGTAAATCATGTTAAATATTTTTAGAGTTCTGAGGATGACCTTATATAGGTCGAAACGTAGACTAGAATAAAATTCTGAGCTTCTAGAGATTTATTATTGACCAATTCCAACCAACCCACCTGTATAAAATAACAGAAGATTCCTCGGGGCGTGTGGGGTGGAAGTCTTTGCAAGTTAGCAAGTGGTCTGAACATGACAGGAAGTTGATGGCGGGTACACTCGGTTAATGGGGTTAATGTTTAGTTTTTTCGAGTACGTGTGCCATGATGGTCGAAAAGTGATCTTTTGTTTCGCGATCGTGCGGAATCGCTACTTTTTAGTTGTTTGATATTTTCACATAATAATTAGATCGGTGTTAACTGGAAATTAACTATGAATCCAGTGCACGATATTGTAATGTCAATATTGACAACACCATTTTCGAGGCGCTCCGAAGACGAGAAAAAAGAAATTCTTCACAGAGATAGACCAATGCCTCAGATAATTACCTTAAGTAATGATAAGAAAGACGGTCGACAATATAAAAAAATATATATAAAAAAAATTAATAAAAGATTGCCTTTTACACCACAATCGCAAAATGCCTGTAAACTAGTGATATTTTTTTCTTTGATAAAAAAGCGTTAATTGCTGCATGCGTTCGTTGTTCGTTGGTATAAAAATCGCCTACACTTATGGCAAACTACCCTGGATAAGTCGATTGCATCGTTTGGGGTTTGCGTGTTTGAAAAGTTTCCTAAGCACGTATTTTATTATTTTCTTTTACTTACGCTAAATTATTTAATTTAGTAGCTTTACAAATTAAAAATATCGTTTAAATTTTAATTTAATTAATTGTTATAATACTGAATTAAATAAATTGCTGCGTCACGTTAATCACAAGCCATTATGCCATGTTTTTCCTAAGAATATATTACTAAATATGATAAACTTACCTATTGATATCTGCATCTGTAGATTCTAATATTGTTTTGGCCTTTTCGAGATGTCCACACTCAACTGCAGAAAATAGTGCTGAAACAAACAAAACATATTAATTCCTGCATAATTTTATTTGTCGTTAATGACGTCTTCCGGAATGATAAGCTGCCTTGCTAAAAACGTATCAGGCGCACGCACTTCCACAGCGTTTTGCGTTTTGGGAAAACATAATATATATTTTTTATAATTTATAGTTAAACGTTTGTGTCTAGGTATATAAAGATAATTCTGTTTAGTTGATAGCCAAACTAACAAATTCTATAGTTTTCGTGGTTTTGGTTGCTTTAGAAATACCTATATATTTAACGAATTGTATATATATATATATATATATATATATATATAAATATATATATATATATATACTTCGAAAATAGGTTTCTGGACCCTTAATGTATATTCAGTGAAAAAGTTTTCTGGTCCTAATTAGCATTTTTTATTTTCAAACGTTTCGGCAAGTTTTTGCTTTCATCAGTGTTTCTAAAACAATATTTTTATTTTATAAAGAGATTTTTAAAAAATATATAATAAATATGATCCAAAGAAAATTACATATTTAATTTAGTTTTTAACTCACCGAAGAAGGTAATCTTCGGCATCATTCGAAAATATCAACAAATAAAACATTCATAAACAAACTTTCTGGCAGAGTATACGACATTAGTTTTGAAACGTCACATACATTAAAACATTCAAAAGTAAAAATTCGACTGACTTGGATTAGATATTTATATCAGATGTTTAATATTATCAGTAGGTGTTTTGTTGTTTTTTTTTCGATTTAATCAAAAACGTAAACTTTATTGCATTTTTGGTATTTTACGGTTTTTGAAATTAGCGCATTTTATACAAGTTTATTTATTCCTGATACAGACAAGATTATGGAAAATTAAAATTAAAAGGTTTATCGATTTTAATTTGAAAGAGAGATCATACAAAGTCAACGAAGGCTAGATTATATAATAATAATAATAATAATAATAATAAGAGGTTTATTAGTTACCAATAAATACAGTCAACGAATTAACTTTAAATAATAATAATGATTATGATAATAATCATATATTATCATGGTAACTAACAACTTGTTTTCAGATTTCAGGGGATGTTCATTCCCCGGATTCTCTTGAGGCCAAAAATATTTAAGAAATGAAAAAGAAATTATTAAGTAGCTAGCAGTTAATTTTTTTTAAGAAATTTGAAAAAGAAAAAACATAAAAGTAAAAAAGCACACACTAAAAGGAAAAAGGAAGATGGATAAGAATAGGGAAAAGGAAAGGTATTAAGTTTCAAATTTAGCATTTTGTGGCATAGGCAATCAATTAAATTTGGTTTAGAAGAAGTAGTTTGGTTTTTCTCTTGAAAACTTTTTCTGAGACAGTAAACTCTTTATTTTAAATCTGTTTATTAAATGTCCAATTAAATAAGAAAAAGACCTTTTAAAAAATTCTTTGTTGTGTGACGGTATAATTAATAGATTTTTTCGTATTATATTAAGATTGTGCACATCAGTACGATAAGTTATTTTTTTGAGTAAATATGATGGAGTCTTAAACTTAAGAATTTTATAAAAAAGAACAAGAGCATGTAAGACTCGTCTATTGTGCATATTTAACCAATTTGCTTCTTTTAACTTATGAGAAATATGTTCACGTCTTATTATACCAAAAATAAGCCTTAGACAGGAATTTTGGAGTTTTTGTATTCTATTAGCATCGGCATTATCAAGACAAGGTCCATAGATGGTATCAAAGAAGTTTAATAGTGATAACAATAGTGCATCACAAAGCATTTTCTTGATGTTATAGCTCAAAAAGTGCCTTTGCGAAAATATTGTTTTTAAGGCGAAATATCTACTTTTTAGTTTAAGAGTAACATGTTCTTTAAATGTAAGTTTATGATCCATTATGAGTCCCAAATTTTTAAAATTTATTGGATCGTTATTTATGTGTAGATTTAAGTTATGTAGAAGATTTGTTCGATTGTTATCACTACAAAAAAGAATAGCTACTGATTTGGTTGGGTTAATCTTTAAGAAGAGCTTTGGAGTTTCACTATATAAAGTGTCCAAATCGGCGTTAATGCATCGATTGGCCTCGGCCATATCAGTACTTTTAAATGAATAATATACCTGGGCATCATCTGCGTAGCAATGATGGCTACAATATCGAAATTTGTTTATTAATTGCGAAGTGTAGTAAGTATATAGTAATGTACCCAGAATGCTACTCTGATGCACCCCAAAGGCAACATTAAGTATAGTTATTTTAATATGTTGTAGTAAATTTGGCTTACATTTTTAATTTCAGTTTTGTCGTTTATTGAATTTTCACAATACTTAATTGATAAAATAATCTAACATTCTAACAATGCTGATTATAGACCTATGTTTGTGTCATTATTAACAAAATTGTTAATTTACAGAATGTCAACTTCGATAAAATAATTTTTTGACATCTATTTTGCAAGTTTAGTTTGAGTTTGAACTCCTCCGGGACTCCCTCATCTAACAGCGTGGTGTATGCTATATTAAGAACTGCATTTTTATGCTAAATAACAAATATTTCAATAATAAAATTAATGGCATTTTTATAGACTGGCCCTAATTTTCTCCCATGGCATAGATAATCTTGAGCAAAATGGTCTGATACCAAAGAGTAGGGTATGGTCAAACTTTGGTATGGTCTGATACCACAAAAATAATTTATCTATTTTTGTGCCGATTGCGTTGCAAATACAATAAAGCAATAAATGGCCCGTTTGAATGAAAAAGAAATTATTAAGCAGCTAGCAGTTAATTTTTTTTAAGAAATTTGAAAAAGAAAAAACATAAAAGTAAAAAAGCACACACTAAAAGGAAAAAGGAAGATGGATAAGAATAGGGAAAAGGAAAGGTATTAAGTTTCAAATTTAGCATTTTGTGGCATAGGCAATCAATTAAATTTGGTTTAGAAGAAGTAGTTTGCAGCGAAGACTATAAAGGATTATTAGTTGGTTATTCTTTCATTTTATTAAGTTTTTGTACGCACTAGAAAGTTGTGAAAAGATTACATTGTCATTTGAATATAGGTGTTTGTTTTGAAAGGTTCTTCGATTAAATAGTTGGAATAATTAAGCAAAAATTATAAATTTTTTCCGCACAACTGTATAAAGTATACAAGATTTCATTCATTTCCATGCATAAAATACCTTTCATAAAGTGTGTGATAAAACTAAAATCATTAAATAAAATATTGTAAGCGGATCACAATGAACTAAAAATACTATTTAGTTTATTGGCGAGTCATTATTTTACGTTTTGCCGCTATTAAAAGGTTTTTTTTTTTGGCCTTGAGCTTAGCTCATTTAGCCACGAGGGGCAAATAAATTTTTCTAAATCTAAAAGGAGCTATACATTTAGGAAGGTTCTTAGGTTAATTATTATTTGTATTAACTATATAAATAATAGGATAGAAATGGTATCAACATTAAGGTCCCCAGAATTAGGTCCCTAATCCCCTACAAGGATAAAAATATAAATAGTTGAATATCTCAAATCCCTACAAACCCAAAAATAAATTAAATACGGCAAAGGAAATATAGACATGGACACACACTTCTCATCCTGGGGCCAATGCAGGATATTTTATAACTATACGTATCACAGGGGGGGCCCGGATAGGTAGGTTGACAAACATTTAAGGAAAGGAAACAAAGGAGGTAGATAACTAAGCAAATAGATCCCAAAAACTAAATAACCATTTTACAGTATCTTAAATAAGTCATAAAAATTGTCTCTATATTAGTATCAGTACACAGTTTACTCATGAAGGAAATATGATTTAATGGAAGTAAATGCAGTTTCGAAAGTTCAGAAGAAAGATATGATACGGCTTCCGTGTTATGGGAGCAGCTAAAAAGTCTGTGGTTTAGGTCATCTAATGATTCATTGTCACAAGAACATAATGAAGTGTGGGATAGTTTTAATTTTACCAATAAAATAAGACTGACATTTTACGAGAGAGTTGCACTCTATGGATAAGAGGTTTTTCGTTTAGATTATGGTGGATTAATGAATACTGGTTAGTGGAGCTAAGTGCATTATTTATACATAACTGTTTCCGAATCTCCCGTGTATGTTCTTTCATAATTCTATACAAATCTGAATGTGGGATCCCTTCTGAGGGAAGTCCCACTGATATTGCTTCCTTGGCGGCTTTATACGCCAGTTCATTTCCAGAAGACCTGAGTGACCTTTTGCCCAAACGAATTTAATATCAGTTTCACTAGAGGACATTCTAGAGATCATATTTAAAATACTGGCAATAATTGGAAGTTTGCAGATAAGGTTGTTTTTTAGAGATAACAATACAGACTCAGAATCACATGTTATGACCGCTTTAGATATTGTACTATCTAAACTCACATATTCTAGAGCCTTTAGAAGGGCTAGCGCTTCGGCCGAGAAAATTGATGAAAGTTTATGGCATTTGTACATTTTAGTTATTTTAGTTTGTGGGATTATAAAGGCACAGCCTACTCCATTGTTATTTTTTGATCCATCAGCATATATTTTGTAATAGGACTGAAACTTCATTTAAAATACTTTCGTTTAGTATTTGTAACTCCGTGAAAACCTCCATATTTAAATAAATAATGTTAAATGGGTTTACAAATAAAAAAAAATATACCATTTCAGAATAACATCATTGTATTTTGCTATTGTAGTGAAAGCTTCAGCAAGCGGAGGGCTATTTTTATTGACCAAAATGGTAGTGTTAGGTTGTCTATAGCTAGTTTATTTAATTTATTTAATAGATTGTTATTGTTGTATTGCATATTTTTTAATAAAAATTTCTCCGCTAATACTTTTCTCCATAAGAATAATGGCGGCTCACCACATTCTGCCAAAAGCGCCTGTATTGGGGTATATTGAAATGCCCCAACGATTAACCTCAAAGCTTTATGTTGAACTATATCAATTTTTTTAAGGCGTGAATTACAAGCTGCTCCATAAAATATTGCTCCGTTGTCTAACAGAGATCTAGTAAATGCCTTATAGAACTTTAGGGATGTTTTTGGATCTGTACCCCAAGACCTTGACACCACTGCTCTGAGAATGTTCAGACTTTTTTCGTCTTTATCTATAACGTGATTAATATGTTATTTTTTAATGTGTTCAGATTATTTGTTGCGTTTGGATTGACCAACAAAAATTTTTTTGGCTTTTTCGCAACTGAATGAAAATATTTAACTTTAAATTAATTGAAGCAACTACTATGTGTCTATAAAAACTTAAGGTAAATGATATAATTTCTTATGCTTGCTTAAATAATATTGTTTATATTATGTATCGAAACATTCCGTAGACAGACAAGTGTACATGTTGAGGTAACTAATTATATTAAATATTTGCTTCAATTAATTTAAAGTTAAATATTTTTATTCAGTTGCGAAAAAGCCAAAAAAAATTTTTTTGGTGATTAATATGGTCGTTCCAAGATAATTTTAAATTCAAAAATACGCCCAGATAATGGAATGGAATCCTCTTTAACAAGTCGGTGGTGTGAAGAAATTAATATGGCGGATTTATTATTGGATATACTAAAACCATTTTCAGAGAAGTATGTATTACAAAGGTACATGATATTATTTAAAATAGATCTACATCCTAACATATTTTTTTGTTTTGAATAAAGCAACAGCTGTGTATAAATTAAACAGTAGGGGACTCAGTACAGACCCCTGTGGTAAACCAGATGAGACTGACCTAAAGTCAGTAAGCCCGCGGCCAAGTCTGACAGAAATCTTACAATCAACAAACAGCCTAACTAAATTTAATACAAAACCCTCAGGTATATTGAAACTTTTTAATTTTTCCGTAAGAATATTCAGATTCACATTTTCGTATGCACTTGATACATTCAAAAATAGAGCTGCTAAATAATCATTATCAGAAAATGTGTTTTGAATGTCGGTAACAAGTTGCGCTAGACAATCAGCTACACCCCGATCTCGCCTAAAACCAAATTGGCAAGGGGGTAGGAGCTTTTGCGATTCACACCACCATTCCAAGCGACGTTTCAGGATGTGTTTTTAAAACACAGGATGAATGTGCAATTGGACGAAATTCATTAGGTTTCCGGGTTTATTAATAGGTACAATTATCGATTTTTTAATGCAAGGGATGTCATCATCTCTCATTATAATATTGTTGAATGCCAAACAAAGAAGAGTTTTAGTGGAATTTGGTAAATTTTCGAGCATACTATAGGTAATACCATCCAAACCAGGGGAAGTGTCTTTTTGTTTCTTTATATTATTATTAAGCTCTATTATTGATATAGGTTGCAGTAAGAAATGATTTGTGTCTGTCAAGGTTTTGGGGATGTATAGATTGACCATATCTGGTGCAATTTTTTTAAGAACAATTCAGTCGTCTCGCTTGTCATAGAATTAGTAAGAATAGGATTTAATCCACCTTTAATTGACTTAACTTTTCTCCAGATTTTAGAAGCTGGAGTTTGGGTATTTTGGCTACTACAAAAGATACGCCATTTTTGTCTAGCTTTAATTTTAAAAGCCAATTTACACTTAGCTACAAAATTTTTATATTTGAGGAAGTTTTCCATAGTTGAACGACTTCTATATTCTTTAAATAATTCCTTACCCTTGTCTGAAAGTGATTGGCATTCCTCGTCCCACCAGGGTTTGAAACATCTGTCCAAACCAGTCTTTTTTTTGGAAAAACTGGAATCGGCCGCTACTTGAATGGCTTGGCAAATAAATTCTATAATGTTATTAGCATTATCGGACATCTCCTTGCAGTTGAGAGTTTTTTGATCCAGTTTTTGTGAGAACGTAGTCCAGTCAGCGTTTTTAAGATTCCATCCCAGAGATATGCTGTTGGAAGCATTATGTTGTATAGACTCATTGATAGTCAACTTAATCGGAAAATGATCAGATCCGTACGTATCTTGGAGAATTTCCCAGTTTGACTTATTATACATATTAGAAGATATGATAGTTAAATCCAGTGCAGACCCCGTGTTATTCGGGCTCCCGAGTCTAGTGATTCCACCTTCATTCCTGATGACTAGATTTTGGAAATTCTCCAATGCATCAGTGAAAGTTACTCCAAAATTATCATTTTGTGAACATCCTCAAATGTAATTATGAGCGTTAAAGTCACCAGGTATAATACAATATTTATTTACCATGGAAAATACCTGTTGATTTGATTACAAGAATATCGTACATTCGGAGGCCTATAAATTGACACATAGGAAATTTCAATGTTGTTAAGAGTAATATTGACACCACAAATTTCCATCCTTTTATGATTTAAAGCAGAAAAATCGTATATCTTTAATAGAAGAGCTAATTTGGTGTTTTGAATTTTCGTTTATTTTATTTGTTAAAGCCCTAAGGTCATCATGGGATTTTATTTGCTGCGATTCAATCCAGGGTATACCCGAATAGGACTAATCAAACTCCCTACATATAGGCTCAAAATTGGGACTTCTTTCATTAACTTTTCTTTTTTTATAATTAGAACTATCAGTAGAAGTACTAGGCTGAGGCAATGACATTTCAGTAATTTTCTTAGGAATATGATTATTGTTTTGTGGGCTACCTTTATATGTATTTAACTCGGGAAATTCTGTATGTGACGACATGAGTGGAGCAAATTGGTTTTTTGAGACTAAGCTTGCATATGAAGGGAGATTAACCACTTTTTCGGCTTCGTTAAAAGAGATATTGAGATTTGCCATTGCTTCTTTGATATTTTTTTGATTAATATATTTAGGACACGTTCTGTCAGTAGATGAATGAGAATCAGATTTACAATAAAAGCACTTTTTTTGGAACCATCGCACATATTGTTTTCATCTAATTCCTTACTACAGTTTCTACACCGTTTTTTACCTTTGCATTGCTTAGCAGAATGTCCGTAACCCAAACAATTAAAGCACTGCGATACGGGAGAATTCCATATATCTACTTCATGTCTAAGCCTATACATATAAATAAATTGGGGTAATTCTAACTTATCAAACGTTATAACTATTTGCTATCTGGGAACACGAATGGATTTTCCTTCTTTGCCAGATATATATTTGTATCGCCTTTGAACTGATTTTATTGGAATTGAAGATTTAATAATTTTTAAAAGTTCTTCTTCGGTAAAAGAAGTATCAACCCCCCGAACTAATCCCTTTTTTTGGGTAAGAAAAGAAGCAATATAAGCAATTAAATTATTTTGCTCAAATATTTTGTTGGATATAAGCTTATTTGCTCCGAAAGCTGATTTACAGAATACTTGAACTCTATTACGTCCCACTGATTTAAGATAATCAATACATGTTTCGCCTCCGCCAAGATTATACAGTTTTTTGCTTATTTTAAGTGGATGCAGCTTGCTAAAATTCAAATACTTATATTCGATGAATAAACAATAAGGCCCTTTGCTATCAGATTTATATTTATTGTTAAAGTCAATAGTATTAACTCTTTCTGAAATTATTTTTTCTGGAGGGTTATTTGGTTCATCGTTAAGAGGTAGGCTTTGGATTTGTAGCTGGTGGTTTTTGCGTTTTATTTCCGTGGGTTAACATAGTTTAAATGAAAACTATTAGCTAAAGTCATATAACTTTAAAAACCAATATCCACTAGATTGTATCATATAAATATGACCCTGTTATGTTATAACAGGTTTTGCGGAAATATTTTAAATTAAATATACACTAAAAATATGAATTTCAAAAATGTATCTGAAATGTTCCTTATATTGCAAACGAAAAATGCTTTTGTGGATAACAGTATAGAAAAACTAAGAAGTATCAAGCTTATTTTTGATTTATTGCTATGTTTCCGTAAAATATGGACCACTATCATCCTGGATAAAAATTACACATTTCTTTGTAAAATAACATGATCGTAGAAAAAATATGACATGTAACTCAAGCATTAAGGTATTTCTTTTTCATTCCTACGATTGCGGTTCAACATTTTCAAACTTGTTAGTGCATTTCTTAAATAATTTACTGTTTTCGGGCTAGTTAATAAAATGAGATGGACATTAATATTGGCAAACTTTTGAGATGTTTTCGTTTGGTGTTAGAATTTTTTTGTAATTTGTCAGAAGTAGTTTTAATATTTTAAATAGAAAAATACCTAAATTTCATAAATTGTTTAAAATGTGTGTTTTAAATTTTAATTACAAAATGGAAATCATATAACACAAAAGAGTTATGATAATTTTTAAAAACAGCTCATTTTATTATTCAAGCAATTCCATTTATACAATTATTTTTATTCTTTATGTTTTCTTGAGACCTTCTACAGAAATATTAAATTACGTTATAATTATTTATTGTGCGTTTGTACATCATGCAGTTAAAAAAAATGGTATATTATGCTTAGTATTATTATTATTAACAAAATATATTTTAAAGGCACAAACCAAAATCTAAATTTAAAGTCATTAAAAAATATGAGAAAGAGAAAGATGTTTTAGAATCAATCCAAAATCTTTTCAATTTCCAAGACTTTTATTGATGCAGTAATATCCTTTGACAGAATTGGAAAGACATATGTATTTATACCTATAAGGTCAGGGTCTTTTTTGTTAAAAGTAGAGACCAGACGAGAATCTCGTCTAGTCTCGACCCGTTCATTTTCGTCTGGTCTCGAGACAAGACGAGATTGGATCGAGAGGAGACGAGAGTACACATTTTGTCTCGTCTCTCGGCATCACTACATATAAAGATACTCATTACATAAAAGTCCTTTTGTTATTAAGTACTTAAGAATCATTTTGACGCCGACTTTATAAAGTTGAATTTTCAAGATGGAATAAAATATTATTTTTTAACTTATAGCGCTTTTTTAGATATATTTTTAATAAATAAATAATTTTTTTTTAACCACCAAATAGATAATACATTAGAAAGCACAAGTTTTATAAAACGCCCTTACGTTTAGTTACACGTAAGTCAATTTAATTATTGTTAATAAAGTCAAAATTTGTAATTATTTTTATACATCGGTATTTGGTTTGGCTTGTCAGTGTTAGTTACATATATTTTACCAACAAAAATTCGTTGTGATAGAGAAAAATATTTCTGCTTTTCATTTTACCTACACAAGTGGGAATAGGGACAATTTAATAGACGTCATTTTCCCTTTTCAGTTTTCACACATGTAATACGATCGGGAGTGAAACTTTCAAAAGAGATATACACAAGAGGGAATTGCTTTTCTTTTATATTTTAGTTTTATGGTCTAAATAAAAAAGACAACACTATAGGAAACAGTTAAATACACTTATGTACTTTTTTTAAGCCCTTATGTTCGCCGAAGTTCTCGGTTAAAAATTGTTGGAAACGTGGTGTGTAAGAAATGCAGAAACTCTTGACAATAGCTGTAACTCGAGCAGAAAATGGGAAAATATATATTACGTTCCTATTTATTTTTATAGATTTTACAGTGTTACAGTTTGTTATTGTTACCATAAAGCAACTATTTAGTTCTTTATGTTCTTCCTGTTAATAAAATAAATCAAATGTTAAGTGAAAATTGATGTTTATGATGTTTTTACTGAAATTAAAAATGGAGTGATTAATTTCCTAAATTGCATTTTAGTTCCAATACAAAACCTGCATCTTTTACTACCTATTCACCCGTAAAAATTCGGATGTTTGGTACATTTGAAATATTCGGAATATCGTTATTAGAATTACTAAATAGCTTTTCGCTATTTTCTGTCACAGATGCTTTAATAAAGTTACAATGTCGGCTGTTTTTGCAGTTACCTTAGAGATACCACCATTTAAAACGTTATGACATATTTTTAACATGATTTTGATAATGCTAATTGAATGAAAATTTTTTCTCCACATATAGTTATTTTTTACTAGCATGTAAGCGCTGCTCATTGAACAGAAAGAATCCCGCTGATTGATCAACAAAAGTCCTGGGTTATGTCTAGATATTCCTTAACTTTAATAGAGATAAGTTTTTAATTATTCCCATATAGGGTTTAAAATTTTCTAAAATCACAGATCGAATTTGTCAGCCCACAGATCAACTATAACTAAAGTCATAAGAACATTTACACAATACCATAGAAGTACTATAATAGTAAAAAAATTACGTTTTAAATGCTATATAACTGAAAGATGTTCTTTAAACTTTAAACAACAAAAAATAGTGCGTAAATATAGTTTCAGCATGATCAAAAGGAAACTAAATTTATGCATTTCATTCTTTTTTTTTTTATTTCTAGTTAACAATAATACAAAAAATCTATAGGTCCCGGTTCAAATGCATCTAGTGAGTATATTTAAAAGCATTTAAAAAAAATCTGTAGAATGGTTCAAAAAAATCCTCTAAATTTAAATAAAATTAATGTGCCATATTTGTTGCCAAATTAATTGAAAATATTTAATTTCTTTCTTTCTTTCAACAATCAGGATTTTTGTTAATAGAGAAATATACGTGTCTAAGAGGCCAAACTAATGAAAGTTAAATCTTTTAGATGTAATGCGTAAAACAAGTTTCCGTTCAATGATTGCGTAATATTGCATAATATAATTAATTAATTTAAGCAATATCCAATTCAGCGATCTATCACACTTGAATATCAGAACTTGTAATTCCGGTTTTTCCTATAAAATTGATATACACATCTCTCTTGCTCTCATAGAGCTACTATGGGAAATACACGAACTACTTATTTGATAAAGACTAAGGAAGAGCTTGATTTTGTTAGATTAGCTGAATTGGTTATCAAAAAAAAACTTAATTTAAAATTGGAGTAATCCTTTATAGCGCCCATTAAAAAAATTAAGTTGATGATGGTCAAAATAATGAAAACGACAAAATCAAAAATTAATATAACAATTGTTTTTCTACCTGGAAAAAAATTGGTTCCAAAATGTTTTACAGATTTGAAAAAATTATTACAAATAAAAAAGTTTTACAGAAAATCCCACTTTTCAAATTTCCCCATTATTTCAAAAATTTTTCACCGCTGACACCTTTACAATACTTATAAGATTTTTTAAAACTTTGCCCATTTTCCTAATAATGACGGAGTGACTGTATTTCTGGCGAAGTTGTCATATCAATCCGATAACTTGGATTTATTTAGTATAATTTTGCCTTTAAATTGTACTTCTTCCCTAAAAAATTGAATTGCAGTTTTTCAATAATATTTTCATTAGGTCGAACGAAAGGCTGACAGCCGTTTGATCTGAGGTATAATGCATCATGTTTTAGTGCAGTTTGCAACACGTTACTACTTCTTCTGGTTCGATTAAGTTATGGGAAGGAGACATGGCAAAATGTAACGCGTTTTAGTTACATTTGGCAAAACGTACCATCCTTTGGTCTCGATCAATCAGATCAAAGAAAATCGTACTACTTACTATAAAATGATACTTTTGCTTAAATGCGCACGGGACGCCTAGGTCAACGAGAGCAGACATTTTTGGGTGTTCTATTGTATTCCTATCTACGCGTGCGCCAGTAGCTAGGAGTGGCCGACTCTTCCACACGGTCATTTGGTCAATGACCCCCAAAAATTTTTCAAAAAATAAAATATTCGTTTGACCGTGCCTCATAATAGTTGTAATAAAACGAGAACCTTGCGAAAAAGTTAAATACGCTACACTGTTAGACGCGCGCCGGGGTTCGATTGGTCTTGTTGCTTTCCTTAGGCAAAATAAAATACGCTATACTAAGCTGCCCTGATTGCCTTAAAGCTTGACGAAAGTACCCGAAGGTTCCGCAGCTACCGAGCGGCAGCCGAACGTGATAGCAACTGGAATATGAAATCGCGATTTGGGTCATCAGCCGGTCTTTTCTCATAATTCGATCGATCGGTCGCGGCATCACGTCGGCATGCGGACGTTCAATTGTTCGGAGGTCGCGCGGTCGATATTCTCACTCGAGATTGTTTCGGACGTTTTTAATCGATGAAAATTGATTTATGTACTGTTTTGTAATATATATTTTTTTATTTTTATGATCCATGTGTGAGTTGAAATATACAGGAAATAAAATGTTGGTAGTGACTAGTGCAAAAAATAAACAACTAAAAAGTGACTTTACCAACTTAATTTTGCAAAAATAACCAATTTCAAGGTGGTCTAAGTTTGGGTTGTGAATGTAGATATGAAATAAAATGTCGGTGTAAAAATTAAACAACTAAAGAGTGCTAACGAACTTAATTTTAAGAAAATAAGCGAATTTAAGGTAAGTGATCGCAATTTGCAACAAAAATAAAGAGGTTCATCGAAACTTTCGCAAAAGTATGTACGTTTAGCTAACTGGATATGTGGTTGTGAAGTCTCTAACTCATTTTACTGTTGTGTTTGTTTGTTGTTCTCTAAGGACCCGTTGGACTTATTGTGGAGCAAAACCGGTGTTAAAGACTTAAAACATAAAAGAAAAAATAAAAAATATGCGTTTTCTGCCGATCATATGAAATGTTCGATGAACTATGCTACAGTCGGAAGTGTTGATATTGCCTCCAGACACAGCTTATAGAAAATCCCTTAGAATTTTAATGAAAAATGTATCCAAACATCGCGCTATGTTAAGTATCAGGGTATCGTTTATAAAAGGAATGTGTGTACCTTTAACGAACGTGTCATTGAGCATTTTGCAATTCCTAAAGAACGAAGAATAGACCTGAACTTCAAGATAATTTAAAGCCCAATTTAAAGGTAAGATGTTTATTTTATTTTAGGTATGCCTATTTTAAATTTGTTATTAACCTCCTAATACAATTCACCACGAGCCGCCACTGGTAGCTAGATATAATTCTCTTCTGAAATTCCGGTTTTGAAAACATTCATCTAATGAATTGATCTTGACTGTTTGTTGTTTTTGTTTTGAGTCTGCTTGTTCGACGCATTGAAGAAACAGTTTCCGTTCTTGCCAGCGTTGGTGCAAACGACTGATAACACTCTGAGGACACATTTTTAACTCTGTGGCTTCATGTCTGCCTCTAGCATCCCAATAATGGCCATGGCATTTGAGTCAGCCAAAACTGGTCTGATATAACTCACTATAATACGCACATAAAAATTGCTGACATTGATAGTGACAGGGCTCCAACAACAAAATAAATCAAGGCTAATACGATAATTTTTAAAAAACGCACAAGTACTACCCTTAAAGATGTAAACTTGATGATAGAGAAATATACGTGTCTAAGGGTGGAATGGAACCCAATACAAATCATCAAGTTTGACTACTTAAATTAAACTACAGAAACTGATCTTGTTAAACACTGCTTTATGTTAAACCGTAACAATGTAGGATAAACTATACCGAAAATCGATAAGAATTTAATATACCAGTGAAAACTAATCAGATGGTCGAATAGAAATGTGTTCCAGAACAAGTTTCTTTCACAAAAAGTTATCGAAATAAAACGACAAAACTTTTTTAATAACTTTCCTTTCAGATTCTCTTTCCTGATGAACATATAAAT
>JAUTXW010000219.1:0-171562 GCA_030620095.1 Kuschelorhynchus macadamiae
CTACGCAAACGCTTAGTCGTTGGATTAAGATTATTTTGGGTAAAAGCGGTATTGATATAAATAAATTCACAGGCTATAGTATAAAACACGCTGCTGTATCAGCTGCTAATAGGAAAGGATTAAATTATGACACTATTAGAAGGGCTGCAGGCTGGTCAAGTAATTCCAGGATCTTCACTACCGTATATAATAGACCTGTAATTTCAGACAGAACCTTTGCAAAAACGGTACTCAGTACATAGGTATTTTGATTAATATTAGTACTATTATTAGATTGGATTTATTATGTTACATAAATCATAAATATTAGTTTTATAATAATGCGTAGCTAGGTATTTTGTATTTTTTAATTACTGTAGGTTTTTACCTTTATCTTAGTTTCGTTAATAATGGTTATTTTTCTGGACTGTTAACTTTATTCAATATAACATGTTAATAACTTATCTATTGGAAATACGTGTTTATTTGTTGCAACAGACTCTAAACAACTACATAATACTCTTATTTACGAAACGAGGCCGGAATATAATCACAAGATCAAACGAACTTACCTAAGTGATGTTCGATCTTGATTATATGAAGGCCTCGTTGAAGTAAATAAGGTCCCAACCCTCCCTTAACCCGATATAGGTTGCAACAAAGTATACTTTAAAAATGACTGAAGCACGTACGCGGGACGGGTCGGGAGCCAGGGTGAGAAATTTGGACTTTGAACTTAGTGATCGATAATACCGCAAGCGGAGGTATTACATAATCGAACATCACTTAGGTAAGTTCGTTTGATCTTGTGATTATAGCGCCATTTTGTTCCGCCATCTTAGATTTAATCCAAAATTTTACCAGTTCCAACATAATATTTGATGTTTATGCAATACAGAGAGAATTGATAAGACATATTTTTTGGCATCCAGCGACGCTAAAACGTAAAGATTGTTTTACACATCTTTACGTTTTTCAGTTTTACATTTTATTTGGCCGCCGTTTTGTTCGCCCTTCTTGAATTAGTACCACTGTTTTACTAGTTGATCCCTATATCACAATTAGTTATGGCACACAATTTGAAATCAAACCATTAAGCAGTTTTTTCAGGCTGATTTTTTAAATAATTTATTAAGCCGCCATTTTGGATCCATACCAAAATATTACCAGTTGATTCCAATATAGTACTTGATGTTGATTCAAATATAATACTTGATGTTTTTGCAGAATTTCAGATAAATTGCATGAGCAGTTCTTTAATAATAATTTTTTAACATTTCACTAGGCCGCCATTTTGTTTTGCCATATTGGATTTTTACCAAAATGCTACCAGATCATCTCCATATGACCCTTAATTTTTGACCAAGATTTAAAGTCAATCGGGTAAGTTTTTTAGCTACGCCGCGAACAGACAGACAGACCGACGAAATTGAGAACCCATCTTTTTTGCGATCTAGGGACCCTGAAAAATCTTGAAGAGTGATTTTTTCACGATTACAATACTTCCCTTTTACGAGGGAAGTAAAAATATAAAGTTGTAAAAAATAAAATTGCTTTCCCTTTCACTCTGATTTCCGATCAGATGTAAATCATACATGTATGTTTTCTCTACTTATTTAATTCCAAATCATATTTAAAGCTATTTATTGTTTTTGATTTTTATAAGCATTAGTAGCATTGGCATTTGGAGTAATCCTTGCAGATTAGAAGATGCGTTTGTATTGCGAACTTTGCATTTTTTTTCTTCATATATAAACATTTATTTATTCACAAATAACAATTACAAGCAGATTACAATCCAACTGGAGTGTGGTTTTGTCAGTTATAAAAAAATTGTCTTTAACATTTAAGCCACAATATCGATAATTTTTTACTGGGTCATATTTATTTAGCGATTAACAATAAAATATTCATCTTAATGAATATCCAATTGCTTAGCAAGAACGGAAGTAGAATTTGAGTAAGTTTGTGGAAACATACAAATTCACGCTCTCAACTCAGGTAAAAGATCTGAACATTACTAATGGAACATTTTAAGGTAGAATATTTATACGAAGGTATGTATCTAATGTAATGCGCCGAGAATTATTTCACCATGTCTCATAAGTTTCACTCTTTTGACTGTATATCTTTATGTTATAATGATAAGTCCAGGAACCAACCTCAACTATGTTAAAATGCGATAGTTCCAAAAAGTCAATACTTTCCGGAAACGAGAAATTTAAATGAGACGTAGGTAAATATCAAGTTTATCTATCATTATTTAATTCTAATTTATCTGTTAATGATGTTCACATTTCAGTTTTAGATGTCAGATGTCGAACTGATGGGTGCAGATGCTGGGCCTGGATTTTGGCTGGGTGGTCGAGAAACGATAATTTTTATTTATTTATCAATTTTTACTTATTGTAGTTTTTTGTTTAATTTAATTTTTTTTATTTACTTTATTTTATCTTATTTTTTATTTTTTGGTTAAGAGAATTTGGGAGAAGAGTTTTTCATTTGCTCCACAAACACGTTCCAAAGATTGGTGAAATTTTTACTGACGTTTCCAGTCTTGCGTATGTGAGTCCGTTTTCTTTCCTTTTCCTTCCTTCTCTTTCTTTAATTTTTACCTTCTTCCTTATTTTAGCCAGGACGAACAACGTTATATAAAAAAATGATGATGGTTGTTCCTCAAGTGAAATATTCCGGAATCAAAATACCTCTCCGCTTGGATTTCCGAATGAGGGGTACCATCGAAATGTTATTTCTCATTCAGCATATTTACGGTTTGAGTTCAAATCTGACCTCGATTCACCACACTGCCATCCTGCGAACCGCATATTCTCTTCCTAACCCAAACCAAAATAAGCCAGTAAAATGCAACTAAATCGCCATTGCTTTCCTGGCTATGAACTTCTTCCATCATTCCGCCTGAACGGTGGCGTTTGCGTCTACGTTTGTAGTAATCTAACCTGTACAAGACTTCCCGATCTGGAATCGAGCCGATCCGATAGTCTTTTTTTTTTTGGCTTTGTATCTAGTGCATACAGCCACTACTATAACATATTTTCATTAATTATTTACTATTATAAATTGCTTTATTTACTACTTGCTACATATTCATCTATTTGCCGTTATATATTAAGTATAAAGTAAAAACAAATTAAGACATATTAGTAGAATGCGACATAATATAAATGGACAAGGTCACACACTTCACGTCCAGGGGTCTATCTGGGCGACTTAAATTAAAACGGACAAAACTAGACCAACGGAGGGAAGGATTTGGTTTAACATAGGGATCATTTTAAGGAAATCAAGTCCCTATAGCTTTCTCCCACAAATTTTCACAAATACAATAAAAACCTTAAGATATCTTCCTTAGTAAGCGTCACAATATTATTTGCATTGATTGGTAACATAATTATTTGAGCTAAGTTGCATAGAAGGGACTCTCAGTTGCTCGTAGGTTTTCCAAACAGCCAAATAACCATCAATACTGGAATTATCACATAAGCATAAGGGACTATCTGCTAAATTCATTTTATGTAGCATATAGCGTAATCTTCCATGGCCAAAAATAGCTCGTATATATGTTGTAAAATGCTGTCTGGTTAATATAACGTTCTCTATGCTTGATTTGGCAGGTAATATTTTGATATTCCTTGTATAGTGGTTCATGTTACTGGAAGAATATTCTTGATATATCTGCTTCCACTCCTATTTTATTTGCGCTTTGAGGTATGTATATGTGTCATAGTATTGCAGGTTAAAAATTTTTGTTCCGTGCTCCACGGCTTCTTTGGCATGTAAATCAACTTTATTGTTTCCCACAATTCCACTGTGTCCTTTTACTCAGACAAATGATATTTTTATATTTGATTGCTCCAGTTCTTCAATCGACTGAAGAATTTCGAAGATTAGTGGAGTTTTATATATATTCTTTAGTTTATTCTCAAGGGCTTTAAGGCTTGACATTGAGTCTGTCAATATTATGTAGTACGAAGAATACTTGGTTTGTTTGATGTGGTTTAACGCTTGCCTGATAGCATATACTTCAGCTGTGAAAATTAATGAAATGGGCAAAGATCCTATAATATTTTCGCTAGCTATGGAAAATGCAAATCCAACACCTTCCCGTCTTTTAGAACCATCTGTATAAATTGTAGTGGAATCTGCTGAAGAGTTGATAATTTCATTAACTAAACTATTATTAAGCTCCGGAGAGTATGTATATTGTGGAATCGTAATCAGGATTTATAAAAATATTTTCAAATTTTCCAGAGAAAAAGGCAGGTTATCACATGTGGCTATTTGGTTATGGAGTACTGCTGTTTCAGTAAAAGCAACTGCCAGAGGAAAGGAGTTCTTTTGACACTTTGTTGAGTAAAAAGTCATTATTTAGAAATATGTTCTTGAATAAGAACTTTTGCGCCAGAAATAACCTCCTTAAGCTGAGACGTATCTGACCAGTTTCTGCTAACAATGCTTAGACTGGAGTAAATTGCATAGCTCCAGTAACAATGCGCAGAGCCTTATATTGTAGTCTATCAATGTTATTTAGTCGAGTTTTAGTGGCTGTGCCATAAAAAATGGATCCATAGTCGATAATTGACCTGACATAGGCCTTGTAAAACATGAAGGTAACCTTGGGATCGGCTCCCCAGTCCTGATTAGTCACAGCTTTTAGAAGGTTCAAGCTTTTTTCTCCCTTGGCTAATATATGATTTATATGGTTATCCCACGTCAGTTTTTGGTCCAAGAATACTCCCAGATAACGAAAGCCACTCTGCCAAGGGACGCTAACACTGGCAATTCGGACTGACGGCTGATAATTAAGACGATGTCTTGTAAAAATAGTGACTACTGATTTGGATGGTGATATGTCCAATCCGTTTAAAAAAAAGTATTGGGAAGATTCCATGGCACTATCAAGTTGTAGCATACTATATTCTAATATTTAAAAAAATTTGTTAAATACATTAGCATTGCAAATTTGTCAAAAAACATAAGCTTTTTTTTAATGAAAAACCCTATTTATTATTATTTTATTAAAATCCTCATAATCTCTCGATTTCCACACAATAATCACCGGTCTGTCAATATTCAACATCAAAGAAAAATTTAGGCGTACCTAAAAACCTAGTGTGACCTGCTGGTAATGATCAGCCACATATTATAAACTATTTAAAAATGGGTTTTTTGACATTTTTGAGATGTACATTTATTTATTCTTGTAAAAAGTCCTGGCGTTTCAGGCAGAAACAAAGAACTTTTTATTACTTTATAGAAACTGACTTAACATTTTTTTTCCAATAGAACCTCCTATATATTATCTGTCCATCAAATGGGCATTTTGTTGGTAATTATACATATACTTTGTATACCTTTATTTATAAAGACGCCTTAAAATTTTTATAAGAAGCAATATATTCATATTAACTTCACTAAGCAGTAAAATGCTTTCCGTCTTTCACAAACACATAATCTTTTATGGCAGAGCTTTGGTCCAATTTTGATTGCAGCAAAAGTGATCACCTAATCTACGCAACTTCCTTATGTTCTGAATCACGCCTGTCCACTGAAATACGCTCGCAGATTATGCCGCCAAGTCCATTCAGGAACATTGTTTCCAACAACTTATAGCACAAACTTAGAAGAAAGATACGCTTATAGTTTTTTGCCTACTCTCTTTTTCCAAAGCTAGAGGACTGTCACAAGTCTAGCTCTTTTGAACTTCGTTGGTAAGCTGCCGACAACAAAATATCAGTAAAGAAATTAGCCAGCTATGGTCTAACAAAATTGATGCTGTTAATTGGGAATTCAACGTGTATACCGTCGAATATATGCTACTTTTGAGGCACCAAGGACATAATACGGTTTCAAAACTTTTTAGTGATTCCACGTCTTTCTACTTTAGCGCTTAAAGTTCATGTTCTCTATCGAATAAACCTACTTCGATCTTCGAGTAGCATCAAGAGAGGGCAACAGAGCGTCTGCTATTTCCGGATCTCCGTTCTCAATAAAATTCTCGTGTAGATTCTCGCCTTTGTTGTTCCATCCAAGAATATATTCCTAACGGTTGCCAATGGGGAGGTATGGCTTCTCACTGTTAACATAAACCTACTATGGTTTTTGTACGTGGGGGGAGTCCATCTTCCACATTTATCGGGATCGGATTCAAAACTCCTCTCGGTCTTGGGAATCGGTAGCGCAAGCAAGTTTTCAGCTTGGGTGCGGGGGGCTCATAATTTTGGTGACCAAAAAATGACAGAATAATACATATAAATCTTTTTCACCTTACCATGATATGCATATATGTTTTGTTCGAGGGGGGCGCAGCCCCATAGCCCTGATTGCGCCACTGTTGGGAATGTTCTCATGATAGTGATTTGGATTCCTACCACCTCCCATATTACTAGGCCATGTTGACTTATGCCAAAAATTTTCCATAATCTTCTTGATAAATTAACTGGTTTGCTCATATGATTCCATGTAGCGAATTTGAACGTTCCCCATCTTTGACATCAAATATGAGATATAGATTTTGTTCTTCGGTCCCCTACACAAATCGCTCACCGTTGAACTTCCAATCTCCATGGTGGCTGTTAAAGTTTCCAGCACGACTCTCTCTCTCTCTCTCTCTCTCTCTCTGCATGCGATTGTTGTAAAAGAGATAAGGATCTGCTGCCTTTTTTCGCTCAGGAAAATGACTTGGTATTCTGCAACAATGTAAAAGGGTTCTTAGAAAAAATGGGTTTGCCTGAATACACTCCAGATGATTGGCGCCTTTTTATTGACAGTTCAAAACGTAGTTTAAAATGTGTTCTTTTACATAACGGTAACAAATATGGCTCAATTCCTATTGGTCATTCTACTACCATGAACGAAGAATATGAAACAATTGCATTAGTTTTGAGAAAAATTAAATATGAAGAACATCAGTGGGCAATTTGTGTTGATTTAAAAATGGTTAACTTTCTCCTTGGACAGCAGAGTGGTTATACAAAATATCCTTGTGTTTTGTGCCTTTGGGACAGCAGAGCTAAAAATGAGCACTGGGTTAACAAAAATTGGCCTTCAAGAGATGTCATGATTCAAGAAAAACAAAACGTGATCAACGAATTTTTGGTTTCAAGAGAAAAAATCTTACTTCCGCCCTTGCATATCAAGCAAGGCCTAATGAAGCAAATTGTGAAGGCTTTAAATCGAGATCGAAATTGTTTTGGGTATTCGTCACGTAAATTTCCTAGCACTAGCACGGAAAAACTAAAAGCTGGTATATTTGATGGTTCTCAAATAAGGCAACTTGTTAAAGATCCACAATTCACCACATCAATGAATGAGACTGAATCTAACGCTTGGTGTTCATTTGTTCAAGTAGTACAAAATTTTCTTGGCAATGATAAAGCAGAGAATTACGTAGAATTATTGGAAATTATGCTTTCAAATTTTAATATTCTCGGCTGTAACATGAGTATAAAAGTTCACTACCTCCACAGCCACCTAGATCGTTTTCCTGAAAACTTAGGTGATTGTAGTGAAGAACAGAAGGAAAGATTCCATCAGGATATTAAAACTATGGAAGATTGTTATCAAGGACGATGGGATAGCCACATGATGACGAACTACTGCAGGAGCCTTCGGCGAGACTGCCCTAGTAAACTCCATTCTAGAAAGCCGTATAAAAGAAAATTTTTATGTGATTAGTGACTAATGTAATTATGTAAATTAAGTTTTTGCAATAAATACTTAAATCCATGTGTCTTTGTTTTTTTAACTGGCAATAGTAATATTATATATTATAACAGTTATAACGTAAAATATATACACAATTTGTTTTTCTTTTTTTTTTAAACTCTTTTACATTCTGCATCCAAAAATTACCCAGGAACAGTTAAAAAATCGCAGGCACCAAAATGTGTGTTGGCCTGCGTAATCAAGTTAATTTGTTTTAAACTAATAACTAAATATTGGTAATTCTTATTATGTCAAAACTTCTTTTCTAAAACACATGACTTTTACTAATTTTTTAAGTGATTTTTGACATCACGACCATAATGTTTTAGTTTTAGCAAAAAAATCTGTTCTATCTGACACTTTAGAGGCTTGATATTTGTAGTTTTCACACATAATTTGAACTTTGGAAATCTTTAATAATTAACTTTGTAACCTAAAGTCAATATTTGACTAGAAAAATCCCTATTTATTCCAATTGTAGATAAGTTTATTTTGCACCTTGAAAGGGAAAAATGCCCTTTCAAGGTAAAGTGAATGCTCATTTCTTAACTTTGATAGTAAATTGTTTATTTTTTAGAAAGTCTTATTGGTTAAAAAAATCATAAATTGTTTGTATCTAAATACAGGCTGTAAACCTAATTTAAAATTTAAACTTAAATTCTGTAGAAGAATGTGACTTGTATCAAACTTTTTAAAATCGATGTTCCTTTATTACACATTTGCTTTCTATTTTACATTAAAAATAATATCTGTCATCTATATACCTATATTTTTACTTAACCAATTTTAATCAACAATTAAAAGTTTTTATTGTTTTTAATTTTTATAAACACGGGCATTTTATCTAATCCTAGCATAGATGAATGTGCGCCCTTCAACAGTGCCCTTTATATTTTGTTTTTTTTAATTATATAATTATTTATTAACAAAGTAACGTTCCAGCAAAATACAATCTAATTAAGTATTCTTGACTAAACTCTCTTTTAGTTTAATAAAAAAATATGTCTTTGGTAATTAAGCTAGAATTTCGTTGGTGATTAATTTGGATGTTCCTATTTACGTTGTCATATTTATTTAACGACTGTAGGATACATTAAAACAAATTAAATGTATAGTAATTAACTCAACGAATAACAATTTTCCTATAAAATAGGTAGATTGTATATCACTAAGTACGAATTCATAAAAAGTCGACTTCCGAGCTAAACTAAAAAATCTAAAAAATACTAATGGAAAATTTTAAGGTAGAATATTTACACGAAGGTAGGTAATTAAATAAAAACAAATAATCTATCTTTCCAGGTTTTGCTTTTACACATTTATTGCTAACACAGAGGAACAAATGCGCTTAAAACTTCATTGCCACTGTCTTATTAGTGTTTGTTTATCCACTTTTACTAAAACAGTTCACTTCCCGGATGCATGCATCAAAAGGAGTGGGCTGCTTTCTATTAGTTCTATGTGTTGTCCTGTAAGAATTTTCTCACTATGTCGCAAGTACTGAGCAGGACTGCCTTCTGAATGTCGATGAAGGTATTAGTATACAGTCCTACGATTTTCAGGGTCTGTTTTACTGTTTTTGGAACTAGTCCAGTGATGATACGATCATCGGAATCACATGAACCTTATTCCGCTTTATCTGCTTTATCTTTATGCCCAGCCCCGCATATTTGGCCTTTTTCTCTTGATATTTATCCAATACTTTGTTTTTGTTGGATATAGCAACATCTACCAAATAAATCGTCTTTGTTTCCTCATTTAACAGTACCACAACAGGCCGATTATTTGTCACCCGTCAATGATAATTGCCCGGCCGTAGCACAGTTTGAAGGCATTATTTTCAAGCACTGAACTTGGTTAATATCTATAATAGGGCACAAAGATGTTCAGGAGCCCGTATTTATTGGCAAACTTCTGGTGTATGATGCTACCACACCTAGTTATGTCGCTGGAGGTAGTCCGTATGATGTATAGTCTCTGATCTCTCTCTACATTTTGAATTCATTACATGAATTTAGTGTAATTTAATGTAATTTCGTGTGTTAATAACTTGGCCCTGTATTGACATCACAAATCCTTCTCTGGGAATAGTTGTCCATCCTTCAGCCACCTGTTGGATGCTTCCTTATCTATGTGTGGCCGATTTAAGTCATTGCGATGTCGCTCGTGTAGTGCCATTTGAGCCCACTGTTCTTGTTTGTCGGAGTACTTGAGTATGATGTTGTCACTTGCAAGGTTAAGTGGAGAGTACGAGTTGTCACTTAAAGTCACTATGCGGTGAAGGCTTGATGTTTGTGCCTTATTGGCTAAGAAATCTCTCAATTTTTGCAGCTGTCGGGAGTGCGAATCGGTCAAGCCAACAAGGGATCTTCCACCTTATTCTCGTGGTAAGGTCATTCGGAGAGTAGATGACCTTGGGTGGTGTGAACCTTGAAATGGACTAATTTCAAGGTTCCGAAACTGTAGGTCAACACGGGCACAGCATAGGTGTTAATTGCTGTAATGAGATTTCCAGCGTTCAGTTCTGTCTTCAGAAGAGCTCCCATTCTTTGGACGTACTGATCTTTTATCTTGGTCCTCCCTTGCTTATCATCGGCCAGTCTAGCTTGTTCGAATCCGGTACTTGTAGGTCTTTCCTTGGTTTATCTCTTAAACTATTTCTCCATTGGGTAGGGTGACATCACCATTAATGACTTTGCCTTTTTCGGTGTTTAAGGCTTTACATTTTTCCATTCCAAATTTTATATGGGTGTCTTTCGAGAAGGTGTATGTCACGTCTGGTCGTGGTGCTTGATAGCTGCCAGGAAATTAATGATCATACGGTGAATGTGATACGCTGTGAAACGCCTTTTTATAGTCTATAAAAGCAGTGTGTATGTTGCGTTATTTTTTTGGACCCTGCTTAAGTACCACAAAGTCGATATTAAGTTTTTCTTTGCATCCTCCTGTTCCTCGGTTAATAGGTTGTGACTTCAATATGATGATAGATACGATTTGCAATGCATCCTTTTAGGATCTTGTACGTGGTGGGCAAACAGGTGATGGGCCTGTACTGGGACGGGTCTTCTGTGCTATTGCTTAGTTGTAGTGCCTAGTATTAGAAATGCTGGGGTTGTCTCCGGATGATGCATTATTTTAGTAAAATGACGGGCCATAGCTTCTTGGAGGACCTCAAATTTCGATATTATAATAATAATTATTGTTATTATTATTATTAAGGATCGGCCATTACCATCACAATAAGTAAATTACTTAACACCAAACTGAATTTAAAAAAACTTAGTAACAGTGCAATTAACACCTACGATGTGCCGGTCCTGACGTACTGATTTGGTACCTTAAAATATTCAGACACCGACCTACGATGACTTTATACTATAACGAGAAATATGTTGACAAATTTTAAGATACCACACCAAAAAAGTTCAACACCTGCAACGAATAGATGGCGGGAGAGGATTGACTATATTGCTAATCTTTGTGCAATCCATAACTCCAATCATCCATTACTGCAAACGATCGTGGAAGGTGACGTAAACTGTATGGAAAATATCCGAGAGCTCTTGGAGATCCGAGAGTTGACAAAGCATCATCACTCTTATGGTAACCTGCATGCTGAAATAGGCAGAATGGACAAGAAAGTATGAAAAGCATATTCTTAAGAACGCAGAAAAAATTGATAGTCGTTTAAACATGTAAAAGACCTGGCGAAACGATATACTATATTATAGCAAATTGCAAAGAGTTTACGTAGGCATCTGGCACTCCAACTCAATCTGACTCAAAACTCACCCCCCAGAGGGGTAGACCAATAATTACAGACAGAGCGGTATACCATAATCCTCCAGACATTGTAATTATCGACAAGACAGAGGAGCAGATTCGAAGAGCACGTGTTGCCCTGATTCGGCCGATCTGCTTTTATGACCTGTAAACAGAGAAGCAAAAAAAACTGTAAGAAAAAAAATTATTGGTTCAAAGATACGGATTCTAAAAAGAAACAAAATATCAGAGTCAAATTTGCTGTCAGAGTTAAAAATATAATATTAATTTCTTGATTCTGATTGAATGAAGAAACTTTTGAAGTGTTACTAAAGTTATGAAACAAACAATTAATGGCAGTGTCGAAGCTATGGTTGATAAAGTTATTAAACTAACCCAAAATCAGCTCTACAACGAATCAGTTTATCACGCAGGAGGACTCATTGATATCAAGAAGCCTACTAAGAGACTAATATGTGGTTTTCAGCAATACTTTGAACAGAAAATTGCCACATTACATCAGGCAGTCAAAAAATCTGACAACTAGTACGTCCCACTTGATCTACTGCATAACAATGTAGAGAAATTGGATAGTGATGCAGCATATATAGAAGGAAAGAAACAGGAATTGATTCTGAAGCCATTGAACAACGAGAACGCAATCTACAAAACCAGCCACCTACAGATGTTTAAATTTCTAATGCCTGATGTTTGGGAAGATCTAATATATTTGCAGAGAGTTATGATTGCTATCCAAGACCAGGTAATCGCTACCAGAAAGTACCTGAATTATATAGTAAGAGCTGAAGTAGAAGATGATCTGTGTATGAAATGTCACCAACAGCAACAAACAATCCAGATTATTACAGGCCAATGCCAGTCATTGGTGAGATCGAAATATATAGAAAGACACAACAACGTCGCAAGGATCGAACAACAAAGCCTTGCATTGCAGAATGAGGTACGAAGCGGAAATTGTAAACAAGTGTTTTCGTTTTCTTAGTTGAAATGGATTTCCACCAAGTAAGGGCTAGTTCTGTTCAATACATGGGAATAAATTCGTCTTAACATGAATATGCTTTGTTTAGACAACAGTAATATGGTCGTTAAATTTAACGTTATTATCAACAATATAGGGGAGACTGTTGTATACTGGGACAATATTTTTTAAATGAACATAAAAATTATATTTTAGTAGTATTTTGGGATTTTTTGTGTTAATTACATTTGAAACACAATAGTACTTCCAAAAATAAATTTTATTATGAATACAGTAAAATGCTGAACCAAAAAGGCATTGTCCCACTACACGTCCGAGTCCCACTATACAACAACCCCTTGTTTTATAGTGGGACCTGAATGTGTACATACTGGGACAACCTGATAATAATAATGTTTAATTGAAATAAAATACGTATAACTCAGTAACAAGATACTAAGACATATTTTATTTATAACTCATCAAAAATATGAAAGCATTACTTTTTAAGTTTGTTGGTAACTAATATAATATATGTAAAACAAACAAAACTAATTGAAAAACAAATTTAAATGAACAAGAAAATTATTCTATGTTAAAAGAAGAAAAGTCATAATCAAAACACCATATCTTGGCTGCTCGTTCGGTCCCCCCTGATATAAAAGGAACAGGAAGTTTAATAACAATATCATCCTTTAAAATTAAATCGTCGTCTCTTTTTTCTGGGAAGAAAAATTTATAATTGGCAGTCTTTTTTAGGAAATTGACAAGATATTCGTTTGCTTCAATTTTTTCTACTTGACCAACGTAATATTTTATTCTCTTTTTCAAAGGATATTTTACAAGGACAAAATCAGTAGGCTTTACTTCCAAATCTGCTTCTCCTTCAAATTCATCCGAAATATCAGAACTGTCATCACACAAATCTTTTATGGATACGTCACTGTCACTAGAGTCTATAAATAAATTCTTTGTAACAGCCTTTACCTTTGCACTCTTTTGTATTCTTTGTGTATCTTTCGCTATTTTTTCTCCTTCTTTTCGCTTTTTTTCTTCAATTATTGGCGTGTCAGTTAGAATCATTGATGTGATTTTTTTTCTTTTCTGATTTAACTTTCTAGCTGCTGCTTTTAAATGTGGTCTTATAGATTCCGGAGTAACGATATTCTTTTTAGGCATTATTTCCTTTTCTGGGTTGTTTCTGGAACAGCCTGGCTGAGTGGTGTCTAAAACATTTGAAGCCAAATCACCTGCATCAGGATCATCCATAGAACTTTCAGCAAGAGATTGTGTACGGTTTGTGACCGACGAACACAAATAGTCTGATTCCTGAAATATCTCTGAATTTAAAGGGTAAATCCCTGTGCGTTGAAATCCTTTAATGATGTTGCTTGGTGTAAAAGCTAACCCAAAAGATTTTCCAACTATTTCTGCTATATTGTACAAAGTTACTGGAACACCAGGATGATTTATCAGCCATTCGTCCATTGCTTTATTATAGTATCCTTTAAATGGGCCGAAACAAGACACGTCAAGAGGCTGAAGTTTGTGACTACAATGTGGCGGTAATGTAACCAATACGATGCCATTTATTTTACAATATTGTAGCACCCTAACATCTGTATGACTTTCATGATTATCTAATATTAATAATATCTTGTTGTTTGTATTACAATGTACTGCATCTGTTACGTGTTTCAAATATTCCAAAAAGTTGGTTCCAGTCATCCAACCACTTGGATGTGCTGCTCCTTTTGAGCCAGGTGGTGCACCATTAAGCATCTGCGGTTTAAAGTTTTTTCTCGGAAAAACGAAAAACGGCGGTACATATGTACCATTAGCAGAGATAGTGGCACACATTGTTACTAAAACTCCTCTCTCGGCGCTCGTTACCTTACCTACTTGCTTTTGACCACACGGAGCTATTATTTTTGGGGGTCTGTGTACAGTTGTTACAGCGGTTTCATCGCAGTTAAATATATGGTTAGAATTAAAACCATATTTTTCAAATACATTAAGAAGGTTAGTAAAAAATAAACCAACATTATGTTTGTTGAAACTTGTTGCACGGCTTAAGCTTGTGGCTTCAGGGGTTCGTAAACTTATATTGTGTCTAGCTCGAAAAAGCTTCATCCATTCTTCTCCGGCACACTTATTTTTGTTCCAAGATTCAGGAATTAATTTTTCATTCGAGATAGCAAATCTATAGGCAAACAAACGGGTTTCTTTAGCTGATAATCCGTAACACATATTTGCGGCAGTAATCAAGTATTCACTAAGCAACTGTTCTTCGTCATCCGAAAATATTTGGGAAAATCCATGATGCCTCTCAAAGCTAAAACTTACTTTCTGCTCCTCATTGGTATTTCGATATTTTGCAATATATCTCTGTAAGGCAGATTTGAATACTTCAAATTGACCGGCGGCCTCCCTGATTTTAATATTTTGGTCAATAACAGCTAAAACAGCTCTCTTCATTTTGTCTGCATTTTCCGCATGAGCTTGTTTACTCTCTTTGTAAGATTTGTTGTTTTTTCGGGGTCTTTTTTTATCGCTCATTTTCTGTAATCAAAACAAAAACAGTTACCCACGTATTATGTATCAACTTTATGCCAATTTAAGTTTTAAATGTTGTGGTAATTCTAACTAAAAATATATATTTTATTATCTTCTTCCATGCTTTCGAACACGTAACGTGAGATAATAAAAAGCAAATTCAGCATTTTTACTCTGGCAAACCATAAAAATATCCATTAATACACACTTATAAACCGTCGGGTGTATAGTGGGACAGACCCAGTATGCACCATATGCTTTTGTCCCACTATACAACACTAGACTTATTTTAGGTTATGCCTCAATTTTTTTAACAAAAATGTAATTACAAGCAATATATGTCCAAACTTACCTTTAAAACACTTTGGGCACTATGTATACGAATATTCACAAACTAATTTTAATAAACAAGGGTAATATTCTACCCGATTTCAACAGGAAACTAAAAACTTTATGACTGCAAATTCACGTGTTCGCCGGTTTCAGACATACTGAACAATTTGCTGATAAATATTTATAGCTACTGTTGGAAACGCACTAGTGTTTTATAGTTCAAAATATATTTTAATTTTATTTTTGGTATTATTACTCGTTAACGTCTAATCAGACTATATGATTTATTATTATTTTGTTACTATTTATATAATATTTAAATATACGCGCGCGAATACGCACATTTTTTGAAGGGCAAAAAACTCCCGGCCGGTATGCATCGAAGAGCATACGGGACAAGTCGAGCACACTCGATTTTAAGACGTCAAGCAATCGACATAGTATCGAGACACGTGAAAGTTACACAAATCTTTCATCACATTTTTACTTATTTTGAGTGAAGTGATATTTAGCCTAGAACATTAATCTAGACCATCCAGAGGCCACGAATCTAGGATGATCCGAAGACCAATAGAATAGAGAGCTCTCTTGAAGCGATTTCACGTCGAAATACTGGTGAGTGCTTTTCATTTTATGTGCGTCGACGTCTGCGATTAATTGGTAATTTTCACTCAAATTTTTATGAATTTTCACTTTCCTATGGAAATCATATGGTCCTTCGGCAATTAACAGCCCTACGGCTCCATTTTTGGTCCGATCGAGCACGGATAGGCACTAGCTTTTACAAAATTTAAAAATTTTTACTTCGCTTAACACTAAAATAAATCTCATACGTCTTAGCCATTTTTATTTTATTGTTATTATTTAAACATTTAAATCTGGTGGTACCAATATATCTATCTCTTTTACACATTTTAAGGTCGATATCTATCTATCTCTATATTCTAAGCGCATAGTTAAACGATCAGAAATCGTATTTTTAATCTAAGACAGATGGTACAGTTTTATTCTTTTCAATTCTAAAATCATTCTATAAAGCTATCTCTTTTTATTCAAACAGTGTGCGTCTATTCCAACATTCGCTCTTACTGCTATCGAGTAGGCGCAAATTTGCTGTACAGCCAACCCGGCCATTTTTTGGATTTTTAGGGAACAGCTGATTCAACCGCCTCGCGCTACCTATTTAACAACGCTTGTTTTGTTGACGTTTTCCTTTCAAAACAAAACGAGTTTTGCATTTATTTTGATAAATACACTTATTTATTATTTGCAGGTATTGGGTATATTCTCAGGTATATTTATAAATAGTGGTGGATTTACAGTTCTTTATTATCCAAATCTTTCTATAAATATCACGCCGACTAGATATAAATAATTTCTTTATTTTATTGCATCATTTGGTGATTTACACAGTGTCTTCCTCTTATAAATTAAATACATATATTTTTGTTCCTGAACCAAAATAATTTTAAAATGACTGATCAAGAACAAATCTCTAAACTTGAGTTTAAACGTAAAATTCCTTTAAATAGATTAAATGAAATTTACGATTACTGTAACAATTCTACAGCTGATCCATTTTATAAACAAAATTTTTTGGCAAGAGCTGAATATGTAGACACGTTATATGAAGAATTTCAGAGACATCACAATCAAATTATTTCATTAATTTCTGAGGACACTGACTTTCAGGTTCAAGATAAATTCAGAATTTTAGCTGATAAATATTTATATCACATAAAAGGTAAAAAAATGGAATTTACTTGTGCAAATATGGGAAGTGGTAATTTAAATACATCAAATAGTGGCTTTTCGCCCAGTGCAAAGCTTCCAAAAATTAATGTGCCAATTTTTGAAGGTAACTTAAAATCTTGGCCAACCTTTTTAGATTTATATAAACACCTTATTCATGAAAATCAAAACTTGTCAAATATAGAAAAATTTCATTATTTAATAACTTCGCTAAAAAATGAACCTTCTAATTTGATTAAATCAATTCCTATGACGGCTAATAATTATCAAATTGCATTTGATACTCTACTTAAAAGATATCAAAATAAACGGTTTTTGGCGACCACTTATTTTAATGAAATATACACTGCTCAACATTTGCAAAGGCCCTCCTTTAACGATCTGCGCCATCTACTGGACATATTTTCAGAGAACCTTGCGGCATTAAAAAACTTGAACTTTGACACGGATTCTTGGGACTTCTTGCTTTTTAACATTTTATTGCAAAAGTTAGATTCTAAAACCAGAACAGATTTTGAGTTAAAGTATAGCACAACCGAAATTCCTCTTTATAAAAATCTTACTGATTTTTTACACAATCAATGTAAGGCCTTAGAGTCTGTGCAATGTATGATGCCGGGTTTCGATTGTAAATCTAAAACGTGAGAGAAAAAAGAGTGGCCCATCTTTGGATCAACCATGTCAGTCTCCTTCAAAAGGAAAGCAGCGTCATAATTTCTCCAATTACGTTTCTATGGTACCTGTAAATCAACAAAATTATAAGTGTATTTTATGCCCTGAAGCAACGCATGCCTTGTATAGATGCCAGCTATTTTTATCCAAGAATCCTCATCAGAGGCATGCTATAGTAAAACAGCATAAACTATGCGAAAACTGCATTCGTTTTAAACATCCTGTACGTAACTGCACTTCTTCTTCCAAATGTAGGATTTGCCAATTTCCGCATCACACCTTACTTCATTTTGAGTCTAATCGGCTAACTGCACCCTCTCAATCATCTTCAGAAGTGCGGACCTCTGGCAGACAGGTATCAGCTTCTTTTCAGGATGCAGTTTTTCCTTCTGTAGTCCCAGCTGCTGCAGAAGAAAATGTGCTAACCCCACAAGACTCAGTGCAGTCTGCTCAGGCTTTACAATGCAGTACTACTTCTTCAAATAAACCATTCACGGTTCTGCTTTCTACTGCAGAAGCAGAAATTAAGGATGTTTGGGGAAACTTTCAGAGAGTTTGTATCCTTTTAGATACTGCCAGCATGGCTAATTTTATCTCTCAAAGTTGTGCTAATCGTTTGGGCCTGAAAAGGCAACATTTTTCTGTTCCCATTGAGGGAATAAATAATTTAATTTCAACCTCCAATAAAGGCATTACTCAATGTTTTCTAAAATCTTGTGATAAAGTTAGTCCGACATTTTCATTTGAAGCCATTATTTTGCCCAAGGTTTGCTCAGAACAACCAAAGGTAATGGTTAATCCTCAACACTGGTCTCATATAAAGAATTTGAAGTTAGCAGACACAAAATTCCAGACTCCTGGCCCTATTGATATTTTAATTGGGGCTGAGCTTGTACCCTTCGTATTAGGTTCTGGAAGAATTTTTGGAAAACCAGGCCAACCTGTGGCCTTAGAGACTATTTTTGGATGGATTCTACAAGGTCGTACAGAGTATCCGACGTCAAATTTATCTTTAATTAGCTGTCATGCTTCCTTTGAACCACAGGTAGACACAACTCTTCAAAAGTTTTGGGAAATCGAGCAAATTCCGACAGTAAATAACTATTTGTCACCTGAGGATATTAAGTGCGAATCTATATATAAAAGGTCAGTTCAGCGTGACAGTTCCGGCCGATTTGTAGTTGCACTTCCATTTAAACATGAGAATCCAGATTTTGGGGATACTTACACTCAAGCTTTTAGACGCTTTATTTGCCTAGAATCTCGCCTCTATAAAAACCCCGTACTTCAGTCGTCTTATTCTGATTTTATCAAGGAATACATTCAAAATGAATATATTTCCGAAGTTTCGACTTCTGACTACTGCTCATCTTCAGCATTTTATTTACCACATCACTGTGTTTTGAAGCCGGACAACGTTTCGACTAAACTCAGGGTCGTTTTCGACGCTAGTGCTAAAAGCGACACTGGCATGAGTCTGAATGATAATTTATATTCTGGCCCTAAACTTCATCAGGATTTATCTACAATTTTATTACGTTTTCGTACTTTCCCTGTCGTGTTTACGTGCGACATTAAACAAATGTATTGTCAGATATTAATTACACCTGAGCACAGACATTTTCAAAGATTTCTGTGGCGTTTCTCAAAGACAGAATCAATCAAAGAATACACTCTTAACAGAGTAACCTTTGGAGTATCATCAGCTCCATATTTGGCCCTTTGGACATTAAAAGAATTGGCAAATATTGAACAAGATAATCATCCTTTAGCATCACAAGTCTTACAATAGTCAGTATATATTGACGATTGTGTTTGTGGCGCAAACTCTATAAATGCCGCTCTTCGTCTCCAAACGGAACTGATAACCCTTTTAAAAAAGGGCGGATTTATGTTAAGAAAATGGGTGAGTAACCACCCAGATCTTCTATCTTCTGTCCCAAATTCAGATGTTCAGATGCCTTTTTCTTTCGAAAGCGAAGGTCCTACCTACATCAAGGTTCTGGGTCTCCAGTGGAACCCAAATTTAGATGTATTTTCGTATACATGCACTCCCATTGAGGCAAAGTGTACAAAAAGAAATATTCTTTCTCAGGTTGCAAGCATTTTCGATCCTTTGGGATCCCTTGCTCCAGTTGTTCTTCTTGCAAAACAAATTTTACAGCAACTCTGGCTTTCAAAAATAGATTGGGATGAAAAACCCCCCGACCATATAATTAATATATGGAATCAATTTAAAACAGAATTGCCCTCTATTTCTGAAATAAAAATACCCCGATTATTGCACTCTGACCCTATAGCGAGTTTGGAGATTCATGGCTTCTGTGATGCCAGTACTTTGAGCTATGGTTGTGCAATTTATTTTAGATTTATTACTTCTAGTGGAACTATAAAAGTAAATCTAGTTTCTGGAAAATCTAGAGTAGCTCCGCTTAAATCTGTCTCTTTACCGCGACTTGAACTATGTTCTGCTTATCTTCTGGCTGATTTACTCGCTTCTGTTAAGCAATCATATTATAATTATCTTACGTTTAACTCAATTTATGCGTGGTCTGATTCGAAAGTGACCCTAGCTTGGTTGTCGAGCTCTCCACATCGTTGGAAGACATTCGTTTCCAATAGGGTTTCTCATATACAAGATGTCATTCCTTCATCATGCTGGAGATACGTACCTACTGGAGAAAATCCAGCTGATTGCGTATCTAGAGGACTTACTCCTCAGAGACTTCTGTTACATGACTTATGGTGGCATGGGCCTCAGTTTTTATATCAAAATTCAGATAATTGGCCAGAACAAGACTCTTCTTTAGATGGAAATCTTTCCTATATATCTCAAGAAGAAAAACAAGTTTCCTTACATGCCTCTGTAAAAACAGATGACAATCCAATTTTAGCACTACTTTGGAAATTTTCTTCTCTTAGGAAAGTACAGCGAATTACCGCCTATTTATTACGATTTATCAGCGCAAAATACGCCCACTTTAGCGTTGGATTATAATTATAATGCTTTACAAGCTATAATTAAATGCGTGCAAAAAGAATGTTTTGTCGCAATTTTTCATGCCTGTGACAAAAATTTGTCTCTCCCTAAGCCTTATAGGAAGCTCGCAGTTTTTGTGGACAATGCAGGAATCCTTAGGGTGGGGGGTAGATAGGCTGAGAAAATCCTCTCTTTCATTTGATTCAAAACATCCGATTTTATTACCAAAAAATCATAGATTTACTGATTTGGTCATAGAGAGGTCAATGATAATCTGCATCCGGGTTTAAAAACGGTGCACAACCTGATTGTCCAAAATTTCTGGATAATTTCTCCACGAAATGCTATTTACCGATGCCTTTCTAAATGTATTAAATGTTTTCGTGCAAAACCTAAATCTTATACCCCGGTAATGGCGGATCTACCCGCATTTAGAATTTCGCAGTTAAAGGCATTTTCCCAAGTTTGTCTTGACTACGCCGGTCCTTTCTTAATCACTATGGGAAAGCACAGGGGTATAAAAACCTCCAAGGCATATATTTGCCTTTTCGTTTGTTGTGCCACTAAAGCACTTCATCTAGAGTTGTCTTCCGATTTATCATCTGAGGCCTTTCTAGCCTGTTTACGTAGGTTTATTGCCCGCCGAGGCAGAGTCACAGATATATATTCTGATCAAGGCACCAATTTTATAGGCGCATACAACCAACTTCAGAAATTTTCGCAAACTGATGATTGTATGAAGCTATCTATTAGATGGCACTTTAATCCTCCCGGTTCGCCCCATTTTAATGGACTTAGCGAGTCTGCTGTGAAGTCAGTCAAAACCCATATTCATCGTGTGGTAGGTGAGCAAATCATGACATACGAGGAATTTTACACTTTGTTGACACAGATTGAGTCCCTCTTAAACTCCCGTCCTTTGTCTCCAATGAGTGAAGATCCCAATGACCTTACCCCTTTAACTCCAGGGCACTTTTTAACGCTGGAACCTCCTACTAATTTCCCTGAACCAGATGTCTCAAGTACACCTATTAATAGACTAAGCCGTTGGCAAATGTTGACGAAAATGCACTATGATTTTTGGAAGCGTTGGAGCGAAGAATATCTTCACACACTTCAACAGCGTTGTAAGTGGACAAAGTCCAGCCCTAACATTAAACCTGATATGTTGGTTCTCATCAAAAATGAACAGAGGCCTCCGTTGGAATGGTCTCTGGGACGAATACTTCAGGTTCATCCGGGAAAAGACGGGGTAGTTAGAGTGGCTACTTTAAAAACTCAAAATGGAGTTTTACAGCGTCCAGTTGTAAAGCTCTGTCCATTACCTGGACAATAATTTTTTTTTTTTTTTTTTTTCGCGTTAGAAAAAACTAACGTGTTTTTTGGTGGGGGGAATGTTGGAAACGCACTAGTGTTTTATAGTTCAAAATATATTTTAATTTTATTTTTGGTATTATTACTCGTTAACGTCTAATCAGACTATATGATTTATTATTATTTTGTTACTATTTATATAATATTTAAATATACGCGCGCGAATACGCACATTTTTTGAAGGGCAAAAAACTCCCGGCCGGTATGCATCGAAGAGCATACGGGACAAGTCGAGCACACTCGATTTTAAGACGTCAAGCAATCGACATAGTATCGAGACACGTGAAAGTTACACAAATCTTTCATCACATTTTTACTTATTTTGAGTGAAGTGATATTTAGCCTAGAACATTAATCTAGACCATCCAGAGGCCACGAATCTAGGATGATCCGAAGACCAATAGAATAGAGTTGAAGCGATTTCACGTCGAAATACTGGTGAGTGCTTTTCATTTTATGTGCGTCGACGTCTGCGATTAATTGGTAATTTTCACTCAAATTTTTATGAATTTTCACTTTCCTATGGAAATCATATGGTCCTTCGGCAATTAACAGCCCTACGGCTCCAGCTACCAATAGAGGGCAGTGCATGAATATATTCCTGTATTTAATTCGGAATTTTACTTCGTTTAGTTTGCGGGAAATTTAAATTGTCCCAGAATGGAACCTGCCCCAGTATACAACAGTCTCCCCTACACACTAACAGACACTGGTCTTTGGCCGAAGTTTTTTTAAGATATGATATTATCTCCCCATTCAGGTATTATTGTTTTTAATAGATTTTCCCGAGGACTCTCGGGATAGCAAAGCCACTGATTTAGTTAGATTAATTTTTTTAAGAAGTGATCACTAGAAACGGAGAGCAAATTATGTAAGTAAGTTTATTTGAAGGTTTATAGTTTTAGTTACGTAACATAAAACTACACACTCGGATGTCATAAGCTTGTGTGTAATCGAGCAAGATGAGAAAAGAAGTCTTGTTATGATCATGCGCTCTTACCACGTCATCCATTATACTTTACAGTACTGTAGAGCAGTTATAACCAGCTCTAAACCCCGGCTAGTTTTCTGGTATTATATTGTTATTTGATTTAAAAGGAACTATTTGATTTTCCACAACTTTTTTCAAGACCTCACACAATGTGGCCAGTATCAAAATAAAAATAATAACGTTTATTATTTACCACATGTATACATATATAAAAACAAAATTAAAAATCACAAAGGTAAGGCAAATAAAAGCACGCATTTCAGACTTCTGAAGTCCAGATTCTGTTCCACCAATGCGGCTACAAACTAATATTAAGACATTTTGGCAAGTAGCTAGTTAATAAAAATACAACAATAAATGCTACAATATTAAAAAATTAAGACACGAAAAGAAAGAAGGGAGAAAGAAAAGGAAAGAAGAACAAGAAGGAAGAGTAAGGCTGAGAGTAATTCAAATGCTATTGAGAATTAAGTAACTGAGTAGTAATGTTTTTTTTAAAACTTTGTAATTACGTAGAAATTTGTAATAAATCTGGAGGCAACGAATTTATATTTAAAGCAATGTTATAGGAGAAGCATCTCTTAAATATTTCAGTTTTATGGCGCGGAATCGTTAAGGTATTCCTGCGTAAATGCAAATGATGTACGTTCGTGCGAAAAGTGATTCTGTTATACAGATAAGAAGGTGATTTAAATTTAAGTGATTTATAATAAAAGCAAAGGGCATGGAGCTTACGTCGGTTATACATATTTAACCATGAAATTTCTTTAAGTTTGTGGGTTACCCTGTCTCTCCTCTTAATACCAAAGATAAATCGAATACAGCTATTCTGCACTTTTTGAACTCTTCGGAAGTCATAACTATCCAAACATGGACCATATATATGATCGCAATGATTAAAATGTGATAATATTAATGAATCACAGAGCTCGTTTTTAGTGGATTGATCAAGGTAGTGTCTGTGCGGAAACAATGATTTCAGAGAGCAGTATGTTTTTTTAAGAATGTGAGAAATATGAGAACTAAATCGAAGATGTGAATCTAAAACAAGACCTAAACTTTTTGCGCTTTCAACTACATTTAAACGTTGATTTTCTATGCTGATAGCCATATCTGGCTTTATTTCATTAAGAATATTTTTATTACCAACTAAGAGAACAACCGACTTAGACGGATTCAAATTTAGCATGTATTTAGAGGATATTTTAAGCAATTGGTCTAAATCGAAGTTAATTTTAATAACGGCTTGAGTATAGACAGAAGGTTTAAAAGATAAATACAGCTGGGTATCGTCGGCGTACAGATGGTACTGACAGTATTTAAAATGTGATTGGAAAGTGCATGTATAGATACTAAATAAAAGAGGTCTTAAATTGCTGCCTTAAGGAACCTCAGAATCAACTTTAAGAAAATCTGAATAATTTTGATTAATTTTTACACGTTGAAATCTATTAAAGAGAAATGATTTAATAATGTTTGGCGCATTTACCGAAAACCCTATATAGTGTAACATAGAAATTAATATTTTATGATTTAAAATATCGAATGCTTTACTAAAATGCAGTGAAATTAATGCTGTGATTTCGTTATTGTCTCGAGCGAAAAAGATTTCGTCAGTGACATCCGCCATTGCCGTCGCGCAACTATGTTTAGGGCGAAATCCGGATTGTTTCGTTGGTAACATATTATTTAGATTAACATGTATGCGTATTTGAGTTTCCAGCATTTTTGAAAACGTTGGAAGTATGCTTATTGAACGAAATTGTGTTAAATCCTTCGGAGAACTAACTTTGGGAAGGGGTGTGACAATAGCTTTTTTCCAAATGTCAGGAAAATATTCATGAAGAATACATTCATTAACAATGTGTGTTATAAAACCAATAATATGAGGGCAGCACAGGGAGATTAAAGTTATATTAATATCATCTGTGCCCGCAGCTTTACTTTTAATTTTCATTATAATTTGAAGAATATCATTGTCCGTTGCAGTATTAAAAGTTAACAAGGAATTCAGATTATTTTTAGTGTTATTTAAGTAAAAATTTAGTAGATCGTTATTTACCGAATTATTTGTTTTGGTTGAATTTATAAAAAATGAATTAAATTTATTTGTATCTTTAAAAACCTGCGGAGTTTCCTTTGTGTTTACTGGCCTCAGTTTATTAAGCTCTTTCCACATATCTTTTATGGAAATATTTTGAAAGGTATGCCAATAATAAGCTTTTTTCTCTAATGTAATTGATTTACTTGTTAAATTCCATAACTGTTTATAATAATCCCATTTGCTAGGCAGTTTACTAGATTTAAAATCACGAAAGGCTTTATCTCTTAATTTCTGCATGCGTTTAATATTTTCTGTGATCCATGGCTGGAGAGGTTTATTGCGTTTAGTAAGGTGCTTAATAGGTGCATGCTTATTAAATAAGGTCAATATACTATTATTTAAAAAGTTTATCTTTTCGTCAATACTTTCAATATTATACATCTCATTAAATGTTATTGCTTCCAGGTCCCTTTGAAACAAATTTATATCAATATTTTTTAGTGATCTATATAGTATTGTATTAGGTGGTTTAGGGTCGCAAGAATAGTTAATCTGACAGAAAACTGAGCAATGGTCAAAAAACTGGCAATCAACAACACCTTTATTCACAACTTTATCGCAATTCGTGAAAATAAGATCAATTAAAGACTGAGTTCTATTGGTAATTCTAGTCGGCTCTAAAATAATTTGTTCTAAATTAAAGGGTTCCACAGTTTGCAAAAGCTGCCTTGTCAAAGGGCTTTCATAATTTAAGTTATCCGTGATAAAATCGCCTATGCAAAAAATGTTTTCATATGAGGAGGAAATAATAATTAACGTGTCTTCGAATGTATTTAAAAAAAAAGGCAATTTCAGAATTTGGAGGTCTATAAATAGTACCAATAATAATTTCGTACTTTTTTAAAAAAAATTTTATCCAGATACTTTCTAAAAAATCAAACTTTTCGGTCAGAATAACATCATATTTGAGATCGTCCTTGATATAAACAGCCGCACCTCCCTCTCGACGGTCCTGTCTGTCATTTCTTTCTAAATTATAGGTTTGTAAATTAATTGCCTCATTAGAGATATCTGAACGTAACCAACTCTCTGTGACACCTATGAACTCAAAGTTTTTGTTTTCGTAATACTCCTTAAAACTGTAGAAATGGGAAATTATCGAACGAACATTGATGTGGATTATACTATAAGACATTTAAAAACTCTCAGTACAGAAGAAGAAAAGGTAAACACAGATCGCAGTTGACCAAACTCAGTAGGACTTGTAACTATCGGTGAAGGTGTAACTATGTAGTTTCCAAGTCTCACTATAATATAATAATACTCCTGAATACAACTATTAATAATATATAAATTGACAACAAAAAGTGATAAGTTATATTTAGGTCACCCGCACCAAAGGCTTTCGACTATAATCCAAGAGTAATTTAAGCAATTAACTCTTTTAAGATAGTGGAAAATTCAAAGGGGCTTTTTTAATAAAAGTTGCTCGTATACTTTATTTTAAACGGCTAGATAAGAGAGTTATTATTTTTAACTATTTGTGCAATGATGAGTAAAAATATTTAGTCTTTTTAGTTTTTTCCATTAATCTTTTGCAGAACAGTTTTGATATTTAAGATTAAAAAACATTTTTTTTAGCCCTAATGTAAAAATTTTTTTGAATTTCCTAAGATTTTTCACAAATGAATAAATGATATTGTCCGTTAACCATGGGCAGTAAGGCTTTTTAATAGGACTACCCACATCCACGAGACCTTTTCTATCTGTTTACCATAGTAATAACATTTTTATGACTGCGTTAATAATTCTTACTGACATTATTGTCTAACTCTAATAACACAAGAGTTCTCAAAATTCACATATTTTGTGGAAACACAGGGAAAAACGATCGTTTTTGACGAGCAGAACACACACACAAACACATTTAAATCTAGTCATTTTAGTTTGTTCACGAAGTTATCTAAATTAATAGCCCTTACTTTCTTACATCGCACTGGGTTTACTTTCAATACACGTGCACGACCACTTAGAGCAACATGTACCGGCATACTAAACTCGGAGGCATTAGCCTTCTATAAAGAAGATGAAAATTGTTTCCCCGCCATAAGAAGAAGATTTTCATCTGATTGTCCTTATTTGTTACTCATAATGTTTAAGACATGGCATCCATCTTTGATCTCTATACTAATAAAAAGATGATAGGTTTGAGACTAGAAATTTTTTTTATTACAGGTGAATGGCTGCCTTTCCTCTACTTCATGCTAATGCTGCCCAAATATAAGATAATAAGAATTGCAGTGAGATTAAGTGTAATTTCTGGGTCAGGTCTAACTATAGTACAAACTTACCTTTTATTAAGGACATTTAATATTGATTATTTCCTTCAATATGCCCCGTTTTATTTCATTTTGACCTATGTAAGTATTTGTTTGAACTGCGATTAATCACACCAAAACTTCCGACAATATATTCATCTATTTTATAGCAGACAGAGCTAGCCTAAAAATATTTCACTTCTGTCTACCATCCTGATATTTTGCATAGTATCTATATATACTTTAGGAAAAAAAACCGCTGGGAGACACTCGACTAGAACTCACATGCCTCTCGTGATGACGTTTTCAAAAAGTGACCTTTATGAGGAGGAACCTAGGACTGGTAAAACGTTCACCTACATCATTTAACATAATGCTGTAATAATAAATAATTTAGAATAATAAATAAACAAACTATATTTGTTTAGTATTTCCATTAACTTATTTCCGTTTGACAGCTGTTCCGACACACAGTGTCTTTTTCAAAAACAACGTAAAGACTTCTTACGTTGGTTTTTGAAAAAGGCAGCAAAAACACTGCAGGATTGCCCTCTGCAGGAGATGCAGGAGAACGCAAACAGGACTTAACAACGCTTCATTTACTCTGCCGAACTTGATACATGAGTAAGTAAAAAATACATTTTTCAGTGATGTGGGGATTTTTGGAATACGTTTCGAAATGCGATCCATATTTTCCATGAAGTAGATTTATCGACACCTGTAAAACTGGAGTTTGAGCAAGCTCCTGTAAAGGCTTGGAAGAAACATAAAAGTCATTGGAGATACTTTCCAGTTCCATACCCTAACCATACATGGCAATCACTTTATCACTAATAAATAAAAAAAAATAAAAAATATTAATAATAATAATAAATTATTATTTATCGATTGATTGATTGATGTTACTTTATTAGATGTTGTTAGATTAAAAAGTTAATTATTAATTTATTACACTTGTTACTACGGCTATTCAATTAGGCTAGTCGGAGGCGATTCGTAGGTTCGTATTGATTTTCAGACTTTTTTTGGGCGGCACTAACTCTAGTAGTTGGATATAACTGTTATGTAAATAAGTTCTATGAACCAAAAATAAATTAGCTTTAATTATAAATCCAATTTGACATATCCTGAAAAGTCAAAAGATAAACACAAAAGAAACAAGCTAATTTTAAAAACACTCGGATTTATTATCTGAAAATCTATGGTATGTAATATCAACAATGATAGAAGACAAGGTTCTAGCTATAACAATTTTAAATATTCCCAATAAAATAATGAAATTATTTGATTTAAAATTTCAATATAGGTCAAACATACAGTATAAAAAAAATCGGAAAATTTCTTTACCCGGAACGTAACTTGTTATGATTTTTTTCCATTTGTTAGGAAAAGTGAAATGTGACCCAATTAGTTCAGTACATAGTCACAGTACATATGTGTTACACATACTGTCTTTTCATTTTTGTTTGTTCTATCATATTGGATTCCTACCAATATCTTACCGTTTTCTTTCTACCTATGCCATACTTGACTTTCGTGCATAATAAAATAAATTTAATAAGTAGTTCTTACATTGACATATACCGCCATTTTGTTTCGTCGTCGAATTCGTACCAGTTTATGCCATTTTCAAAATTATGCAAAATCAAATGAACAAGATTTTTTTACAATGATTTTTTAAATATTTTATTTGGCCGTCATTTTGTTTCGGCATCTTAAATTGAAATCTATATTATCAGTCTTTACCTACTCCGCTGGTTCGCAGATACTTCCCAGATATTAAGTTTCTAACTGGTTTTCGTTATCGATCATCTTGTTGTTATGTTAAAGTGGTGTATTATTTGGGATTGTGATCCAGTAAAAAAACAAAAGCCTCTTTTTAAAACGGCTACGGTTCGCAATTTCATAGTTGCATCCTCAGGACACAGAATTAATATCCTACATGAAACCCATATCAGTCTTTACCTTATCTACTCCGTTGGTCTGCAGATATTTCCTAACCCAAATAATACACGATTCGTACAACAAGAAGATCGTTACCGAAAACCATTTAGAAAATATGTGGGAAATATCTGCAACGAGTAGGTAAAGACTAATAATATGGGTTTCATGCTGGACATCGTATATATATATATATATATATATATATATATATATATATATATATATGTTAAATCTTTCTTGCTAAATTACTTTTTAAAAAATTATTTTATTACTCAAAAATAATACAAATTAAAATATATACATTTGAACTTGTAATATTTAAATTGAAATGAATTCAAGCTAGACTGAACTGTACTGAACTGATCTGTATACAAAGAAAAATAACTATTTATATGTTTCGTTATGCTGACTCAGTGGGAACTGTTTACTTCTTTCTTGAACACTTGGGTCAGGACGTGGGTTCTGCTGATGAAGATTTCTTGGTATAGACTTGTTTTCGTAAACAGGTAACACCTGCTGTTTATGAGAATAGGATGATCTACGTTGTTGACTGATATGTGATACTTTGTTATTGAGATAAGCTTGGCTTTCTGAATAACTGCGTTGGCGGGTGATAGCTGATAGTCTGGGAACCAAGGTTAGCATAACTTGTATGATGAAATGGAAAGCTGGTGAGAATAGATATAACAACTCCCCCATCAAGATGAAAGTTGGTACGTGGAAGTAACTTTCAAGCTGAATGTTTGTTCAGGTTAAGTTCTATTTCTTCAGATTCTTCTGTTGGTTCACCAAGACGTATGTTTGGTCCCCTTTTTGGAAATATTCTTCTCCATTGTACAAAATTTGTTCTGGACCTTGGTGGAGAAGGTGGGTAGTCATCACTATTGGCATTGACAATTGCAATACTGAGGTTTTTTGGTTTTCTTCTATAACATTTACAAAATATGTACAGGATAATTAGACTGATGATCAGAGTTATGGTCAGGATCGTAAACCAACCGATATGTTTCTTTACGAGTGGTTGATTGATTAGTCTGTCCAACTGATCAGAATATTCATTTAATTTATGTTGAGCGATATTTAAGTTTCCTGTGTCAATGTAGTGTAACTTAAGAGGCTTCAAGTCTGGTATATGAATCTTCTCAGGATAATGGCTGCAGCAATCATATGGAATTTGGATTGGAACGTTGCTGTAGGTAACATTATCATAAATATTTACAAATTTCTTCGCTAGAACTTTGGTGCTGCCAATAAATGCACTGCACTCTGGTTGAAGTTTGATTATGGCGTTGGTACTGATTGTTTGGGTAACAACGTCTCTGGAACCACATTTAATAGTCACAGGTAGAGGGTCTGCAACGGCAACTAACCAGGAGTTTTGATTAAGTTCTTGCACATGATAGTCTCTGGCTAGGATAACTGAAACTTGGCACGTTCTTGGAAGGCGATTGATTAATCGTAGTAACTGGGCTTCACAAACAGCATCACTGTCTATTGGATATGGCAGGATGTTGGAACATATTAGTGTTCGGCTGCTCAAAGATTTACATGATTCCAAGTTGCGAATTGTGATATATAATAATGAATCATCGTTTCGCACAATTAAATTATTTGTTATTGAAAGAATGTGGTGAAGACCTGTTCGATTATCCAAAATTGGTATTGGATATAAATGAAAGAAAATATATTTTTCTGGATCAACTAATGGGATTTCGAGAACAAAAATTACTTTTGAATCATATTGATATGCCTTTAGTTCTATGATTTTGAGATATTGGGCCACACTTAAAGGGTGAATTAACAAAGGTAAATTATTTCTTTGCAATGATTGAGATATGTGCTTTAGTGATTCTATTAAGTCAAAAGGTGTAATAATTGAACTGTGTAAAATCCGTAAACGGGCGAAAACAATCGAATTTATAATATCATTCAAAGAATTTTCAAGAAATGAATAACTTTCCATTAATAGTTCGCAAATATTTAATATTTCTATTTGAGAGGAATAATATTTCAGATCGTCAGAAATCCAGTATTGATTTTCGAATTTCTATAATATCATTATTGAATGTTTCCTCATCAATTTTGAGTTTCTGAATAGTTAAATTAAATTCTTTTATTACTGAGGTAGTTACCGAGATTTGATTTTTAAGAAGATTTTCGATTTGATATTCATCATGTGTTATTTTTTCTATACAGTCATTAAAATATTCGCCATCAGAGGCATCTAAGTTTCCCGTAATTGCTTTCCAAAATGTTCCTATACCATTAAAAATTCCACGTTTTTCTCTAAGAATATATTTTTTAGTATCTGCCATTATCTCTGTATATTTTTGATTTACAGCTCCTGATATTTGTCTAAGGAGACTAATATGTGTTAATACTTCAGATTTAAATGCTTTCATTCGTGGTACGTCTTCGTTGATATTATTTATAAGGTTTTCTAAAATTCTATCATTATTTACAATTGTATCCTTAATTGGTTCTAAGTCTTTATATACAATTAATGTCCATTTGTCATTAGAGATTCTTATTTTTGCTTCTTCATGAAAGAAGACTCCTATCGTGTTGTTAATTGGACTTATGGAGTATTGGGACTGGACGACTGATGACACTCTGAGGATGGTCCTGAAAGAGAAATTTGCTCGTAGTATGGTTTTAATCTATCAAAATTTATTTTAGATTTTTGTTTAGTATTAGGATTTAATAAGAGGGCTGAGTTTTGATAAATTTCGAGAATTTCGAAAGGGCCATTAAATTTGTTTTGAGCTTTATCGTTAATTTGGGATTCGCGTACATATACTTTTTCACCTATTTTATATTCATAAAGATGTTTGGGAACATGTTGATCAAAACGTTCTTTTGCTTTTTCTGTTTGTTGTTCCGTTTTATCACGAGCAGATTTATAAAGAAATTGCATACGATTGTTTAAATCACGTATGTATTTTGATATAAGGGTTTTCTCGTTATATAGGATTTCAGGGGGTCTAGAAGAAGTATGTCCGAAAATTAGTTCAAAGGGCGTAAAACCGTGGGTTTTATTTTTCGTGTTATTATAGCAAATAACAGCATACGGAAGTACGTTGAACGGATGTTCATGTGGGTTTTCGGTTTGATTAGCTCTTATCATTTCGCTAAGTGTAGCATGAAATCTTTCTAGAGAGCCGTTTGATTGGGGATGACCTACACTAGAAAATGTTATTTTTATGTCGTATAGTTCACATAGGCCTTTCATTAGTGTATTATTAAATTCACGGCCATAATCACAATGGATTCGTAGTGAGGTACCATAATGTTGGAAAAATAAAATAATAGTGTTGACAATAGTTTTTGATGTTTTTTCTTCAATTGGATAAGCTTGGGTAAATTTAGTAAGTTCGTCTCGTATTGTCAAAGCATAGTTCTTAGATGGATATTCAAATATATCGATATTTATTCGTTCAAATGGTGTTTTCGGTGTTTCTGTTATCACTAACGGGTTGCTTAAATTTTTTCGGCATATTTTAATTTTTTGATATGTTTCACAACTTTTTATAAAATTTACTACATCTTTAATCATTCTGGGCCAATTATATTTTTCTTTGATGCGTCTTAAAGTTTCGTTAATTCCGCGATGTAAATTACTTTTGCCTAAATGGTATTGTTCCAATATAATTGGTATTTGGTCTTTATCTGGAATAGTTACAATATTTTGACAAATACATGTTTTAATATCTTTGTCTGCAAAGATAAAAGAAAATATTTCAAGAATAGGAAGGTCTATTTTATTTTCAAGAAAATATGTTGACGAAAGGTCAAATTCGTTTTGTCCTGTATAAATAATATAGAAAAGATGTTGGACTACATTTTCTGGATCGAGTAACAAAGGAATTATGTAATATTTCCGATTTTTAACTGTTTTACTAGAGAAAATATTTAGTCTTTGTATTGAAAAATCTGCATTTTCTTCAAAAATGTCTTCTAATATTTCATGATGTAATTCTCCTAAATTCTTTTGTTGAAAAAAGGTTATTATGTTTTTATATGATTTATTTAGAAGTTGTTCGTTTGAAGTTTCAACTTTTGAATAATCAATTAAAGATTTTGTTTCGTACATATTAGCAAATGTGTGGTAATCTTCGGTTATTTTTTCATCATCGAAATTTAAATTTGAGTTATTAGGTTTGTCGTCATCGTCTTGATTTGTCGCAAAAATAGAGACTTTTGATTGGAATTTTGCGCATTGATTAAAATGATTAATTTTAATTCTTGATAATGCGTCTGCGTTTTTATTGATCTTACCGGGTTTGTAAATTATTTTATACTCATATTCTTCGAGTTTAAGTCTCCAGCGTGCGAGTCTGCTACCTGGGTCTTTGATTGAAAAAAGCCAAGTAAGAGGGCGGTGGTCTGTGATTAGTTTAAATTTTCTGCCAAAAAGATACGGGCGAAAATGTTTTACTGCCCATACGATTGCAAGGAGGTCACGTTCAATAGTTGAATAATTTGTTTCGGCTTTACATAGGGTTCTAGATGCATAGCCAATTGGTAAATATTTTCCTGCAGGTCCTTGTGATAACACAGCGCCTATTGCAAAAGCACTAGCATCTGTGGTCAAAAGAAATGGTTCGTCAAAATTTGGGTATATAAGAATTGGATCTGAAATTAGCAATTTTTTCGAAGTCAAAATCAAAGTAAAATTTTTTTTTTTTTTTGAGTAAACGAGTAAGGGGTTTAGAAATTTTCGCAAAATTAGGGATGAATCGTCGATAATAGCCTGCTAAGCCAAGGAAAGATTTTATATCCTTAGAATTTTTTGGTTGGGGAAAATTTTGAATACATTCAATTTTTGCTTGATTTGTTTTAACACCGTCTTTAGTTATTACGTGTCCAAGATATGCTACTTCTTTGCGTAAAAATTCGCATTTGTCTGGTTGTATTTTCAGATTAGCTTTTCTTAGTCGTTTGAAAACTTCGCGTAATCCATGGATATGTTCGTCAATTGTAACGGAATAAACTATAATATCGTCCATATAGACAAGACATCGTTCATTTAAGATTCCTAAAATAATATTGTCCATTACACGTTAGAATGTAGATGGGGCATTCTTTAGTCCGAAGGGCATTCGTAAAAATTCATAATGACCGTTTTCTACTGAGAACGCTGTTTTTGAAATATCTTTAGGATCTATCTCTATCTGATGGAAACCAGAAGCGGGATCAAGAGTAGTGAAATATTGACACTGTCCAAGTTGGTCAAGTAAATCTGAGATATTGGGAAGTGAATATTTATCATTAACAGTGGATTCGTTCAATTTTCTATAATCTATTACGATTCTCCATTTTTGTTTATTACTAGAGTCGAGTTTTTTCGGTATAAACCAAACGGGAGATGACCAGGGAGAAATTGATGGTCTAATTATACCTTGTTGTAACATGTTGTTTACTTGCGTTTTAACCTCTTGTTTATGTATTTGGGGATATCTATAAGATTTAGTAAAAATGGGCTTTGTATTATTCGTGTCTATCTTATGTTTGATTTCACTTGTGAAGGAAAGGTTGTCACCTTCTAGATAGAAAATGTCTTCGAAATTGACACAAAGATTTATGATTAATTCTTTTTCTTCTTCGTTTAAATGGTCAAGTCTAAGCTGGGATCTAATAGTCGGGATTCTATTTGAAGTTTGAAATTCGGGAGATTCAGGAAGATTGAAATTAAGAAGTGTGTGTATCGAAAATGGTTCTATTTCGATATTTGAAAAATCAATTGTTTTTGGGATTGCGTTCGCATTGATAATTGTTGTCAAAAATTCGCCTTTTTGATTGACATGGACAAGGGCATTTGGGATATGTACTTTTTCTATTTCCTTTCGGGATAAAATAGCATCGGTATTGATTAGATGACATTTTAATTTAAAAACTTGTTCTGTTCTACCTTGTATAGTTATTTTATTTTTATTTGCTTCGTATGTTTCGAGTTCTGTTAAAGAGTAATTGTCTTCAACTTTATACAGTGGTAGTGTTTTAAAATTGGTAATAAGTTGTTTATTTTTTAAATCGATTGTACATTCGTAGTGTTCTAGGAAGTCATGACCTAGAATTCCGTCAAAATCAATGTCTAAGTTGTAAATATAGACTTTGTGAGGGTCACCGTTGTTAAAATTTATCAAGGTTGATTCAGTTATTAAAAGTTTTTGTTCGGTAATGCCTTGAATTATTGCATTTTCGGGGAAACGATTTGGAAAGTTCTTTACTGTATTTTCTTTGAAAATTGAAATACCTGCACCAGAATCTATGAGTAGTTTGAAAGTATTTGTTGCGTCTTTAATATAGTAAAGATTTTTGGGATTTATAGCAAGGAAGGGATTTAAAGAAATAGTTGTTCGGGGAAATTGAGTGAGGGATTCATATCGTCTAGTGTGAGAGTTTCGATTTGGGCTTGTATTTGATTTGTTTCTTGATTGGGTGGATGGTTTTGATCTGGGGATAAAAGAAAATTTTGATTTTCTTCGATTGGAAGATTTTGATACTCTTCGATTGGTTCGTTAAAGTTTAAATTGGGATCTGGATTGTCATAAGAATTGTCGTATTCGTTTTCGAATAAAGTAGAGGGGTCTTCATAAGAAAAGAATGAGGGATCTTGGTAATTTTGTTGATAGTCGTTAAAATATTTTTCTTGACTGTTATTGGTGCTAACTAAATGAGCTTTGAAACTGGGATTTTTCTGAATTACTGAGGGTCGAGAATAATTAAAATTCGGTTGACGTTGGAAATTATTTTGATTTGATTGGTTATTTGTAATATTTGGGGTTTGCGTATTTGGACTTCTTTGTTGTTGCATGTTCGGTCTGTGTGACTGAAAAGAATTTGTTTGCGGGGCAAACTGGGGTCGCTGAAAATTTGAGTTTTGGGAAAAATTGGGACGTGGTTGTCCGTTATTGGCATGGCATTGATTTGCTGAATGACCAATACGTCCACATTTAAAACATTTTTGTGTTTGAAAGTTTGGTTTTCTCAAAGGTTGATTGAATGGCTTTGGTGGGTTCGGTTTTGAAACTTTTTGAGATTCGAAATAGGACAATTGAAGTTCACGTCGAATACGTATTTGGGCTTCAAGAAGATCTCTTGGGTTACTGGCACGAATTATATGTCCAATACGGGGTTCGAGACCAGTTAAGAGGGTGCTCAGGGACATGGATTCGATTAGGGTTATTTGAGCTTGTTTCTGTTGTGGGGTGAGATTAGACTTTTGTATATTAGCGTGCATTTTTGCATTTAGCACTTGAAGTCGGTTGAGGAAGGTTAAAGGACTCTCATTAGGTAATTGTTTGATACGTTGTAAGTCTTGTATTAAAGAAGACAAGTCTCGCGTATCTCCGAAGTGAGAATTTAAAAGTTGTTTTATTTCTAAGTAAGAAATAGGATTGCGAGAGCTTATTAGCTGCGCTGCTCTTGCACGTAATTTATTTTTTATGTGGATTACTAATAAATCTTTTTGATCGCGTGTCGACATATTGTAAGCACAATCACAAGCATTGAGAAATGTTTGGAGAAAAATTTGATCACCATCGTATTCAGGAATTATCGAAAATATTTCAGATAGTTTATACGGTTCAATTTCGGGTGTCTCAGGGACATTTTGTATTCCGTTATCAGTCATGGTTGCTCAATATATCACAATATCAAAATGAAATAATATAGGCACACAATATTATATAAAAAGGATACGAACTTAAAATTAAGAATTTAGGTTGATTGGCAGTACGTAAAGTAGAACACAAATCAACGTAAATTAAAGCAATACTAAAATCTACAAAATTTAAATTTTTCTTGGAATTTGATTAACTGTATAATCCAAATTTGAAATTAAAATATTCTTTTGGATTTTTGAAATTTGTTTTTGAATTCAGTTTTTCGTTAACTAATTATCAAAATTGAAAAATCGAACAGTTTCTTTCAATTTAAATAAAAATTTCAATATTTTGGAAAATGAAAAAATGAAAATTAATAAACGAGATGATTCAGTCTTACGTTACTAGTAGAAACATCAGACTTCGTCGTGTTCTCTGCAGCAAATTCTACCAGGGGCTTCACTAGGTGTTCCTAATCCGTAGATTGACTGCGAGTTGGTGACGTCGGGTCGTGATTTTCTCTGTTTTTTCTTGTTTTTCACAGGTTCTTCTGAACAATGGATTGGGATCCTCCGTCGACAGTTAGAGTGCACAAGGGCTTCGTGTTCTGTTAGACGTTTTCAGATCCTACCGACTGCGCCAGTTTGTTAAATCACTTTCTTGCTAAATTACTTTTTAAAAAATTATTTTATTACCCAAAAATAATACAAATTAAAATATATACATTTGAACTTGTAATATTTAAATTGAAATGAATTCAAGCTAGACTGAACTGTACTGAACTGATCTGTATACAAAGAAAAATAACTATTTATATGTTTCGCTATGCTGACTCAGTGGGAACTGTTTACTTCTTTCTTGAACACTTGGGTAAGGACGTGGGTTCTGCTGATGAAGCTTTCTTGGTATAGACTTGTTTTCGTAAACAAGTAACACCTGCTGTTTATGAGAATAGGATGATCTACGTTGTTGACTGATATGTGATACTTTGTTATTGAGATAAGCTTGGCTTTCTGAATAACTGCGTTGGCGGGTGATAGGTGATAGTCTGGGAACCAAGGTTAGCATAACTTGTATGATGAAATAGCTGGTGAGAATAGATATAACATATATATATATATATATATATATATATATATATATATATATATATATATATATATATATATATATATATATATATATATATATATATATATATATATATATATATATATATATATATATATATATATATATATATATATATATATATATATATATATATATATATATATATATATATATATATATATATATATATATATATATATATATATATATATATATATATATATATATATATATATATATATATATATATATATATATATATATATATATATATATATATATATATATATATATATATATATATATATATATATATATATATATATATATATATATATATGTATATATACATATGTATATATATATATATATATATATATATATATATATATATATATATATATATATATATATATATATATATATATATATATATATATATATATATATATATATATATATATATATATATATATATATATATATATATATATATATATATATATATATATATATATATATATATATATATATATATATATATATATATATATATATATATATATATATATATATATATATATATATATATATATATATATATATATATATATATATATATATATATATATATATATATATATATATATATATATATATATATATATATATATACATATATGTGTGTGTGTGTCTCCTGAGAATGCAAAAATTAACTTACGAAACGTCGACAATATAAAAAAAGACTTTTGTTTTTATTACTGGATCCTAACCCCAAATAAAACACCACTCTAACGTAAAAACAAGAGGAGCGTTTACGAAAACCATTTGGAAACTTAATATCTGGAAAATATCTGCGGATCAACGTAGTAGATAAAAACTGATAATATGGGCTTCAAGCAGAACATAGAATCTATATATGTGCCCCGAGGATGCAATAATAAAATTGCGAAACGTTGACATCTAGAGTCATTAAAACGTGAATATATGCAAAATCTAGAGAGTGGATTTTTCGCGATTACAAAATTTTTATTCGGTCGCAGTTTTGTTCCGCCATCTTGAATAAGTAACTAGTGTAACTAATTAAGCACTATACCACAATTAGTTATGGCACACAATTTGCAATCATTAAGTAGTTTCTAGTTTTTTATTTTGTCCGCCATCTTGGATTCTTACCAAAATTTTACCAGTTGATTCCAACATAATAATTGATGTTTATGCAAAACTTGAAATAAATTCGCCAAGTAGCTTTTTCATAATATTTTTTCTTAACATTTCGCTAGGCCGTCATTTTGTTTGCGCCGTACTCGATTTTTACCAAAATATTACCAGATCATCCCCATATGACTCATAACTTTTTATCAAAATTTGAAGTCAATCGGGTTATTTCAATGCCGCAAACTGACATACAGACATAAAGACCGACAGACGGGCCGACGGAATTGATGAAACAAATTTTTTGGCATCTAGGGACACTTAAACGTGAAGATATATATAAAACCTGAAAGAGAGGGTGATTTTTTTCACGATTACAGACATTTTATTTGGCCGCCATTTTGTTCCACCATCTTGAATTAGTATCACAGTTTTACTAGTTGACCTCTATACTACAGTTAGCTATCGCACACAATTTGAAATCAATTAATTAAGTGGTTATTCAGGCTGATTTTTTAAATATTTTATTAAGACGCCATTTTGTTCTGCCATCCTGGAATCATACCAAAATATGAACACTTTATTCCAACTTAATACTGTTTGTGATGTTTTTTGCAAAATTTCAGATAAATTGTATGAGTAGTTTTTTAATAATAACTCTTTTAACATTTCACTAGGCCGCTATTTTGTTTCGTCATATTGGATTTTTACCAAAATCTTACCAGGCCATCCCCATATGATCCTTAATTTTTGACCAAAATTTGAAGTCAATGCCGCGAAATAACAGACAGACAGACAAACAGAAAGACCGACAGACGGACTGACGCTAAAACGTAAATATGTGTACAGCAAATACACAGTACAAGCACACAAGTAGATTGTTTATTACAAAACAAAAGTTAAGAACCTCCCCACGAGCTTATAACAAGTTCCAAAATCTAAAAACATAAAAGAATTAACACTATGAAACAAGTACATGTGGTTAATATACTATTTTAGACATTAAGAAAACGAAAATGTTATCTATATTATAAATTCTGAGGCATCTGTAATTATTTATATCATTTGTATATTTCTGCAAATGATATACAAAATTGTATGTATAAGCGATAATATTAATAATAATATTGTTTACATTACTAACAAAATAATTCGTACATCCCGAATGCAAACACATTATATATATATATATATATATATATATATATATATATATATATATATATATATATATATATATATATATATATATATATATATATATATAAATGAAGTTAATAACATCCGTAGATAAATTAGTAGATTATTTGTGAAACTAATCCAACAATGTCGCTTTCTACCTATACGGCATAAAATCACAAAAAAATATTTAACTAAACATGGCAGTCAACCAGTTCTTGCTAGAATTCAAGGAAAAGAGAGCAACAAATAACAGTGACAAATGACCTCTCCCATTCGACAAAACTAATTGGTGTTTTCTAACGTAGCCAACCAAAATTCTATCCACTAAGAAGAGTATCGAATACAAAGAGTATCGTATTCAATATGTTCAATTTCTATAAGTATGTATAGTCGTAGCTAAGCTTTGAGAAACAGTGATAATAATAATTTTAATTTATTTTTATGATAAAATGAATATATTTGCAAATAAGTTGTAATAATCATAAAATGGTTGTTACAGATTACCAACAATTTTTACTGTGGACGTGGATTAAGTCGAATATTCAAAAGAATCCGTTCATGAGGGAAGAGGTGGGTATCAGCTTCTTCGTGGGATGCGGAAGAAATGCCTGTAAAGTGTTTGTAAATGAACCCATTACCGTATCTGTACAGATACAAATGACTTGCCTTCCAAGGGGCACATTCGACTTGACGACGTTTTCTGCTAAAAATTCTAAGAGATCTTCCTTGCTATGAGCAAGATGGAGTTACTAAATGATTTAGATATAATTACAGTTGATTTCGTATTTACTCTTGCTCTTTTGATTCGCTAACTGTCTTGTATCATTTTCAAGCTTCCTTCTGGATTGCGATATCAAAACATGGTTCAGCAATCGGATCCCAAAGTACTGTTGAAAGGTTATGCTGATTGAGGAATAAGCTTATGAATCAATACAACTCCATCGGCCATGAGACAAGAGACATCTAGTTCATAAACAGTCGTCTCAAAAACTCCACTAGACTTAACGATACAAGAGAATACATCAGATTTTTTGCCAGATTTTTTACAAAGTTTAAATATGGAAGGTGGGCAAGAGACGTTTTCATGGGCAAAAACTCTTTCATATACATTTGCATTGCTCGGTTAGCAACGTACAACTCGGCAAACAGGGTACTGCTATTTCTCAGATCAACAATACTTTGTTTGTCCTTGAATTTAATATATATTTTCTGTGCCAGATATATGTACAGGGTTTTCCCGTATATTTTTCCACCCACCTAGAGAGTTTATTTGAATAGATACGGAAATGTCGTTAATACAAACGTTGTCGGTTTTTTTATGAAGATTTAGAATATTATATCATTAGTGGGAAAATATTATTGAAAATGTCAAATTTTGGCAGGTTGTCAGTTTTTTTAAATGAAACACCCTGTATATTAAATCATATTCTTAAAGATCTTTTTTTTTCTAATTTCAAATATATATATATACTTTTAATTTGTTCTGTCAATTAGTTTTGGATATATAAGCGTTTAAACATTAAAGAAACGGTAAGGTAATTTGCGCTAAAACATAGTGAGCCATGGTCAAGACAATTGCAATGAATGACGCCTTTTTGACGTTTAACGGTCTGAAGTAATTATTTACGAGCATTTTTAATATCTAATACGTTAGACGATGGGTTATTCGGAAGAAGAGAAAGGCGACATGTTAGAATTATTTTATTTACATTTTCAGATTTCCAGATAGACCAACACCGACTCGTAGCATAATATTAAACATCGTTAAACAAATGAATGAAATAAAAATAAGCGAAAAGTTAGAATAGTGAAAAGAAACAATATCATAAAAAATCAATAATATAAAGTAGATAAATAATAATATTAGCTTAAAGAACTAAGTTTTGGTTTTCTATATAGCCTCCTTGGTTTATAATGGATTTCTGAATACTTCTTCTAAATTTTCTATGCATGGATGCGTAGATAAAATGAGGTGATTGGGTGTTTAAATCGTCGATTGTTTGGACTATATTTTGCTCTAAAGCTTGGATAGTTCTTGGCCTATTGTAGAATATCTTGTTTTTTAGATAACCTTACAAAAATATGTCCAATGGAGAGAGATCGGGACTGTTTGCTGGCCATCTTAATGGTCCATGTCTTCCAATCCAAAATGCCATTTAAAAAATTGGTGACCGGCTGGACGTTATGAGGAGGGGCACCATCTTGTTGCCATATCAAATTATGATATGAATTAATCGGTAGTTGTTCTAAATGCCCCTCGATTTCGTCTTCTAATAACTCCTGATACCTTTGTCCGGTTAAATTCTCATTTAAAAATATAGGTCCAATAACATGATTCTTAAGAAGGCCACATCAAACATGTAGGAATCTTCGTCCTTGAATTTTGACCGCCTGAAGAGCTCGCAGGTTTTCTTTTGACCAAAAATGCTTATTTTTCCGGTTAAACATGCCTCAAGTGTTAAATGTTGCCTCGTCAGTGAAAATTATGTTTGACAGATTTAGTTCGTTCATCATAATACGTCTTTCTATTACTTAGCAGAAGTGTAATCGGTCTATTTTATTTTGATCGGTTAATTCTTGAGTAGGTAAAAACTTATATGGCTTATATTTATAATGTTTTAGAACTGAATGGATTTTATGCCATGATTTGTTAAAAAAGTGGCTGCATCGGGAATTGAGCGCTCAGGATTTTCTAAAACGAGAATAAGAATAAAAGTTTCAATATTACCTTCAAAATATAATAAAATACTTAAATCTTCTTCAGCGTTTCTTTCTACTATTCTAACTTTTCGCTTAAGTGTTTTTCTTTCATTCAATTGTTTAGCGAAACCGTCTATGATATTCGCTAAGATCTATCGATGCATCTTTACCATGTAAATAAAATAATTCTATCATGTCGAGTTTCTCTTCTTTCGAATAACCCATCGTCCAACGTATTAGATATTAAAAATGCTCGTAAATAATTATTTCTGACCAGTAAACTTCAAAAAGGCGTCGTTCATTGCAATTGTCTTGAACATAGCTCACTATGTTTTAGCGCAACTTTAATGTTTAAACGCTTATATATCCAAAACTAATTGACAGAATATATTAAAAGTATACATATTTGAAATTAGAAAAAAAAGATCTTCAAGAATATGATTTAATATATAGGGTGATTCATTTAAAAAAACTGACAACCTGCCAAAATTTGACATTTCCAATAATATTTTCGCAGTTGTGATATAATATTCTAAATCTTCATAGAAAACCCAATATTTTTTGTATTGACGACATTTCCGTATCTATTCAAATAAACTCTCTAGGTGGGCGGAAAAATATACCGGAACACCCTGTACAGGGTGGTCGAAATTGGTCTGTTTTAACAGAGAAAACCTATTTCCTGACTAGATAGAGCAAAACTGACTTAGGTGTCATGGGCTCGATTTCTGAGAAATGTTTAATGGCAAAAACCGCCTGCCGATATTTTCACTGCCAACTGAGATATAGGGCGTTTTTCAATTTTCGGCCATTTTGAAAATTGTCCATAACTTTTTTATTTTGCGGAATATTAACATTCTGCAAAGACATTCTAAAGGCACTTTTTTATGTGCAATCCAGTGGCGTACTCAGATTTTTTCTATAGTTGTCCGTTTTATCATAAATAGGCAAAACTTTTTTTTTTCAAATGGAAATCATAGTTGGCTATAAATTATGAAAAATGCTCGCGTTTAGCCCTTTTCAGTGATATAAAGTTGTAGGTACTTATTTTCAAAAATAACGAAAATATTAGGTGTTTTTGGTTTACATCGAAGTAGGCCTTGGAATAATGACGCGCGTTCAATATTTTGAATATATTGCTGTCAGATTACTGTAGTCTGGTGTAATTATTGCGTTTTGGTGTTATCTTTATAAAGTTGTGTTAAGTTGCTGACAAAATATGTTTGAGAATTATGAAAAGTATGATATGTTAAAATGTTACATATTATCTAACGAAGTTCCTTAAGCAGCTAGTGGATTATATTTTAATACATTTCCCGAGCGACGTCAACCGGATAACCGAATTTATCAAACATTAAAAAGTAATTTAGTAAATTACGGAAGTTTTAAAAAGTTAAGAACAAGGCATTATGAACTAAAGGAAGAAAAGGAAATCCAGCAGCTAAATATAATTGGTGAGGTATTAGATCATCCTGGCACCTCCTCTCGAACATTGGCTAATATAACGAATGTTCCAAAGACCACCGTTTTAAAAATACTCAAAAAACATAAATTCAAACCGTACAGAACGAGAAGAGTTCATCAACTCCGTGAAGGGGACGCCGCTAGAAGATTGAGATTTTGTCAGTGGTATGAGCAAAAATTCATGGAGAATGAGAATTTTCCATTAAATATTATTTGGAGTGATGAATCCAGAGTAGATACTTCTGGTATATTTAATAGATATAATTCATATCACTGGTCCACTGAAAATCCACACGTAGTTGTGCAACAAGACCGGCAAGGTCGGTGTGGATTCAATATATGGGTGGGGATATTCCGAGGAAGATTTGTGGGACCTTATTTTTACGATGGAAATTTAACTGCAGATGATTATGTAAATATTTTGCGCACATATATTGTCCCTTTGTTGGAAGACATACCTTTAGCTGATGCCAGAAATATCTACTATCAACAAGATGGTTGTCCCCCGCACAATGCAAGGATCACAACTGATCTTTTAAACTTCGAATTTCGAGAAAATTGGATTGGTACGTGGGGCCCCATACCTTGGCCTGCTAGGTCCTGTGACTTAACTCCCTTAGATTTTTTTTTGTGGGGAAGATTGAAGGACTTGATATTTAAAGGAAGAACCTTTCACACAAAAGAAGAATTGCAAGAGGCCACTAGGCAAGCTTTTGCATCTATTAGCCCAGTTGAACTAATAAATAGTTGCAACTCGGTACGCAAAAGATGCTTAGTTTGTATTCAACAGGGAGGGGCTCAATTTGAACAACTTCTCTAAATATATTTATCAGAAACCTATCTAACTAAATACCTAGATTTTCATAATTATTTTTTATTTTCACTTGTAGCTGTAAATAGTAGTTTAGTTTGTTAATTTTGTTCAACTTTGCTATGTAAACAAAAAAAAATAAAAAAAATTAATAATAAATAATTAAAATAACGTTAGCTAGTGTTATTTAAAGTTGTGTTTAAGTTGCTAACAAACTATAAATCTTAACAATACATAATTGAGATATTGTCATCACAAATCAAAGCCTACTTCGATGTAAACCAAAAACACCTAATATTTTCGTTATTTTTGAAAATAAGTACCTACAACTTTATATCACTGAAAAGGGCTAAACGCGAGCATTTTTTATAATTTATAGCCAACTATGATTTCCATTTGAAAAAAAAAATTTTTGCCTATTTATGATAAAACGTACAACTATAGAAAAAATCTGAGTACGCCACTGGATTGCACATAAAAAAGTGCCTTTAGAATGTCTTTGCAGAATGTTAATATTCCGCAAAATAAAAAAGTTATGGACAATTTTCAAAATGGCCGAAAATTGAAAAACGCCCTATATCTCAGTTGGCAGTGAAAATATCGGCAGGCGGTTTTTGCCATTAAACATTTCTCAGAAATCGAGCCCATGACACCTAAGTCAGTTTTGCTCTATCTAGTCAGGAAATAGGTTTTCTCTGTTAAAACAGACCAATTTCGACCACCCGGTACATGACAATTTTGCTTGTTTGACTGGAACAGAAAAACAAGTAAATATATCTTTAGAATTAATAAATAATTTACATTTAAATATAAAATTCAGCACAGAAAATGAAACTAATTTGTCTTTTAACTTTCTTGATTTAATCATAACAAAAGAAAATAACAAGCATATTTTTTCCGTTTTTCTTAAACTAACACACACGGATACAATTATACATTACCCTTTATGTCATCCATGACAACATAAGTTTTCTTAGTATGAACCTTTGATTAATCGCCCTAAATAAACAGGATTTCCAAAATTAACTTAATTAAACACATTGCTATAAATAATTGTTATAGTTCAACTATGATAGATAATATTTTACAGAAAAAGTTATAAAAAAGCTATCTGTTCAGTTTACCCTAATTTAAAAGACCCTTCCATTAACTACAAATTTATTATTTACCATGGAAAATTCAGTAAAAAAATAAGCAATTTTCTAAGAAAACTAAGAAATTTGAATGTAGCATATAAAATTAATAACTCCTTAGGCTCATAAAAAATAATAAATTAAAAACAAATTAAAATATTAAATCAGGTATCTATGAATTAGCTTGTAAAGACTGTCCAAAAACGTATATATGGCAGATAGGTAGAAGTCTCATTTAATTAATTACAATCATCATTTCAATAACATTTTTAAAGTGTTACATAGAGAAAAAAAAGGCTTAAAATTAAGTTTACTAGAATCTTTAGAAATAAAACACTTAAACACACAGGTCTGTTACTTAACGATGAAGCTGACCTGAATAATTCACCTCTTACAAATATTTTTTGTTAATAAAATTTAGGTAAATATGAAAAATCCAATACAAAACAGGCAAAAAAAGGTTTTGTTTGTTAATTTCGTTTTAATACTGTTTGTATCTTTTGATGAAACCACAGTGTTGAGGAAACATGTCATAAGTTTTCTTTAATATAGTAGAAGTTTTAAGTAAAAATTGTTTCTTACTTAGTGCCATATTTCTTAGTTATCCTTCGCTGTTGTCCTTCATGATTATTACACCAGGTAGTAGCATTATTCGTCCGGGTCAGCACAAAAAATTTAAAGATAAGAAAACAGTCGGTCACAATATGCCTCGTCTCAGTTCCTACGTTCATTGCATTATTTTGTGCCGGTGAAGCAGCATATTAACGCGTAAAGTGTGTACGAATTTTTGTTTTATTCGCGAGTGAATTTCGAAAAAATGCCCAAAGTGCTTAAAAGAGTTAGAGTTATTTCTTCGAGTGAATCAGAGGGGGAGGATGTTAATCAACCAAGTACCTCCAGGCATATTAGGAAGAAACAAAGTAAATATGATCATTTGTTAACACAATTGCGCAAAATCGAGGCGACTATTCGAGATTGCAGATCTTCGGAAGGTGAACAAGGTAAATAAACGTTTTTTTTTTTTTTTGTTGGCTGACTCACATATTGTCGTGTTGATAGGGGAATGCTGACGCATTTTACAAAACCACGGTGATCGATTTGTGTCTTACTGTGTTAGATAATTAAAACAGTGATTGACGAATGTCTCACTGTGTTATTGGTTTTCATTGAATACAAGCTCCAGTAATAGACGTGTGTCTTACTGTGTGGCTTTACTCTTCAAATTAAATTACGTTTTTCGGAATCCAATAAAACAATATATATTTACTCTCTATCCTTTAACTTCTATAGAGTAATAGTTCTCTTTCTGTCTTTCCAGAAGATGAGGCCGTCGTAAGGCCAGATAATCAGCCAGAAAATGTAGATGTTAATTTTTTGGACCTCTTAGGCAAAGATCCGAGCAACACTAAAATTACTGTTGCAGACGCCCACCAAGAAGTGGCCGTTCGTTGGCAATCTTTTGCCACACAAGGTATAGGAAAAGACCTAGTACAGGACCTACTTAATAAACACCCCACCCCCGAAAACTGTAAGTTAATCAAGCCACCCAGGTTAAATGACGAAATCGACGTCTGTCTTACCAGGGAGACTAAAAAACAGGACCAATTTCTTATACAGTTACACAGTCAAATATCAGCTGCCTTATCAGGGCTTGGGGGGTTGATGTCGAGCATCGTTAGAAAGGAACCAACTGATACGCAAACAGTGTTCACAGTGCTCTCAGATAGCGGACAAATACTATGTGATACTTTACATCAAGTATCTATGCATAGGCGTTTTTTGATAAAGCCGCACCTTCGTGAAGAAAAAAGAAGGGTAGTCAGTGAATGCCCAGTCGATGAATATCTATTCGGTGAAAAACTTCAAGAGTCCATCCAAGCGAAGAATTCAGTAGCAAAGATTGGAAATGAATTAAAGCTTAATAAAAAACTTTGGAACAAGAACTCCTTTACTTTGCACCAATCACAACCGGGACCTTCAGGTTTGCAAACAACGTATAAAGCCAGGCCGAATACCAGTTATTTAAACTACCAGCGCCCGACGAATCCATTCAGAAAGAAAACGACTCCAACAGACTATGCGAATTATCCGAGACGCCCTCAATATTCCCAGAAGAGAACATACACGCCAAGGAGGTAAATTCCACACGTGCTGGATCCACGAGAGACAAGGTAAATAATTGGAGGAAAATAACTCAAAATAATCGAGTTTTAAATTGGGTGCAGGGTATTTCAATACCTTTTAAGGCCAAGCCTGTACAAATTTTTCCACCCAAGGTAGTACATTTCAATAATAGTAACAAAAATAAAATTGAACAAGCTATAAAAGAACTACTTAATATCGGTTCCATAGAAAAATGCATACCCAGCAAAAAACAATTTTTATCCTCATTTTTTCTTACACAAAAATCAAATGGGAAAAACAGATTTATTTTCAACCTCAAGAACTTGAATACTTTTATAGAAGCCCCTCATTTTAAAATAGAGGACTATCGAACGGTGTTATCTTTAGTGTCAGATTCATGCTTTTTTTGCAGTATTGACTTAAAGGATGCATATTTTTCCTTATCGATTAAAAATAAACATCGAAAGTATCTACGGTTTAATTTTGAGAACCAAACATATCAGTTTACTTGTTTACCGTTTGGCCTAAATATAGCACCGTATATCTTTACTAAAATAATAAGACCACTGTTAAAATATTTCCGCGAAAGGAATATACACTGCTCCGCATATTTAGATGATTTTCTCATAGTAGCGAAAACGTATTCTGAATGTTTAAAAAACACCAAGATTGTTGGGGATTTACTTTTAGCTTTAGGTTTCAATATAAATTATTCAAAATGTAATTTAATACCCCGCCGTGAAATAACATATTTGGGCTTTACCATAAACAGTGCAGACATGACTCTTTCTCTACCAACCGATAAGAAACATAGAGTATTAAAAACCTTAGACCTCTTTTTGAATGCAGAATCATGCCATATTAGAAAGTTTGCCAAATTATTAGGCACATTAGTCGCTACAAAACCAGCGGTAAAATACGGTTGGCTTTATTTAAAAAATTTTGAGCGTGAAAAATGCGCAGCTCTTCATTTACATAAAAATAATTATGGCGCAAAAATGATTCTTCCGAAATATTTAAAAAACGATCTATTGTGGTGGATTAAAAACATTCCATTAGCGAAAACATCACTTCGCGCAAAGCCTTTTAAAATAGAAATATTTACAGACGCATCTAATACAGGTTGGGGCGCGCACAGTAACGGTGTCAAGACACACGGATTCTGGAACGCAAAAGAAAAAGAAGAACATATAAACTATTTAGAACTTTTAGCCGCTTTTAATGGGTTAAAAACATTTGCGAAATATCTCCACAATGAAAATATTTTATTAAGAATTGATAACGTCACCGCCATCGCCACTTTAAATAAAATGGGCAGCGTCCGTTTTGAAAAATTAAACACTATTTCTCGAGAAATATGGCGTTGGTGTGAATCAAAGAATATTTTTATTCGGGCTACATACATAAGCTCCCAAGGAAATTTTATAGCAGACTCAGAATCTCGCGTCGTAACTAAACCGAATACAGAATATGAATTAAATGATTCTGTTTTCCATGACATCATAAACAAATTTGGAACCCCTAATATAGATTTGTTTGCCTCCTACCAGAACGCAAAATGTAAAATCTTTATTTCATGGAAGCCTGATCCAGAATCCGTATGCGTGGACGCCTTTACGGTCAACTGGGGATGTTACTATTTTTACGCCTTCCCCCCATTCTCCATAATTGGGAAAGTATTAAATAAAATTGTACAGGACAAAGCATTAGGAATTTTAGTGGTGCCAGATTGGCCTAGTCAATTTTGGTACCCTAGATTCAAAGAACTATTAACTTGTGAACCTCTAAAATTTCCGTATTTTGACGGCATTATTTTATCTCTTTTCAGATCGACCCTAGAACATACTCAGAACATTACCCTGGTAGCGGGGAGGTTATACGGGGGGCGTTTATAAGAAGAGGAACTTCTACGGCCGTGATCCCAACGTTAATAGCCTCATTATCGCAAAGTACCATCAAACAGTACAATAACTGTTTTAAAAAATGGTGGAATTTCTGTTATAAAAATAGTCATAATCCATTTGAATATAACAATAATAAAATATTAGAATATTTCTTAGAGATTAAAAATTCCAGAACCTCATTTTCTACACTAAACACTCACAGGGCCGCACTCTCTTTAATTTTTCCACCGGTTGAGGATGATCAACCTATTATTAAGAGGTTTTTTAAAGGCGCATACAATTTAAACCCCCCTCAACCCAGATACTCCGCTACGTGGGATCCAAGTGTCGTCTTGGCATATCTCGAAAACCTATTTCCCCTAGAAAAACTATCCTTAGAACACCTCAGTTTTAAATTAGTAACATTGCTATCCCTTGCCACTGCCCATAGGATACAAACACTTTCCAAAATTTGCCTGGAAAATATCAAATCGTCTGAAGATATCATAGAAATTCGGATACCTGAGAAAATTAAAACATCGGGTTATAAAAAACTGCAGCCCCTACTAGTATTTCCTTTTTTTCCGGACAAACCTGCTCTCTGCGTGGCAAAAACATTGTTTTTTTATATTCAGGAAACTGTAAAATTAAGGCCGAAACAGGAAAATAGATTGTTTATAACACATAAAAAACCTTATCGCGCAGCTAGTTCTCAAACCCTAAGTAGATGGGTAAAAACTGTTTTAGCCAACAGTGGCATTGATACCACAAGGTTTTCCTCGCATAGCACAAGGCATGCAAGTACATCGGCAGCCTTACGAGCAGGAGTAAACATAGAGACAATTCGAACTGCAGCGGGTTGGACACCAAAGTCAAACACATTCGAAAAATTTTATAATAGGCCTATAACCTCCCCTGCTGGGTCATTCGCTAGGTCAATTATCAATCAACCGGTTAAGAACTAGGTACTAGTATTGGATTGATTCCATGACTTTTAGTATTCTTTATTATAATAACACATTTATTAACGAATACCCTATGTGTCGAATTATTGATTTTTGTTCCATATTATAATGCTATATGTTTTTTTTGTTATTTGTTAGTTTGGACTTATTACGTAGGTACATCTTATTTACCTATTTACATAGTTTATAAATTGTACTTAAATTATTCCCTTTGATGGAATTGTATTTGTTTGTTACATTTAGTATGTTTTCTCTGTATTTTTAAACATTTAATTAATGTAAATACATTATTGTTCATTACCTGCCAATTAGGTCGCTTAATTTCGTCTTTGAAGGTCTACCTGGTGTAATAATCATGAAGGACAACAGCGAAGGATAATTACTAGATTGATCGACTTACCTGTAACGAAGATCGATCTTAATTATCCGAGCTGTTGTCCGAAATGATTATTACAAACCCAACCCCCCCGATCCCCGCGACCTAATTAACCACAAATAATGCAATGAACGTAGGAACTGAGACGAGGCATATTGTGACCGACTGTTTTCTTATCTTTAAATTTTTTGTGCTGACCCGGACGAATAATGCTACTACCTGGTGTAATAATCATTTCGGACAACAGCTCGGATAATTAAGATCGATCTTCGTTACAGGTAAGTCGATCAATCTAGTAATTATCACCAAGTATCGGTAGAATTAGTCCAGTGATTATGTTAAAGCTTTCATCACGGGGTGTTCGTGAACTCTGATTAAGTGTCTCCCGCTATTTTTTTTGCCTTTGGTTTGTATTTAAGTATATTTTTTAGGAGATTTGTCGCTAACTCCATCGACTATAAGCAAAATACAACAGCGAAAAAAATAAAATAAAAAATTAAGCTATACAGCTGTTTTAAAGGCATTCCCCATAATTAGATTTATTTATAATTAGTTATATAGCTTTCAACAAACAAACTGTTTTTTTTCTGACCTTCTAATGCAAATTTTAGATGACACTAGCAACAATGCTCTGGCTTTTAACATACAGTAACTTCATGCCCTACGTAGAAACACTGAAACGTCGATTTTTTTGGAGCTTTACGCTGGTGTCGACGGAAAGGAAGCTGGACATTTTACGGAAATCGAGGAATATTCAAATAATATATGCATTGCAACTTATTCTGGCAGAGACTTTGTTGTTGGCCAATTTATATTTGTGGGCTTTAGATAATACCAACTATTTCGCACTCTCGCCATTTGTTATAAAATATTTTCCAGGTGAGGCATTTTAAAGTAAAAATCGAAAAACGGCAAATTTGATTTTAATAAATCAATTTCAATTCAATTTCAATTTTTTATCCTGGACCTTCTCTATACTTTTATTTTTTGTCCTAGGCCTAAAAATTGACCAAAATAGAGTTGAACTACAGTTCAACGCTTATATAAAACGTAGCCTACAAGTTAAAAAAATGCGTGTATTTAAATAAACTATTCTCCTTGCATTGATCCTTTGTTTGAATTTCAATTTCAAAGCGCCTAGTGAGCCTAAGACGACTATCAATGAAAATGTAGTAAAATACATTATTTTCATTAATTTCTGCTAAAAGAACTAAAAACAAAGACTAAAAATTTTAAAAATTAATAGGGTGCATTAGGAAAAAAATCGTTACATAGTAGAGCTGTAATTCTTAGCCAAATTTGGACTAATATGCTGAATTCTATTTTGTTTAACTTTAAACATCTTTTGGGTACCCCCATGACAAATATTAGATAACTAACAGTTATCATCCGTAGACTTTTTAAATCAAATTGTCGAAGGGAGTACAGCTACAAAATAAAACAGATTTAAAATATACAAACATATGTGGTCAAATGCATCATTTTGTGAAATCAGGTTGTCTCCTAGACCCTCTATACTTGAAAGCTACTTTAAAATTCATTTGTACTGGGTGTACAACTAAGAAAGGAGGTCGGCTATATCTCGAAACCGTTTATACCACGATGTTGAAAAAACATTTTTTTTGGTAAAAGTTGCCAAAAGAAAACGTTGGAAATTATTTTTAAATTTCTAAGTCGGCCGCTAGAGGGTACCCAGTGAAGGTATATCAAAATTAACTTTGTTATAATTTCTGCTAAAATTTAATTTTTATTAAAGGTTTTTTTTCTCTAGTTGTTCAAATAAAGGGTGACGGAAAGGGTAATGTTTGTTTTCATAACGGTCATAACTTAAGTATTCCGATCGCCAGATGGCGCTTTCTGGCAACTTCTTAAATTTAACGTGTTTTCTTAAAAATTTGAAATGGATTGATATATTTATTATAGGATTGTATTATGGAGCACAAAAAAAAAACAAGAAGATAGCGTAAACTGCAAGTTGATATCTTTTTTATTTACGAAGTTATAAATATAAGAAAATATTACTTGACACTCTTATGAGAAACTCAAGTATTTCTAAACGAATATCTACGTGGTTTCTAATTACCAATTTTCAACGCTAATCTTATTATTATACTACAAATATTTTAAGTATTCTTCAACTTCTTTAATTCATTTTTAACTTATTTGCTTTAATTGACATACCCCTTTCATAAAGAATGTATCTAAAAAGCGTTACTCTTCAATTATGCGACGTGCTAAAAGGGTAGTAGGCTTTGGCGAGCGTCAAAATAAAACACTATCACAAAATGAGTTGTCAAATTTCTATTAAGTATGGTGTTTGTATTAAGTAGGTATTACAAAACCAAAATGCCTATTTCTAATTAAGAAGTTGCTTGCAGTTTACTATGAATGCTTTTAAAATGCTATCATTGCAGAAATAATATATGCTACTAGATACCCCGGTAGACGTAGATATGAGCAAAGGGTTTTTGCACGATTAGCAAGACGTCTTCGTGCTACTGGTAGTTTTCATCACCCCTCCATCGAAGGCAAAGAAGAGGCCGTACAGAAAAAAACATTATAAATGTGTTGGAGTATATTGTAATTAACCCACATGTCAGTATTAGAGCTACATCTAGAGATTTAGGTATGGAATTCATGGAACTGTGCAAAATATGTTAGAAGGGTACAGGTAAGTGTAAATGAAAAAAAAATCAAGAATTTGAGCAATGTTATTTTTTAATAACAATGTAGTTTTGCAGAAATGATTAATCCTTAAAGTAATCAAGTTATCTTAAACATTTAGTCGGCTGATATTTTTACTTCCCCATATATTAAAAATATACTATATCGAGTAAATATTGAAAATACAAAGATTTCCAAAAAATTTAAGTTGAGATTATTTCATGTTCACCCTAAACTAACAAAGACATATTTTTAGAAAAAATTTATGATGCTTGTAATGAATTTGTGAGAACGATAACTTGAGAAATGTCAAATCGATATTAAATTTGCATAAAAAATAGTGTAGCGTCTCGTGGCGTAATATCTTTGGTATTTTTTAGATGTAAAATCATAAATTAATCATATTTTTAGTACCTACTTACAAACCTGTAATAGCCAAATTGAAAACAGAAGTAATCGGGGTAAATCTAGCCACAGAAACTATTAGAAATCATGAACCTACAATTTGATTTTTTCGAACAGCAAAACCGACTAAATTTATTTTTTCGTGTAAAATATTTTTTCTCTATACGCACTGAAAATTCAATGTTTTTATTTCTATAACGCTATTCTTAAAAAAAAAAACAGCAAAACAGAGGGAAGATTTTTTTCAAACCTACATAAACGATATTTACATTTATATAAGGTTAATCCACTGAAGTGAAATGACTCCTTAAAATCAAAATTTAAATTTTGAGTTTTTGTAGTATAAAATAGTAAAGTTTAGTAAAAAACCTTTTAATATTTTTAATAACGGCAAAACTAGACAATTTCATTATGAATTTTACATATATAATAAATTTACCAACTTCAAAAAACTATTGAAGTAACAAAATTGGAAAGTATACTTAACAAAGCAAATTTTTTTAACTTGACTTGTGACAACACTGTTCAACCTTAATTCGTGGGAAACAGTGATCCAATCATTTATTTTTTTATTTTCAGGCTGCTTCCGTACCATATGATATTGTACCAGGCTTTAACGCCTCAAGACTATGATCAGAGGCTGGACCATTATCACTGGCTTTTTGGTATGATAGATGAGGATGCCCAGATCCTTTCAAGAATTTTGTGGATCGATGAAGCCACGTTTCGTTCTGATGGTGGGGTAAATTTACATAACTTACATTATTGGTCGGGCCATAATCCTCATTGGATGCAAGAAGTTCAGATTCAACGCCGCTGGAGCATCAATGTTTGGAGTGGCATAATAGGTGGTAGAATTTTAGGTCCAATAATTTTCGATGAACCTTTAAATGTTTTAACTTTCTCTAAAATCAGCTACCAGATTTACTAGAAGACATTGATATACAGACGAGACAAAATATGATTTACCAATATGATGGCTGTCCGGTTCATTTCTATGTCAATGTCAGACAGTTCCTAGACGATCGGTTTCCAGGGAAGTGAATAGGTAGAGATAGTTTATTCCCGGGCCCCCGCGTTCCGCAGATTTAACTTTTAACGTCCGGATTTTTATTTATGGGGCGACTAAAAGACATGGTGTTAAATATCAGACCAACAACGAGGAAGAACCATCATCCGAATTCAAAACGTTATCAAGAAGATTATTCCTGCAATGGAAACAGAAGTAGCAGTTCAATCTACCACAGAGAGGCTCCGTTTATGCATTCGAAATGACTGCAGGCGCTTTGAGCACTTCACTCGACACTAATTATTAGTTAGCATAATACTTTTGTACGATTTCGCTGTTTGTTTTATAACCTTTTCCGCTTCACATTATTTCTCAGAAAAATTCATTGTTATATTTTCTTTTGTTAGTTTTTTGCAAATAGCTATTCTGGTTACTCCGTTAGTTATCTAATGGCAAAATGAAAAAATAATATGCCACAACTTTTGTTAATCTACACTTATTTAATGCGTCTTTTAACAACCTGCTCCGAAATTAAACTAAAAAATTACAATTTCCTTCATATCTCCAGTAAAAAAAGATATCAACTTACTTTTTGCGCCGTTTTCTTCAATATTTTGAGCTCCGTAACACTGACGTATAATAAACATATCAATCCATTTGAAATTTTAAGAAAACACGTTAAATTTAAGAAATTGCCAGAAAGCGCCATCTGGCGATCGGCAAGAAACTTAAAATAATATAATTCATACGTCATGCGAGAGCCTAATAAATGCCCTTTTCAACAAGACCAAAATCATCAAGATGCATTAATTATTACTTAAGTTATCTCCGTTTTAAAAAACAAACAATTGCCCTTTCCCGCACTCTTTATTTGAACAGCTAGAGAAAAAACCCTTAGTAAAAATTATTCGTAATTTAGCAGAGATTGATTGTTAAGCACTTAATTTTTTTCTTTTAGAGTATTCCAAATTTATTCATAGTCTAGCAATATTGCTTACCAGTATATCATTTATACCAATGATATCATGTTCATGGTACATGCATTATTTCGTCACATATTTAACTTTTCAAATATATATGATTATGGAAATATTGGACGAACTCAAGCTAAATTTGCCCGAAGATAGCAACCTCGGTGTTTTGGAAAACGAAACCTATCAAAAGAAAATTGCCAAATATTTGAGATTTATATTAATTCGACATCAGGAATGTCTTAAGTAAGTATATCAAGTGTCGACTAAATTACTAGACTGTCGTCTTCTTTGAAATTACCACATCGATTTGAAAGGACAAGGCATCAATTCCAATGAAAAACGGTTTCAGTCAAATTTCGTAAACTCTTATTTATCTAACAGCCAATATAGGCTATACAGTGTGTCCCAGATTCGCTTTTCTATATAGGGATCTCGGCTCCTGTTATACCTACAGCAAAGGTTCAATAGGGAAAGTTTTAGCGGAAACTTATTGCATTCGATATTTAACTTCAGATTTACGATCGATCAATAAGTTTGGGAAATATCGGCGAAAAACCGAAAATGGCGGATTTCGTTTTTCGCCAGTATATCCACAACGGTAAATTTGACAGCTGTCAAAATATGACCCTATTCGGACACATTTTTAAGACAAATAAGATGGCGTATATGACACGTCTTCATCGTTTTTTGTTAACCCGCAACCCGTCTCAACTTTCATTTTTCTTATGACCGCCATATTGGATTTTTCGATTTTTGGAAAGAGTCTAAAATTTCCAGTCTACTGATATCTGACAAGTGCATTAAAGATTTTAGTGTCATCAAAATATCACACTTCGTAAATTAGGTTTCGATGTTTTTAAAGGAGGCCATGATTTATTTGTCACAAGATTACATTAATAAGTAAGTAATGTATTGAACGCATTGAATTTTCAATACAACATGAACGTAAATACCGACTTAAAAAATTTAAATGAGCCTTAACTACTTTGTAAGTGGGTAACATTAATTTACAAATCTCCAAAATGACGTCCATTTGCATCGAGACATTTTTGACAATTGGTGACTGTTTTTCGTACAACCCTGGTAAGTGTATTTCGGTTAATATTTCTAAATGTGTCCAGAACTCTTTGTCTCAGGATTTATATGGTCACGGGGGGATCAAATTCATATATTTCATTCTTCGTGTGACCCCAGAGGTAGAAATCCAAGGGCGACAGGTCAGGGGATCTAGGAGGCCAAGATATTGGACCATTCAAAGAAATTATTCTTTCGTCAAACTGCTCTTTTAAGAAGTTCCTGACTTGAATGGTATTGTGAGCCGGACATCTGTCTTGTTGAAACCAAGTTCTTCTTAATTCATCTTCCGTTAGAATAGCTCGTAAGGCTGGTACAACCTGGTTTCGCAAAAGCTCTAGGTACCTCTGCCCGTTTAGGTTGTAGTCAAACAAAAATGGTCCAATACGTCGATTTCCTGAAATAATTAATAATTTATAAATGGGTGCCCAACAGTCAAGGGAGGCAGGGTCGGCCGAGTGGTACTAGAAACTATAAATTATAAAGGGAAAATTATCTTTATTAAAAAGTAGATATTTTCTTTCCAAAAATAATTATCGAAACATCCCGTAATGAATGAGCTTGTATACAGTTGAAACCTATTCAGCTTTATTATGAAAAAGAAAAACATATTTGGTTAGCGAGAAGTAATAGCCGTAATTAATTATTTTGATGGTATTGCATATTAATTTCGGAAATACTAGATCAATTTATTTCAGTGATATAATAATCTTAAAGAAGTACACCGTGCCTTAATAAAACGTAAAATATCAAAAGAACAAACCCCTTGCGCTTTAAAATTTAAATTATACGGAAATACAGCTGAACGCCTTTCTATAAATCATAATGAAAATCGAAAAATAATTCGGCATTTGAATAATATGGTATTTTTTTCATATCGCAAAAACTAGGCTTCCCGGTTAATAATAAATCATTAAATTCAGACAATCAAAATAATTTTAGAGAATTAGCTAAATCTGCAGAAAATTTAGATAAAGTGTTAATAAATTTATAGAACCCAATTCTATTTTTATAGGTTCTCCGAAACTACAATACAAAATGATTGAATACAAATGTAATACAATATCAAAAAAGTAAGTTGACTGACTAGAGTAGAACGTTTTACTTTTTTTTTTATTAGAATATACTCTTTTGACCATCATTTGGTGCCTATTTAAAAAGATTGGTTAGATTAAGTTACCAATGATCCCACACCAAACGTTACTTCCAAATCTGATCTATAGACGTCTCTCTGCCACTTCGTGAGGTTTTTGCACAGCCCAATGATGACGGTTGTGCCTATTAAAGACTCCACAATTCGTGAACCTGCTCTCATCGGACCACAAGACTTGATTTACAAAATCAGGATTTTCGTTACATCTGCTAGTATACCACTCACAGAACTGTAGTCGTCTTGGAAAATCAGTTTCAGGACTTAAGCCTTGTACTATTATGAGTTTGTATGGATGGTATTTATTCTTTTTTAAAACTCTCTGTACTGTTGATTTTGGCACATTAGTTTCCTGTTCTACAGTTCTTACCGATGCACTAGGGTTTTCGTTGATAGCTTGTAAAATGTTTCTGTCTCGATTTTCATTGTTATTATTGTATCCGCTTCTAGATTGTTCGAAGGCACCATCGTTAGTTAAATTAACTACGATTTTCCTGAATTGGGTTTTATGAGGCTGCCGTCGTTCGGGGTACATCTCCAAATACCCTGCTGAGGTAACGTCGGCGTTTCTGTATGATTGAAAGTACAGAGCTAACATGTCAACCTTTTCTTCATTTGAATACGGAATGCGGTCCATTTTCTATAGGTTTTGACAATTTATGTGTCAGATTTATGATTTTATTGGGATAAAAGCGTACCTACTACTTATTAAAACGCAGCTTTGATACTTTCAACAATTTAACTTAACGTCAAAGTCAAAATCCAATTTTGTTACAGATAAATCATGGCCTCCTTAGAAAAGCATTGAGGGCTAACATTACTTTAAATAATGGCCTCCTTAGAAAAAACTGAAACCTAACTTTACGAAGTGTAATATTTAGGATGATACTAAAATCTTTAATGCACTTGTGATATAACACTAGACTGGAAATTTTTGGCTCTTTCCAAAAATCGAAAAATTCAATATGGCGGTCATAAGAAAAATGAAATTTGGGGCGGGTTGCAGGTTAACAAAAAACAATGAAGACGTGTCGTATACGCCATCTTATTTGTCTTAAAAATGTTTCCGAATAATGTCACATTTTGGCACCTGTCAAATTTACTGTTCTGGATATACTGGCCAAAAACGAAATCCGCCATTTTCGGTTTTTCCCCGATATTTCCAAAAACAATTGATCGATCGTAAATCGCCGGATATCGAATGCAATAAGTTTCCTTTAAAAATTTTCCCATTTAACCTTTGCTGTAGGTATAATAGGAGCAGAGATCCCTGTATAGAGAAGCGAATCTGGGACACACTGTATAAGGAAAACATTGGAATAGCAAATATTTTTGAAAAATATATGTTGGGTTAAATTTACACATTCGAAAAACATATTCCTTGAAAAAAAATCATGCCTGTATGGATGTGTGTGTTTTTGCAGGTAAACACAATTTTGGCCAACGATATCTGGTCTTCATCAGTAATGATGAAGACCAACAAATTTAAATCATTTTTCTTAGTGTTGATGTTGCTCTTTTTTATTTAGACGTTTCGACTGTTCAGGGTTGGTCTTCATCTGTAATATTTTTTTGTGTCGAAAGAAGGAACTTTCGTTTTTTTCCACTATAGCCCACAAACTTCTATAAAAATTCCATTTACAACGAATACACTTAAAAAAATGGTACAACAGTAACAACAAATTATGCGACACAAAAAATAATAGTGATTTATTAATCCCGTGTTTAAAAAAATGTATAATGAAAAGGTTTAATTTTAAGTTTTTGCCATTTAATATTTTAGGTTCTGGAACTTACTTAAAGCTCGCGGAGAATCAACTAACTTTCTCTATCTATTAAGCAGTCTGCTTGTGTGCTTGTACTGCATATTTGCCATATATTCGGTAAGTCTTCATACCTAGATATGCATGGTTTTTCGCAGTAAGTTTCTTACTAGAAAATCTAAGCAATTTAGTAAGTTTAGGACTAAATACCATGAAAAAAATTTAGCCCCTATGTGCCTCCGCTCTTATTGTCGTACATGTAATTTTTAAAAAAGGCTTTTCCAACCGTTTCTAAAACCGTACTTGTTGTAACGTTATTTATAGAAATACTTTATTTTGGAGAGATTTGCCAGTACTTTTCTTCTGATATTTTTTTCCGCCTGCCAACAAGAGTGGTTATTATTTATGCAAAAGGGAGTAGAATAGTTGAAATATAAAGTGCTCTGCGTGCGATAACACAATGTAACGAAAAGTGGCCACGTGGATCAATATTATCCTGTCTGCCATATATTGAAGGTAAATTCAAACCAAAAAAAAACACAGGAAATCTAATCCTCAGATTAATATAAAGTATCATATTACTAATTTCGAAGTGTCGCCAAAATCGGACATATGGATCAATAGGAACCTCTTGCCAAATTGAATTTATGTTATATTTACGAATTATACATCTATCAACGCAATGGCAGAAAATCTGTTCCTATAAATAATTTAAAGTTATATCAAAGTGCTGAGATGTCGAACAACTTTCTCCCGTCTGACACTTAAAAGATAAGTTTAATATGCAAATTCAACCCTAATAAATGTATTTTCAAACAAATCCAAGGTATATTAATAATTGGCAGAAATAATAATAATGTTAAAATTTTTAAAGTTGAGATCAATTTCCTCCCGTCTGCCATTAATTTATATTAAATTATGTACTACTAGAGGTTTCAAATCATGTATACAAGTAATATATTTTCCAAACTATCTTTGAAGTGATCTAATTTAAGAAACTAAAAAAGCAAACATTTCATATTTCTGTTTTAAATAAGTATTTTTATTAGCGTTAATATTTTTCTAATGAATTGTAAACTGTTGATGTTTAGAAAAATATTACTTTTGTAGTTATAAATAAGATCTAGTTCAATATTAATTTGGCTTTTCCGTCAACTGCCAAATACCACATCAAATGAGCTTGAAATAGGAGATTTGAAAATGAAAGTCATAAGTTGATAATTTGTAGGATCGTCAAGTAAGTATTGTGAGTTACCTATTTCTATCATTGTTTCTGGAACGCTGCCAAAAAATTAATTTATTTCGTGTATGATGGTGATTGAATACGAACTTTTTCAGGTTTTCGTTTTTATTAACATACGGAATGTATATACAGGGTCATTCAGAAACTAGTACCGAAAATTTACAGGCATGTAATACGAGCTCTAATTTCGGAGTTTTATTCGAGTTAATGCGTCAAAAACCCTTTATAGGCCAAGCAATGGAGCACAAATTTATTAATTTTGTGACAAAAATAGTACCTGAAAGTCAACTGTGCCACCACTTAAAACTCATTCTGCTGGTTCATGCTGATGTTTTTTCTACTCGTAACTATATTTATTAATTTGTTATAAACAATTTAGTGCAAAAAATGGAGTTCTTTGCTTATAAAATGAATACGATTTAGGCAATTGTAGAGCTATACAGAGATAAGTTGTAGAGAATTTAAATATGAACAAAATAAGTGATTAAACAAGTCAATCGGATGATTAGTTTCGAAGAAAACCCTGAAAAACCGGAAAATTCGCCATTTTTTACAAAATTCATTAGTCGGTAATTATTTAAGTTGTAGCATAGACCTTCCGGAAAATGATAGCCAATGATATGAGCTTTATGCAAGCACAAGACAGGCGCCGTCCGAAAATTAGTTTTTAAGTTATTCAAATTTAAATTTTTTACTGCTCTAACTACCAGCGACTCTGGATGCGACTCGAATTAGCCGATTTCAATTTTATAAGAAAATTTTGAAAACTCAGTTATCGTGCTTCCAAATGTAAATTTTCATTTTGCACTAAAATGTTGCAAAATTAGAAAAAAATGTCTACAAATATGACATATCTTCACTCGTATCCAGTCACTTTGTCAAATTATAGATACCCTAGATTTGAGAAAAGAGTATATGATTGACAAAATAATTGGACACGAGTGTAGATATGTTATGTTTGTAAACATTTTTTACTAGTTTCTCAACATTTCAATGCAAAATGAGAATATACGTATACGAAGTACGATAAGTGAGTTTTCGAAATGTTCTTGTAAAATTGAAATTGGCCAATCCGTTCGCATCGACACCCGCTGAAAGTGAGCGCAGTAAAAAATTCAAATTGCAGTAACTTAAAAACTCGTGTTGTGTCTGCATAAAGTTCGTTCACTGACTACCATTTCCCGGAAGATCTATGCCACAACTTAAAAAAATATCCGACTTATACATTTTTTAAAAAAATGGTGAATTTTCCGGATTTTCTTCGAAACTAATCCATCCTATGGACTTGTTTAATAGCTCATTTTGTTCGTATTTGGTTTCCAGGTAGTATTTTTGTCACAAAATCAATACATTTCTGCTTTATTGCTTGGCCTATAAAGGGTTTTGACGCATTAACTCGTATAAAACTCTGAAATAATACCTCGTATTAAAAATTTCTAAGAGTAATAATTTTTAGTAAAGAAGCCAAGCTATAAATATTTTTAATAAACATAGGCAATATACCAAGTGGTAAAAAATATGACCATAAACGCAGGGCATATACCCCTGTTCTACGCCTCTGAATGGTTGTCGTTTGTTAAGTTAATGGGTATTTATGCAGTGATAACATGTTCCAAAATTAAAATTGATATATGGTGAGGTTTAGAGAAAAATTATACAAAACTTTTTTTTATGTTTCGTGAAGGTTTACATGACTGTAAATTTTCGGAATTTATTTCTGAATCACCCTGTATAAGCAATTTAAATTACATATGTCATTGTTATATAGTAATCTTGTTGGATAGAGTCTATTTTTTTGAAACATGCTCTTTTGTATCACAAATTAAGGTTGCATGTTAGTTCTATATTTCCCTCCCTATACAATCAGCTCATATCTTCTTTTAATAAGGTATGATATATGTTCTGTCCATTTTAAATATTTATCTATTATGATTCCTAAATATTTTGTCTTTGAGGTTTCTTTAATACTGTGTTCTGTGGAATTATTAATCTCAATAGAATTAAAAGTAGGTTTATTTGCACTTGTTAAAATATCTAAAACAAAGTTTTTGCATGTATATAAGTAGAGAGTTTATGTATATTATAAAGAGTATGATGGGTCCTAATTTGGTACCCTGGAGCACACCAATTTTTATTTTGAATGGGTTATTTATCGTATCATTAAGCTTCAGATATTGATTCCTGTCTATGAGATAATCAGCAAAGAGAGTCAGTACGTCTCCTCGAACCCCATAGCACCATAATACATCAAGTGGTTTTTGATGAGGAACGGTGTCAAAAGGCTCATGCCAGATCTACAAATACGGCTATGGTTTTTTTACTTGTGTTAAGATTACTATTTATTTTCGAAATCAATCCATGATATACAATTTTTTTTTGCAATTCATTAATTGTTTCTTAGGACTTGTATCAGTTTACAATTTCTGCCGATCAAAATTTGAACTTCCACTTCTAATTCAAGAGGAATTAATGGCAGATGGAGAATTGATATCAACGCTGAAAAATTTTGAATGTTTTTATTACTTGGATTTTCTGCCAGTGCAAAAATACATTACTCATCTAAAGTCTGTTAAAACAAAACAAGTTTTAGGCGGAAGAAAAATGTTCAGCATCTCAGCATTTTGACCTAACTTTAAACATTGTTGAAGATTATTTATAACAATTGAGAATTTCTGCCATTGATTTGTATATGTCATAAATCGTAAATATATCTTGAATTCGAATTGACGAACGGATTATTGAATAATATCAACAAATGAGTAATATTGCTAACCTGGAATTTCAGCCATTTAGCTTCCGTCTACTTTTTTTTTGTTTGAATTTAACTTTAAAATATATGACATACCGGATAATGTTAATCCGCATCTTCACTTTTCATAACATTTTCAAATTTGCATATCAGTGTGTTATCACACTTCGGGCTCTTTGAAATTTCAGCTATTCTACTCCTTTTTGCATAAAGAATAATTACCCTTAAAGTTAGATGGGAAGAAATCATTTCAAAAATAAGTGTCATGGGACACCGGTAATTTAAATATAAATAAAAATAAAAATATTCCAATTCAATATTATCTATGTAGAAACTAACTAAAACTAGATAAAAGGTAACCTACTAGATGGCACAAAAGGTAGGATTTTGATTACTTAGTAATCAGTCTTTCGATTTTACCTCACGATCAATAGTTTTGATGTTTTTTGAATGATTTATATTTGAATTTTTTTATTTCATAAGCAATATTATTATAAATTATAGAACATATATATTTAAAAGAAGATTTATTTTTTTTTATTTGATGAACAGAAATTTCAAGGTTATTTTGATTTCTAGTAGGGTAAACCAGTGAAATACGCCCCACATTTTGAAAAAAATATATTTTTACAAAACTACAAACTTATTTTTTATTACTCTTCCGTAAACAAAGCAACTAAACAGCATATTTTATTATAATAAACATATTTTAATAATAAGGTAACATATTTTTAAGAAAAGGTATTTAAAAAAAAAAACGGGTGGGGCGTATTCCCCCTTATAGTCGGTAAATACGCCCCACTTGAAAAATTATTTCGCCTTCAGAGTTTTTTTGGCACCACCAGTGCATGTAGTTAAGTGAATGTCGCAAGTCACATGTAGCCAACCACTACAGTTAGAACACTGAATCCAGTCAACTTTAGACTTGGTAGTATAGTAGTATTCGCTACATTCGACACAAAAGTCTTCTGTTTTATCCGAAAGCTCATCACTAGAGCTTAGAATGGGTTCACTTTTGGAGCTAGAAGAACTTGAAGTTCTTGATTTTTTAGACCTTTTACTTTTAACGCTTTCTTTACCCTTGGTTATCTTGGCATTTTTTTTGTTTTCTTTTTTTTCGGCGATGGCTTTCTTGTTATCTGATAAAACTTGCCTTTTTGCACGATTTTCGGGGGACGTTAGTTCTAAAGCATATTGTTTTCTTTTACCAATTTCGTGAGGAATTAGTGGAATGGGATTATCTTCTCTTAAGTATTTGGAAGGAGTTTCTTCTTCATCTGAATTTTCTGAATGTATGGAGGGGGTGGAAGAGCGCTCTCTGTAGTTAGTACCAGAAGTTGAGGGTTCAGCTGGATCTGATCGTCTAGTAGATGTAAGATTGTTTGAAGTGGATGAAGTAGGTTCATTTGACGCTGACAAACTTGCATCAGAAATAGAAAAGAAGTGTTCGGGAATTGCTTGAGGATTATATGGATGAATCCCACAAGCTCTAAAACCAGCTGTACCATTGGCTACGGTAGCTGCCTTACCCCATGCATTACCAATCAATCTGGAAATGTTTATCCTCGATAGTTTTCTATTTTTATTTTGTATCATCCAATGTTTAGCTTCTTGAAAGAAGTAGGTTTTGAGGGGCTTAAAAAAGGCCCTATCCAGAGGTTGTAAAGCTTGAGTCGTATGACTTGGAAGACAAAGTATAACTACGTCGTTTTCAGCAGCTACATTCAGTAGATCGACTGCATTGCAATGGGACGCATGTCCATCCAATGTCAAAAGAGCTTTGCCAGGTCGCTTTTTTGGCAGAAAAACTTCCTTAAACCATTTCAAAAAGAGGTCCGCATTAATATAAGATGATTTAGGGTTCATTAAAACACCGGAACCTGGAGGTAGTCCATCTGGAAATTCATCCTTTTTGTTTTTCCCCTTGAATATTAGAACAGGTGGCAGAAAATATCCTTCTGCACTACAGCATGCAACTAAAGAGACGTTTTCTCCTTTTTCTGATGTTATCAATGAATAAACATCTTTTGCGCCTTTTGTGGCGAGTACTTTCCCTGGCTTATTGTTAATCTGAATGCCCGTCTCATCGACGTTAAAGATATTTCCTGGCTTATCAAGTAAGTTGTTTGTGGTAAGAATATCAAGCAACAAAGTAAAAAAATTATTAACATCTGTCCTGTTCATTCCTTTTGCCCTAGCAAGTGATAGTCCCTCCGATTTCCTAATGCTTAGATCCTTGTTGCGGCGCAAAAATCCATGAAACCATTCATCGCCGGCTGATTGTGCTTCTTTAGAAAATCGATGATCCAAGCCAAGCTTCTCAGCAAAAGAAAAAGCCATTTTCTTTACACAACTAGAATCTGGCGCAAAACCGACTTTTTCGAGAGCTTTTATGTGCATAGTAAGCCTACGTTCATGTTCGATTCCTAATTCTGGACCCCTACCTAACTGGACTTTTGAGCTTCTAGATAGCAAATGACGTCTCAAGGTTCGAGATGCAATCCCATAGGCTCTACTTGCTTCATTTACATCCATTTCTCTTGTCATTACTTTTTCCATAGCCTCTGCCAGAGCAGCCTCACTAAATGAAGCCCGTGTAGTCTTGCGGACATATTTTCTCCCCATATTCTGAAAAATGGAAGTATTATTTATCATTAACAGCTAATGGGGCGTATTTCCCAAATACCGGTGAAAAACGCCCCACCTACCAAACAAATTGAGGTGAAATGCCAAACTAACGAACAACCGGCGACTTATAGGTTATAAAACGTATTTACTCATGGATTCGACGGGATAAGGAAAAACTTAAAAAATAAGTTGAAATTTGAAAAATAAATACATACCGTATAATTTTATGCACTCTACTCCAATCGTATTTTACACAAATATGTATATTTTCCAGTAAAAACGTGTTAAATCGACAAAATTCCTGGCGCATGACAATAAAAGAAGTAAACAACGGTAAAGCACAGTGTCTACTGTTCCAGCTACCGGATCATTATTATGTTACATGTACTGGGGCGTATTTCCCGGTGGGGCGTATTTCACCGGTTTACCCTATTTAAATTATGAATATTATATCGAAATTAAATTTTTCCATATAAATAGTTAAAAATTATTTTATGAACAAAACAAGATAAGTGGATTTCGCGTCTAAATTCTAATTTAGTTCATTTAAATCTATTAAAAATTGGGGATATATGATCACGTTTTGTCAATGAAATCTGTGTTTTTTTTTTCAGAATTTGTTTAACTCGTTTGTATCCATCCTTGCTATAATTGTATTGATGTTTCTTATATGTTGTACAGCTTATTACGGCCAGCTTCTTGAAGATATGGTAAGTAATCCTGACGTAACGTGCCCTAAGGCGAAATTAAAGAAGAATAATTTAAGTTTCTTGATTTGGCTTACTTTTTAATAAATAGCATGTTCAAAGAAAAATATTAATATAAGTTTGCTAGGTTAAGAATTTTATATTTAGAATTTGTTATTCCATGACACCGGAATTTGACACTTTCTCTAAAGGGCAAAAATAATATTGCTAACATACAGTTACGGCTATAAAATTTGGGCTCACAAACTTGTCAAATTTTGATTTTCTATGACTTTCAATGACATAATATATTATAGACTGGTCATTGCGACGCTTCATTCACTCCAACACAGTGCGACAGAGGTGAAGACAATTAGAGCATAAATCCCATTAGTTTGCGCGAGAGATGGAAGCTAATTACGATAGAAATTTAGTAAGTTGTGTTGGCGTGCAACCCTTGGTCTGGTTTATAACCGTAGGTTGCGAAACTGCTACGCTTTTATTTCTTTTTTTAATAATAAAATAGGAAATATTTGTATTAATTTACTGAAATAAAAAAACTCGCAAAGGCAATCAAAAAAAAAGGCAAAAGTATCAAGAGACAAGCTCGTGGTCAACAGAGCGTGCAATATCAATGCCATAAGCTCGTTTATCCCCCGAAAAAATACAAAAAAAAATACACTAGTATGAAATAAAAAAGGTTCACAAATTGGACAAGCGTACCAGCGTGATACGTCACTGCAACCGGTGGAAGGTGTACAAGTAGACAAGACCTTAGAAGTTGTAGGGCGGAACGTTACTCGTTCACGTCAAAGTGAGCCTTAAAGCCCCGTACTACGCCCCTAAGAAAACAAAAGGTTTTCTAGTGTTTTATAATTACATAAAAATAAAATATTTAGTGTTTTAAGGAGAACAGTCAAATATATGTTCAATAATTACTAATTAATCAAAATGAAAACAAAAATGAAAATTAACTGATGAATACCAAAATTCAGTCGAAACGTCGCGCCTGCGCATTGTCTCGCACTAAGTATACAGTTTAAAGCCTGAGGGGCGCAAATGCAGGGTTCAGCAACAAGTTTATTATACAGAATGATATGTAAGACCTTGTCATGTTCCCAAAATTTTCCTAAATAATAGCTTTTACAAAATGAGATATTTTATTGGTTGTTTCTAGCTAAGATAATCTGGAACTAATTGCAAAAATATTTTTTTGGAATTTTTAAAATTTTTCTCGGTACTAGTTATGTAGGGCATTTTTAGAAAACTTAATTTTTTTTTGAACATGTTCTTTAACTCAGTTATAATTAAGAGTACTGCCTTTAAATATTTTAGCATGCCTTTGATAGATTTGTAGGTGTTTAGGAACAGCGTATCCCAAACACCTATTGTATACAAAGAATGGTCAAAATAGTGTATTATTAATACTTAGATTTACCAAAAACTACCGAATCTTAATGTTCTGGTATTTCATATAACATGAAAAATTCTTTAAAGCAAACAATATGCAAAACATATGTTTTATAATAAAGTTGGAGCCTAACTTTTAACAAATCTCTATTCATTTTAGTCATCCAACGAGTACAAAACATGGTTCTTTTCTCAGCTATATTTTTTCATCTAAAAAACTGAAACTGCCGTTACATTAGAATAACTTCCTCTGCAGAATTGGAAAATGCCAATAAGAGAAATTGAACTGAAAGCAAAGGAGCTACGACATGAACGGAATATTTTTTAAATGGAAGGTTCTAAAAATATTAGTCCTTATTTTAATAGCATTATCCTATTTACCTTACCAGTTAATATAAAGGTCTAATTACCCAGTATAACTAATACCTGCTATTACATTTGATCAAGCAAAGAGAACCTTGGCATCTGTCTATAAATGACTACCATTAAATAGTTCAGGTAGCAAGTGCGTAATACCTGATAATTTTAAATTATCTATTTCTCCCACTAGCCCAGTTACCAGAGACAGTTTTGGTGGCTGTTACAGGAATAATAAAATAATTACTTTTTTTTTCGGGAGTAATATCTCTATTGTAACTAATTTTTCTAGAAAAATAAAAAATAAACGAGTTTTTAAGTACAGTGAAACATCTCAACAACGGACAGTAACCGTGCCATATAAACTGTCCGTTGTATAGATGTGTCCGTTGTGAGGAGTGAACAAATTAAATACCGATGTAATTTTATTTAAAAAAATATTTTATTTTTAAGTAAAAAAATAATATGTTTAGTACAAATTATTAATACAATTGTTAATCTTTTACATACATATATGCATACAATAAGCATGTACTACCTAATATAAAATATTATACTACCTACATATACAGTTTGATACAGTTCTACTTTATAAAAAGTTTTTATTTAAAAAAATTATCAAATGTTGTTTGTCTAAAAAACTAGTTAATTTATTTCTAATAATTTGAGATTCCATTTTAGACGCAACTTCTGAGATTTTTTCCCCTAAAACAGAATCTTCAGATAACATACAAAAGTTTTCAATATCCCTTAACATTTTATATGCTTACTTAATGTTCTTAATATTAGAAGAAATAATTTCTTCATCATCACGGTCAGATGAAATCTGTACGTTCTCACTATTTTGAAATTCAGTGATGCACTCACGTACACTTATGTTAGGATTTCCCGTGAATAAACTTTCATTAATTTCTGAATATGAACTTAAGTCGGAACAGAATACATTGATGTTTCTACATAACTCCGATAATGGCACATTATCTTCACTATCGTAGTCAACGTTTTCCTGAAGAATTTCATCGAATCCAGCTTTGCGAAAGCAGTTATTGATGGTTTTGGATTCGACTTTTTTTCATGCAGCAACAACCCAAATCAAGGCACTTACAACATTTATAGATTTACTCCAATTGTTCGGAAGATTCAGAATACTCCATGGAAGACAAAAGTCGCTTGATTAAAACCTTTCTGTAGTGGTTTTTAAAATTTTGAATTACGCCCTGGTCTAATGGGTGGCAATGTGATGTCGTATTTGGCGGTAAAAAATTATTTTAACATATTTTAACTCCAGTTTTGGGTGTGATGCAACATTATCCGAAAATAAAAGTACATTTCGGTTTTGCCTTTGCATTTTTCGGTCAAATTTATTATATGCCCTGTCATTCATGTTTTCTTGTTACAGTACTATTTAAGTGACAATTTTTCCACGCTTGATCCTTTAAAACAACGGGGTTTTTCACTTTTTCCAATCACCAGTGCATTTTCTCCATTCATAGCAGAGCAAAGTAAAATAGTGAGTCTCTCCTGAGACGCTTTCCCGCCAGCACATGTTCCGCCTTTTAAAGAAAGCGTTTTATTTGGCAAGGCGCGGAAAAAGAGTCCCATTTCATCGGCTTTATAAATGTCTCTCGGTGCGTAGCTTTTGATAATAGCGCATCATTTCGTCCTCCAATCAGTTACCTGAATCAAGTCTACAGCCGCTGCTTCGCCACAGATGGATTTGAAAGAGATATTACGACCTTGACAGAACTTCTCCAACCATCCACTTGATCCTTTAAAACCATCAACTTCTAGATTATTCGCAATTTCTTGTGCTTGCTACCGGATATTGGATTGTTTTTGGAGCGTACTTTACAAAACCAGTCGTAGACAGTTTGGTCTATGGCAGCACCCTCAGTTTTCGCAAATTTTTTTTTCTCTTTCAATTTCACGGTTCCGGCGAACCGCTTGTTAGATCGCTCTTGTTTCTCAAAATATCACTAATTTGAGATTTTCCTACACAGAATTTTTCGGCTAATAAGTTTGTTTTTTTTCGCGTACTGGATTATTTCAACTTTTTCTTGAAGACTCAAAAACTTTCTTTTGTTTGAAGACATATTGATCGCACCAGAGTAACATCGAAACTTAGATATTCTATTGATGAAGACTACATTTTATAAAAATAAGGTGATCTATTTATTATGCAATTTACCGCAATTTACCTACAAGCCAGCCTAAAAATTAAACTAGTGCTATTAACAATAGGTAGGAGCCGTGCCGTTTATTAGCGTAGATCTAAATTAAAATAAAAAATTTTCTGAACATCTGCCCGTTCTGAGAAGATAAATTTTACGGTTTTTATTAAAAATGTTCCAAATTTGATTGTCCGTGTCCGTTGTTGAGAGTGTGCTTTGTCAAAAGGGTTTAATACACAGGAATACATATACTGATGGTCAGTGACTTCAAAATTCTCCGTTCAGCAGAGGTCTCCATTGTCAGGAGGTGTCCGTTAAGGGAGGTTTCACTGTAATTTGTTTAACAAATATTATTTCTTTTTCACTTGCGCAAATTCTGTTTGAAAAACAAATTTCTTAGAAACGAGTATTCTAATCGAGAGATATTTGGTAAAATTATTTCCTGAGTTCAATAAATAATAAACAATATTTTTATTTAAAACAACAGTAAATACAATAATTTTCAAACTAAAAATCATAATATAATTACTTCATATCCATTTTAATTTACTTTGTCAAACTTGAATGATATTTTTTCGATTTTTTTTCTGGAAGCACTCTTGATATTTATGTCGGGCAATTTTTCCACTTCAAAAGTAAATATGACGTGTACGAATTCTTGTCAGTGATTGGTCAAAACTGACTGGAAGGAAATAGTCACTAATAGTACTTCTTGAGGGGCTGTCTAGGAATGAGCAGAGTGCTGACACATAGGCCATCCAGTTAAAAAAAAGTCTAAAAAGCCAATATCATCCAAATTATTGCAGATAAAGTAAAATAGTTTAATTAAAAGAAAGTAGGATATATTAAAACCTAAAGAGAGGTACTCATGTTTTTTTCTGCTGTTCCCAAAAATAGTTTTGTTGAGGTTGTGTTATGTTATGTAGCCAGGGATGTCTTCTTCCAAGCGCATTTTGAACTATAAATGAAAAATAATTTTTATTCGAGCTATTGCAAAATTTGTCTGAGCGTCAGCCCCTCAAGAAGTACCATTTGCAAAAAAAATTAGTGCTCTTCAGTATTTTGCGCGATCTCAACCCCGTGATTACTGGATTACACGTAAAAATGAAGTACCAAGTAAAAATGGCACTTATAAGTTTGTCTGTTTATCAGTTTAGTTAGTCAAAATTATCATAGTTCGTAAATTTAGTTGAAATTTTGAAGTTCTAGATCCGGATATTCGTAATTAATATGTATAAAACGTTAGGTATACTAGCGGAAGCCCAATATTTAAATTGTTCTTTGTTATGTGTTTTTTTGTAATATTAAGTATTTTTTCATGTCATGATTCACTATTGATTGTTTAAGGGTGATGATTTAGCAGCAGAGATCTATAATTTGCAATGGTATCTATGGAACCCCAAAAACATGAAAATATTTTTGATTTTACACCAGTACACCTCATCGAGAAAAATCAAAGTGCCGCTACCGTCTAATCTGACCTGCAACTTGTCGATTATTAAATCGGTAAGTTACAATGGGTCTCAACTAAATTATTACTCAACCTGTCATTTTATTTGAAATTTACAACTTTATATTGGTCGGAGGTAAACTATGCAGATAAAAATTTGAACTGGATTGAAATTATTATTTTTTGACATTTGTTACCAGTGCTGTGGCTCCGCAGCTCTTATTAACAAACCGCCACTGCTAAAACTTTATACAAATATCATATCCTACGTGATGCTAAATATGTGTGCAAAATAATAACCCCGTGACTTTATTTGTTAACCATTTATGACTGTTTGTTGAAAACGAGAGCAGGAAGAGGCCTCTACGAAAATTTATTTTGGTCTTTATGACTGACACTATAATATAAAGTTATGTTCAGTATGGAAATTTACAAAATAAAACCCCAACAGTAGTTTTTTTTAGTTAATATATTTTAGGGCAATAAAAAAATTGAATCATTTCCTATTTGTAGTTCAAGTAAAATATTAAATATCGACCTGTATTGTAAAATTTATATTTTCATTTGATAATTACATATTAGATATAGCATTAGTTGTTTCCCGTTTTACAAAGCCAATTTCTCTAGAATGTATTCTTTATTGCTGGTTAGCTTCTTTAACAAATTCGTTGCGTATGACGCCTAATGGCCTCATTTGACTCCCCAACTCTGTCAGGGTGACGCCTTATGGCGTGCGTATACTGCTGTCACCTAGAGATGGGAAATATTTGATTTTACCTTTATCTACTTTTTTTTATTTACTTTTTATCTACGTACAGAGCACGAAGGCCGAGCGCTTAACTATGTACAGGGAAAGTTAATTGATGCAGGATTTAAAGAATTGCAGGAGAAGAGTGAAAGGCATTTGCTGGTAACACCTTCCACAATCGGGACATTCTGGGATTAAAAGAGGAAAGAAAGTGGGAGGTACTTGGTCTTAGCAGTTGGACGGTGAAGGGATGCATGAGGGTCGATACTCGTGTTTCCCTGGCAAGAATGAGTAAGGAGAACATAAAGGATGATAATCCATCAGAACAGAATCTATGCTAGTATCTGTAGAACAGAGACAAATCGTCCACAATTAGACGATGACGTGATTCAAGCTTCCTTGTGAGGTTTGGATCATCGATCATGCGAATAGCTCTTCTTTAGACAGAGTCAAGGATATTAAGAATTTAAAGCGAGGCTGCTTCCCATGTGTGCGAAAAACACTCAAGGCAGAGTCTGATTTGCGAAATGTAATGGATAAACAGGTTGGCAGAAGAAAAGTATTTTCGAGCTTGGAAAAGAAAACCCAATTTCTTCGTGGCGGGTGTCGCCATTTGAGGTGATGTGTTTCTGAAAAGTGATATCAACTAGGCTAAAGGAACATTTGGCTACAAGCATTTGATAATTTATTTGAATGGTGTGGGTATTGGGAGATAATTTGTAAAATAGTAAACAAAATTGTGCCTAGGTAGCGTTAAACTGGACAAGGTCTTTTGCTTCCTATTCTACGATTTTAATGAGATCTTCGGTTAGAGATAGTCATTACCCTACGCCTATCATCAATTTCATTCATGGAGACAGGTTTCAGAAATTGTATATTGGAGTGAAGTGTGCTATCGTCGGCATAGATATAAAAAGGGTTGCTGGTAGATGAAAACAGATCATTGATGTTCAGGAGGAATAGGGTAGGTGCCAACACTAAACTCTGTGGAACCTCTCGATATATTTGGGACAAAATTAGTAAGGAGCAAAAAAAATAAAACTAAAGTGCCTTACTATCATATGGCGCATAATTTTCTTGCAAATATGTAATTTTAATTATCCATAAGTATCAATGTTCTCGGCTTCCTATCAATATTATCAATTACCTATCGATATATCGACATTTTTTATTTACCTATTGTTATTCGATATGTTCCCGACCTATCAATGACTATCCACATATCGATTAAACCCCCATCCTTAGTCTCCCTAATGCACTACGTGAAAGTAAGTTGTATAGTTTGTCGCACATTCTAATACAATTTTTAACATTTTACGATTTATTTAAAGATGAACAATAAAGACAATGACCAGGTTGATCTCTCGTCTAATATTACCAAAATAATAATAAAAAATCCAAATTGTTTATCTCATGATAAAATCTTACAGCTTTTTGAGTGTTTGACGAAGACGATATATATATATATATATATATATATATATATATATATATATATATATATATATATATACATATATATGTAACCCGATATTCCGTCTTTATCCGGCCGAGGTCACGCCACCATCATAAAGATGATTAATGCTGACGGAATATGCGTATTTGACAAGACTTTTTATTGGAGATATGGCTAAGAACTCATGATAAGATGGATGTAGGGAATGTTGAGTCAGTGAAGGTTTAGCTTTGATGCTTACGGTTAAGTGATGTAATAGATTTATCGATTACTCGCCTTTTTTTTGATTTAATATAATATTGCAGACATTATTTGGTGTTTTTGTGAATAAAAGAATTTAGAATAGTTTACAGTTCAGGTGTCGGGTGAACAAAATTAGTGTTTAAGGATTTTATGTACAGTGTGTTACGAAAAGAAGGTCGGTTAGTGTATTGTTGTATTGGTAAGCTTATTGTCACGTAAAATGGGCAAACGAAAGCATTATTCAAGTGAGTCATCGTCAGACAGTTCTGAAGAAGAAAGTATTTCAGAAGGTAGATACAGGAGTAGAACATCGACGATTAGTAGCAAAAATAAATCTTCAAACAGGGATAAGTCAAAGAAAAACAATAGTCACAAAAGTACTACAGTTACGCAATGTAGGCGCTCCTTGACACCCCCCATAAATATACGTGCTTCTGAAGAAGTAGTTAACCATAACCACTCTGTCGAAAAAAATATTGGTCCGTCCCAACTGTCTACGCCCGGGTCGTCTGTGGAATCGAGGGTAGAGCGTTTAGAAAACTTATTGGAAGTTCTTATTAAACAAGGGTCCTCGCGTCAAGACCACCGACCAATAAATTTAAGAAGCGAGTGTATTCCAGAGTTTGATCCGGAAAATGAAAACTTGTCAGCCGCTAAGTGGCTTGACAAAATTGACCAGATTAAAATTTTAAATAGCTGGGATGATATTATCACCGTGTATCAAATGCAGAGTCGTTTTTCCGGAATGGCGAAGAACTGGTACCACAGCTTGTCAAGTTACCCAAGTACATGGACCGAGTGGAAGAATTTAGTGGCCAAAATTTTTCCAGACCATGTGGACTACGCGACGGTCCTACGAAAAATGCCCAAAACAACGCATAGAGTGTTCCAAGTGTCATTTATTGGGTCACGAAGCCAATAAGTGCACTGTTGGATACCAATCCGCGACACGTAAGCGCCCAGATGTGCCATCGACGGGTAAGTCTTTGAACATTTTACAAATACCTAAAATTCCAAAGAATGACGATTTAAATATGTGTTATTTCATTGATTGAGTAATAAACGGGGAACCAATGCGAGGTTACGTCGATAGAAACGGGAAGGATTAAGAGATGTGCAGTGCTACAACTGTAAGTCCAAAGGGCATTACCAATCCAAATGCCCAAAACAACGCATAGAGTGTTCCAAGTGTCATTTATTGGGTCACGAAGCCAATAAGTGCACTGTTGGATACCAATCCGCGTCACGTAAGCGCCCAGATGTGCCATCGACGGGTAAGTCTTTGAACATTTTACAAATACCTAAAATTCCAAAGAATGACGATTTAAATATGTGTTATTTCATTGATTGAGTAATAAACGGGGAACCAATGCGAGGTTACGTCGATTCGGGCTGTGGAGCAGTCACTATTAGAAAATCTGATGCTGATAAGCTTGATTTACGTTACCAGCCTGCAGCCGCTTGGTTACGTGGTTTTGCAGGGGGTATTGTCTACGTGAACACCAAAGTTACGATAAATTTGATTGTCGATTTAGCATCTGCCGAGGTAGAGGCATTAATCGTTCCAGATTGCGTACAAAATATATCTGTAATTGTAGGGCAATCTTTTGTTAATAATGATAACGTCATGGTCGTAATTCACGGCGATCAAGTACGCCTCTTCAATAAAAAAATTAATATTATTTTTTCAACCATAAACAATCTACCGTCGAGAAAGGTTAGTTTATTTGCAGCTGAGACAACTGTCATTCCTTCACATCATGTAGGTCACATTGCAGTTAGTAGTCATGAAGATGTAGGGGATATTTACGTAGAATTATCACATAGGGAGGTACCAGGAAAATTCCATATAATCCCTCGTTGCATTATAAATCTAAGTCAGGTTAGTTACGTACCTATTTTAAATTTGTCAAGTCAGGACATATGTTACGAAAAATCTAAAATAATTGCTAGGGGATATACTTGTTACGAAGAAGTGAATGCTCCTTTAGTGTCTGTTCTGAGAACTGAAGTTACGAAATTCAAACCCTTTACGTTAGACGATATTAAAAGCTGTGCAGTGGGGAATTAATTCTACGGTAAATTCTACCACTGGTAAAACACCATACGAGGTATTCTTTGGATACCGCCCACGAGGAATTAACGATTCCTTCCTGACGTCTGAGATCGCATGTGACCAACGGCAAGATCTCGAAACGTTGAGAGAAGAAATCTCTCGGAACATCCTTGATCGACAGCAATGCCAGAAGGAGTATTACGATAAACGGCATGCCCCTGTTACGAAATTTACGGTTGGCCAACACGTGTTGGTTCAGGCAAATAAAACCTCTAATGACGGGAGGAGCAGAAAGCTTGAACCGCGATACAAGGGACCCTTTGTAGTTACCAAAGTACTGGATAACGACCGGTACGTTGTTAACGAACTACCGGGGTCCAAACGATGTAGGACTGCTTATACGGGCATCTGTCCTTCAGACAAGTTGAAAGTTTATACGGTGGTTTCGCTTAGCGAGACTAGTGACGAAGAGGACGTTGAATAATAACGTATTCTCGCCCTCTAATGGTGTCATTACTGTTTACTAATTTTGTTGTTTTTTTTTTGTATGTTTCAGTTAAGGCATATTTCACGGGGTCGTGAAAGGCTGTCAGGTAGGCCGATTGTAACCCGATATTCCGTCTTTATCCGGCCGAGGTCACGCCACCATCATAAAGATGATTAATGCTGACGGAATATGCGTATTTGACAAGACTTTTTATTGGAGATATGGCTAAGAACTCATGATAAGATGGATGTAGGGAACGTTGAGTCAGTGAAGGTTTAGCTTTGATGCTTACGGTTAAGTGATGTAATAGATTTATCGATTACTCGCCTTTTTTTTGATTTAATATAATATTGCAGACATTATTTGGTGTTTTTGTGAATAAAAGAATTTAGAATAGTTTACATATATATATGAATCAGCTTTTTCTACAGTTGGTTGCATAATTTGAGAAAGGTATTTCTCCAGTTTTTGTAGCGGCGAATTAACAGCGATAACAATAGGTCTGATGGGCGCCCCTGGTTTGTGTATTTTTGGTAAACCATAGAATTTAGGACATCTGCTCGACTTTTCCCGTGGTATGATTTTTTGTTGAATTTCGGGGTTTATTGGTAAACTTTTTATTTTATTTTTAGTTGTCTTTTCTAGGTACGTTGTCGGGTCCCTTGGAACAGGCCTATAAAAATTGTCTTGTAGGATATCCTGCATTTTTTGTACGTGTTTGATTCATTTGTAAAAAACTCGGAGCATTTCACTCGAATTATACGAGATATCGTCCTTGAAAAAAACGATATTATAGCAAGCCTAGATGTCAAATCGTTATATCCCAGTGTTCCCATCGACGAAGCATTGGACAAGATTGCTAAGAACGAGGATTTCCAGGCACGTATAATACAACTCTCGGAGCATTGCCTCAAAAATACTTATTTTTCATTCAAAGTGCAAATGTATAAACAAATGGACGGTGCTCCAATGGGGTCCTCGCTATCACCAGTAGTCGCGAAATTATTTATGATATACTTCGAGAAAGAAGCTCTTGAGAAAGCAAGTTTAAAGTCCAAATTATGGATTCGTTATGTGGATGACATATTTATTATATGGCAACATGGTCATGCAGAGCTCGAAAAATTTCTGACTCACGTAAATTCAGTCCACCCCAGAATACAATTTATTCCAGAGTTAAAGGAAAACAACAAACTACCATTTTTAGATGCTTTGTTCACAAAACTGCATAACGGAACCAACACATACAGACAGAAATTTAAATACAAAATCACATCATCACCCAGCATAAATTCAAGCTGTGGCAAATACTCTAATATCCAGATCCGTGCGATTAACTGACACATAGTCGAAACAAAATGAACTTAAGGTAATATCAAGTGCTTTAAAGAAAAATGGCTACACAAATCGTACCATAGAGAAAGCTATTAATGCACAGGTTTCCCGAACAACGAACAACAAAAATTATGAACCGAGAAAGCAACGAGTAGTCTTACCATATGTAAAAGGCACAACAGACAGAATCGGAAGAATTCTTAGGAAACACAACATACAAACAATACACAAGCCACAAACAACTATAAGTAAACTACTCGCAAACCGAAAAGATAAAATCAAACTGGAAAACCACGGAGTATACAGTATTCCGTGCCAGGACTGTAAGAAGTTGTATGTGGGGAAACTAACAGGCGAATATCAGCAAGAGTGGAAGAGCATAAACTCAGCATCAGAAATAAACAAACAACCTCAGCTTTATTCCTACATCATCAGGAAACCGGCCATAAAATAAATTTCGATGGGTGTAGGGAGATTGCCAATATAGAACATTATAAGACCAGAATAATCCGAGAAGCCATACAAATTGAAAAACAAGGTGATTTGAATAAAAGGGACGAATCATTAAAACTACCAACAGTATGGAAGACAATAATCGACAAATCTAAAATTGCAAAAACTCAAGCGCAATTAGCGCAACAACAACAGCACCATCCGGAAAACATAAATAACGACTAACGCTTGCGCAGATATAACCTTCGGCCCCGATATATATATATATATATATATATATATATATATATATATATATATATATATATATATATATATATATATATATATATATATATATATATATATATATATATATATTGTTGTTTGTTTTTACGTTTAGTTCTTCTATAATTGCACTGTGTAAAAAAATAATAATATATATTCCTAAATAATTTTTCTTCAATTTTTGAAACAATTTTTTTCATTTCAGTTTGCTAAGTTCATGTATTCAGTGGCGAGTGTACTTCGTACCATGAGACATGAGTAGAAGGTGTTAGAAGCAATTACACAAGCATTACACAAAGGTATTACTATTACAAGTTAATATTAATTCCTTTTGTGGTTTTTATTAGGTTTTGTACATTCTAAACCTAATGTTTATTTGTTTTTCATTCATTAAATTGGATAAAACTTATTATAGTGATGTAAGTGAATAATAATCCTTATGTTTGATGTTAAATTTAGGTATTTGTATTGATAAATACAGTAAGATTTTTGAAGAGTTAGCATAATTTATTCACACCCCGAACCGACGGCCCTTAATCAGGTACGTATTTTAAATACTTGTTTTATGCCATCATATTTTAATTACTTTAAATATAACATGGGAGTGGAATACCTTAAGTTTTTTAAATGTGGCAATCATGGCTTTCACAAAACGGTATTTTATATTAAAAATAAATTATTATGCCTAAATTTCTTTCTTAAAAGATAATTTTCCTTGAAATAAGTTTAAGCGATCAAAGTGAAGTTGATACTACAGTATTATTGAAGCAGCCAAAACCACTTCGAATGAATTACTACCAGAAATTTCAAGGAAAAGGTATAAAATCGCGTAGAAACTATTTATGAAGTCAGGAAAATAAAAGAATGTTAGTTAATTCATTTGCAGAAAATGTCCCTCTTGCCTAATTCGGAGAGTTCTCCGAAAAGTGTAAATCTTCTTCATTATGGGCATACTTCTCGATGTTAAAGAGTAAGTTTGCTATTAAAGAAAATGTTACTATAACAAATTACGTGCTCGTAAATATGAAACTTACAGAGCAATATGTAAATACGAAAATCGGGAGGTTAGAGAGCAAAAAAGTTCAAAACATTCACACCAATGGTAAATAACAGATTTATTAAAAAAACACGGGACATTGTTTACCTGGTAACGAATGTAAGCGATTTAGAAATTTTAGTGTACCTTCTTAGTTATTTGAAAAACCTACCGAAACTAAATAATAAAGTTTTTATTATAATAGTTTCTTTTAGTGCAAATCTAATTTAAAGCCAATAATTTACTTCTTTATTGATTTTTTTTTATCTGTCTTTAGGATGTTAAGTTTTAACATTTTATATTGTTTTTTTTTGTTTTTCCGACACTATAAGAACAAAACTAGCTGTTTTTTATATTGACGAGTAATTAATGTCGTAGACGTATTTCAGGGGATGATAGTACTCGACAAAATAGGAAAAAAATGCCAATATACACATGGTCAAAAATGCACCATTTTCGTTATATAAAAGTCAAAGTTTCAGTTTTTTTCTCGTTTTTTGCGTTTCCAGTTCTTTCTGAGACAATTAGTTCAAATTTAGAACATGTATTATTTTTTAGAACCTCTACGATAAAATATTAAAATCGTGGATGATAGTATACAGGGTGTTACATTTTTTTGCACCACCTACAAGTTTATCTTGCGGAACTTTTTTTTTGGAGCACCCTGCATGAATCCTGATATAAAATTTAAACTCTTTGTTCATTTCTTTAGCTCTTTCGTATTTTGCATTATTCTCGTATCTATCACAGTTTTCCACTTATTTGCAATAATTGATGCATTGCATCGATGGCATATAGATGAAATTAAGCAAAAAATTAAGAAACGGGTTTTATTTTAAAACAACCGACATGATAATGAACATTCAGATAAAATTATTACAGTTAAATTAAAAATAAAACAAAATTACAAAAGTTGTTGGAAATGTCCGCCTCTTGCTAGAATGCAAGAATCAAGTCTTCGCTTCATGGACTGACGGACTCCACCAATGTTTTCAGGTGTCCCCAGAAAAAGAAATCCAGGCTCTTCAGATCTGGAGATCTAGGGGGTCATGGCTGAGGTCCCCTCGCCCTATCCAACGGTTATTAAAATTATTATTTAGGAACTCCCTCACCTCTATGCTGAAATGTGCTGGTGCACCATCGTGCATGAACCACATTTGCTTTTAAGAAGAATTGGCATGTCTTCTAGCAATACCGTCCGTTTAGCCTTGCTAGCAGGAAAAATGAACCTATCAAATATATCTCCAATAATGCCGGCCCCCCATTTACTGAAAATTGTTGCTCTTCTGCCCAAAAATAATTGTTATGAAAATTACGTATGGCATTCCTAGAAGAATTTGCCTCATCGCTAAATAATATCGTGTTTCCAAATAATGGATTTTGGGCTAGCATTTGTAAGAACCACTGGCAAAAATTTAAACGGAGTGGACAGTCACGTGGGAGAAGAGCTTGAACCCTTTGGATGTGGTAAGAATACATTAAGTTGTCTAATGAAATTTTCCATACAAGGACAAATGAAATGTTAAGTGTTGCTGCAATTTTCCTCGTAGCAGGATCGCTTTCTACTGCATTCGGGACTGCTTCCTCGGCTTCAGGAGTCCTAACTGTTCTATATGCTCCTGCTAAATGAGTGGATTTCTTGAATGAATCATTTTCACATAGCCGATTATGTTTGTCTATTGGGCACCATGCGATTTGGATATTTCTGTTCATAGAGTCGTCTGGCTTCATAACAATTGCTGTTGGCAAGTCCATAAATGAAATGAATTTCTGCATATCTTTGATTTGTGAATTCAACCATCATTAAACAACTCGAAACAACTACGGAAACTTCAAACAAAAAAATATTTCTTACAAAATGTCAGATTAAAGAACAGAATTAACAAATGACCTGCCTCAGCCTGCTACCTTTGTTTCATTATTTAGCTACACGTAATTTGCATCTATGGCAATTATTGCAAATAAGTCGAAAACTGTGATAGATACGAGAATAATGCAAAATACGAAATAGCTAAAAAAATTAACAATCATAACAGAATTCATACAGGGTGCTGCAAAAAAAAAGTTCCGTAAGATAAACTTGCAGGTTCTGCAAAAAAATGTAACACCCTGTATACTATCATCCACGATTTTAATATTTTATCGTAGAGGTTCTAAAAAATAATACATGTTCTAAATTTGAACTAATTGTCTCAGAAGGAACCGGAAATGCAAAAAACGAGAAAAAAATTGAAAGTTTAACACCCTGTATAACGAAAATGATGCGTTTTTGACTGTGTATATATATATATCGGCATTTTTTTCCTATTTTATCGAGTACTATCACCCCCTGAAATATGTTCACGACATTAATTAACACCCTGTATATACATATTAAAATACTTTTAATACCTAAATAATTAATTATGGTGTACAAAATTTTGATATTTGGGCACCTCTCGATGCAGGCGCAACAACTAACGCAGCCTGACAGGCGTAACTTAAGGTATATACTTTTATTCATTGTGGAAAAGATTCACAGTTTAACGTAAGATGTAAAGTTTTATTTTTTAATATTCAGATATATTATATAAATTCGTTTTTCGTCTAATTGACTTTCGGTCAGTTGACGTAGACCCAGACACAACCTGAGATATATCTACAAATATAGCTACAAATGTCTAACTTCTTTATTGTGGAGAAATATTATGGTAACCTCAGCCTAGTTTACTTTAAAATATTCAGCCATTGTCCAAGTACTTGAACCATTTTGATATAAAGACGGTTTCTTCTTCCGGCCAAAATAAAAAAAAAATAAAATCAAACTTGATGAGTTTATAAAACCAATTTTTATTGACCATTGTTAGAAATCTGTCCATATACGCGAGTAGCCGCTAGAAGAAGATTTAATTTACTGTTAAAGACAGATTTGCTATCTCAGAAAAGGATATTTCAGAAACTAAGAATAATGAGTTATTAATATTTAATATTACGCCTGACACATATTTAACAACTAATAATGTTATAAATATTCTTGCAAAATTAATTTGTTATTTTTTATTTTCAGAATATGTTAACCTAGGCGTGAAAGAATACTCTAGATTTTAGATTTTATTACGAGTTTCTCACAACATTTGCAACAGTTATTTTCAAAATTGTCATTGCTTGTGGCTTTCCTGAAAAAAGAAAACAAATATATTCAAATATGTAACAAATGACATTTTTGAATACTGCTTAAATTTTATTTGTTTTTATTTTATATAAAAATAGATTGAAACCAGCAAACTTTAAAATTATTATTATTTAAAACTTTCAAGAAAATTTTAGGACCTATTAGAATAAATTGCGCTCCTTAGTTTTAAAATAATGATAAATAAATTCAATTCTAACATGTATTATGTGACAGTAATCTCTCTATCTTTCTCATTAGCCGGCATTCATCCACTCCTGAATGAGGGCCTGTCACAATAATTTCCAATTAGTTTTGTTTAGGGCGGTTTGCACCCAATTCTTTCCTGCGTTTTTGGATGCTATCACGCCACTTTTTGGGGATCTTTTAACTCCCTCTTAAGTTTTATTTGACGCCTGTCTGTAGGTCTATTTAGATCTGGATGTTGGCAGACTATGTTGCCAGCCTATTGCCATTTAAATAAAACATCCGTTACGCATGTTCTTCTCCTGATTTCACTTTTTACATTTGGTCTCTTAGGCTAATCCCTTACAAATATATTCCATTGCCCGTTGAGTCCCTTATAGCTTGTTTGAGGATTTTCAAAAGAGTGCCAGTGTTTCAAAGTCGTACAAACCGGCAACATGCATGTGTCAAATGTTTTGCACTTAAACTTTATAGGTATTTCTTTAGATTTATATAGTCTGCCTCCTTTCTTTCTCTATGTATTTTTCTGTTAGAAGACGTACACTTTCTAGCAAATATCTCCTGTGTTATAAGCGGTGTTTTTAATTCATGGGCATCATTTTGAAGAATTTTATCGGACCCGATATTTTGGATTTTCCCTCTATTTTTTGGTAATTATGGTATTTGTAAGTAAACAGATGTTTATAGGAGTCCTGTACTAAAGCAACAGCAATTTTTTCTGTTCTACCACTAACCATGTTACCAAGTTTCTTCTTTAATTTATTTAGTTTGCCTCTTTCATTTGCCAATTTGGATTTAGGAACTTTTATGTTTTGCCATTTCTTATAGTACTCTTTACTAGTTTTGTATTATATTCTGTAAAATATTTTCAAATGTTCTTGTTAATTTGTTGGTTTATCCCCTTATAATTTTTAGCTTCTTTTTCTGTTCCCATCTCATTTCTAATAGACTTTTAATAGTTTGATTAATTTTGACGTCTATTTTCGTGTTCTCTTAGTTCTGTCTTAAGTGTGTCTTGGAACGTTTCTTTATTTTTGGTTAGAGTTTCTACTGTAAAAGGTATTTTTGTTTCGTTAATATCGGTTTACTTCTTTTCCAAGTCAACCTTTAGGCTTTTTGAAGAAAAAAAATTGTTAATTTCTACAATACTCCACCAGCCTTTTCCCTCTAGTGTCCCTATCTCCCAATCTTTTTCAATATTTGTGGTGTCTTGGTTTATATTTTCGCTAATTTTGGCGTTGAAATCTTCCATAATAATTACATATTTAACATTTTCGTTTGTTTTTACTTATTAACAGTTTCACAAAAAAAAGCGCAGAAAAAAAAATTAAAAATAAAAATAAGAAACAAATAACGGCACTTAAAAAAAGATGAGTAAAAATAACATATAGAACGATCTTAAAAAAATTCTTATTGAGGTCGGTGTCAGAATAAAAAAAAATAAACAAGCATTTCCCAAGGTATAACAATATATGCTTTCTAAGGAGTGACAGTTTCTAATGTTCCAACTATAAGGGTTCGCCTACGTGATAAAGTAAACAACCAAAACCATCTCGTGCAGTGTTGGTTTATTGATTAAAACTATATGTTCTTTTCTACAATGATCTAGCCTAATTTATAGATATGTGTATTTGTTTAATATAAATATAATAATTATTGCTATACTAATATCGTGTGTATTGCAATAATAAGAGTTGCCTTGGAATTGGTACTCTGCTAGCATGTAACCTCGGTATGTAGGTAACCCAAATAAACAACTGTTTGAATAACCTAATTTCCATTACACCTCCCATGGAGCAAAAATAAAAATAAAATGTATATTGCATTTTGTTTTTATTCTCTCACTTTTATTACAACACACCCTCAATTATAATTCTACTCTAATAATATGATGCCCTAAAAATAATCTTTCGAATTCACACTATTTTAAAATTGTAACTTTAAATATTTACATTCTAATCTTATCACAAATATATATATATATATATATATATATATATATATATATATATATATATATATATATATATATACATGTACATTCAGCTGAAGAACAATTTAACTAAGTTTTTATGGACTTCTTTATGTTTATTCTTTATATCTAATCTAAATTACATCCTTTAATATCTAAAATTTCATATGGACCTTTGTATAAAGGATCAAGCTTATTTTCTAGTGTCCATTTCTAGAACCATATCACCTATTTTGTAATCATAATTCCTGACTTTTCTGTCAAAAATTTCTTTCTGTTTTGTTTTCGAATTTAGCAAATTAGTTCTTGCGTCAGTCCATGCAGTTTGCAATCGAAATTTTAGCTCTAACGGGTAGTCATCAAAATTATAGATAGGGTCAATTGTACTTGTGATATTTGAAGGTACTTGACTTGGTTTTCCGAATACAAGCTCATACGGTGTATCAATCGCTCCAATTTTTTTCAATATTTTTTTTGCAAAATGCATACGAAGATATGCACCTTAATGTTTGTGTGAATTTTCAAGTCCACCCAAAGTTTCATGATGATATGCTGTTGATTTAAGATGCTGAATACCAAGTAATTTACATGATTCTTTAAAAATACTTGCCGTAAATTCAGTTCCTAAATCCGTAACAATCTCCCTAGGTATACCGTATCGTAATACAAAATTCTTAACAAACGATTTCGCAACAGTGTGTGCCTCCTTATCCGGTAATAGATACCCTTTCACAAATTTCGTGAGATCACACTGTAGTGGTAAAATGTATTTGTTATTTTGAATATCTACGGGAAGAGGACCTACCATATCTAAAAATATTTTTTGAAATGCCGATTCGGCCGTTGTTGTTATTGTCATTGGAACTTTTTTTTGATAAGAATGTTTGTGTCTTTGATATTCATCGCATCTTTTAACGAAATACTCAACATCTTTTTTTAAACCTGGCTAAAAATATTGTCGTTTTATATTTTTGTACATGCGTTGTACACCCGCATGTCCCCCTGTCTGTAATATATGATAATCGTTTAAAATTAAACGTTTCAACTTTTTATTCTCTATTTGTTCGACATCTTTTATTACATTTATTTTTAATGCCATTTCTTTTAATTCTAATTTATGTTTATTTATTTCTTTCAAAAATTCAGTACTCTTTGCCTTCCTTAAAACGCATAGCTCTGTAATATATTTTTTTGCGCATAATTCTCCCAGATCCCTCAGCGATGTACCTAAGCCGTACGCTGATCGGTCATTCTGGTTAAAATAAATTATTTGTGAATTCACATCATATATAAAATTATTAAAGTACTGATAAGAACCTAGGTATTTATTTTTAAGTTTTAAATAGCCTTCTTCCGATAAAAGTCTTAACTCAACTGTATCAGGTGGTTGCCTTAATACTTCGACGACAACAGGGTGATCAAGTCTATTATCGCTCGACGCATTGATAAGTTTCTCTGATGCTATAGCTATCTCAGTCTTACACTGTGCTCGAGTCATCACATTCATACTTTCATTCAACCTTTCACTCATGCTTTTTAAGTCATTTGAACTTATCGAGACGCGGGAAATAGCATCTGCTGTTACGTTTTCTGAAGCTTTAACATAATGCACTGAAAAATCATATTCCTCTAATACTAGCCTAAATTTGGTGAGCCTACTTGAAGGGTTGGTCATGTTAAATAGATAAACTAATGGACGATGATCTGTCAATACTTTAAATTTTTTAGCGAACAAGTAGGGCCTAAAATGCTTAACAGCCCACACAATCGCCAATAGCTCCTTTTTGATGGTACAGTAATTTATTTCGGCTTTATTTAAGCTTCTGGATGCGAACGCTGCTGGTCCGTCATCCCTATTCGACAGAACTGCACCTAACGCGTAACCGCTTGCGTCGGTTTTAAGCAAAAATTCGTTATTCTCAGAAAAATCAGGATATTGCAATACTGGTTGCTTTATTAGTGCCTGCTTTAGTAACTTAAACGGGTTTCCACATTCTTCTGACCAATTAAAAACTTTTCCCTTACGCGATAAAGTATTTAATGGATATGCTATCTCGGCAAAATTCCTAATGAATTTTCTGGGTAAAGAGCCATTGCTGAAATTTTGTCTGGGTCTGGTAAGGTACCCTTGGATGATATAACGTGGCCTAAATAAAGAATCTCTTTTTTCAAAAATTCACATTTGCTAGGGTTCAGCTTTAAATTTACTTTTCTAAGTCGTTGGAACACTTGAAGTAAGTTTTTGTTATGATTTTGCAGAGAATTGCCGAAAACTATTAAATCATCAAGATAAATAAAACAAGCTTCATAATTCAAGCCCGCCATTGCAACTGTCACAAGTCTTGAAAATGCGCTTGGGGATTTTCATTCCCATAGCTAATCTTTTCATTTGAAACTGACCTCGTTCAGTAGTGAACGCCGTGCAGGGTCGACTATCTGGATGTAACTCTACCTGATAATATCCCTGTGTCAAATCTAAATGAGAAAAATATATTGCCCCTGATAAGGAATCTAAAATCTCTGTAATATTAGGCAATGGAAACTTCTCGTCGTCTTTTAATTGCCGATTCAGTAATTAATTCTGTAATCTAAAACAACCCTTACCGATCTACCCCCATTTTTGTCAGTCTTTTTTGGTACTATTAAAAGTGGAGATGACCATTCAGATTTTGCTGCAGACATTCCATTTTTGTTAAATTCACATAAATCATAGTCACATAATTTTCTAATATTAGGTTGAAAATTACGAAGCCTTCCTTTTCGGTCACATTCAATATCCTAACAGGAATCTTATTATTTTCAGATTTTGCTATAATACTTGCCACTATCACTCCTTCGCACACTTCATCATTCATTATCACACAATCGTCTGTTTCTCTACTAAAAAAATATTTTAAAACCTGACAGCGTGGTGGTATTATTGTATAATAATCACATTTAGAACGCATTGAAACCACTGTTTCTTTATTTCCTTTTTGAAAAGACACGGCAAAAGTTTCGTAGTTAAGAATAGCTTTGTATATTGTTAAAAAATCTGCACCTAACACACCTTGTATATAAGAATCAAATTTGTCTATGACCACAAATTCATGAAAAAACTTTTCTTTGATTATGTTAAATGAAATATTCACAGAACCTAACGAATAAGCGGAACCTGCGATTCCATTTATTTTCAGTTTTTTGTTTTTATCTATGTTTTCATTGTTCCCTAAATATTCCGAAAAAATACATGAAATGTTCGCGCCTGAATCTATTAAAAATAATAACTCGCTTCCATTATACTGTACCATGATGAAATTTAATGCATTCATATTAAAATTAACCACATCATAACAGTGCGTATTATTTTTATTAGATTCGTTAGTCTCGAAAAAACTGCTAACCTATGTTTTGGTTTTGCTGTGCATTACCCTCGGCGGCATCCGCTACGTACACTCGAACTTCATGATGACGCGATGACGTACGTCCTCGACTATTGCGGTAGTAATGCCCCCGGCCTTGTCCTCTATGACCCGGTTGACTACGGTAGTTTTGTTTACTATTAAAACTCCCTCTAGGCCCATAATTGCCACGGTTATTATTAGAAAAAGTTAAATTTCCTCGACTAGATCTACCCCTAAAACCATGGTTATTAGACCTATTAAAATTATTAGATCGGCCTCTCATGTGAAATACATTAGGACCGGTTTGGAAATTCGATTTTTTTGTCAATTCTTCCTCTTTAGCGCCTACCACTGCGTCCTTTAGACTTTGATAATTTCGCGCTTTCACAATCTTTCGTAACTCACTACTTCTTAAGCCGTTCGAAAATGCATTTATAGCGATTTTTCGTTTGTATAGCGAAAAAGTGGAAACACAGCATCATCGCCGTCAGTTTGGGCAATTGTTAAATCTAGTAAAAGTGTTTCAATAACTCTAGCATAATCATCAATGGTCTTGGATTCTTGTTTTACACAATGCATTTGAACCGAAAGGACTGCTACAGATTTTTTACTTAATAAATATTTTTTCATATCTACTAGTAACGACTCTATATTATCATACGAGTTTTTTAATCTTAATTTTGCATTTTGCGTTAACTTAGCTTTCAAGACATACTTAATTAATAGCGACTTCCCGTCATTGCTAATAAAGTCACTGTACAACTCAATAGCATCTATCAACTGCTTTGTAACCTCCTCGGTGCCATCCATAGAGGGCAACAAGGACGCTGCAGTTTTTAAATCGACATTTTGAGACATATTAGCTGTTGCAAAAACTGAGTTTACTTAATTTTCTTCCGGGGCAAGGGTTTGCAATCTTTCATTTAAAAGTGCTCTAGATTTTACTAAATATGCATTGGCAGCGTTACTGTACTCTAGGAGTGCTTTTTTCGCTACTGGGTCTACTACAGCTTCCAGCTGGACCTCTTTTTTTAATTTATAATATTGTGCTTCTAATTTCCCTATTTCTAACGTTAGCTTACTTATTCTATTTAAACTTATACGGCGGTCTACTGGTTCTTTTTTCAATTTTTCATAAAACTTTACTACTAATCCATAACTATCTTTAAATTTTTGTAAGACCATAACTATATAACCCTATTATCAAAAAATATAAATACATATAAAACTTACACTCTAACATTTTTCTGGTTGTAGTTGAGTCAGAATTTGGCTGAGCTGCTTCCAAAATTTTCCATCGATGCACTTCTAGAGTGTTCCCTCGAAGCCAGTGTTGGTGAACACCAGTTGACGTCCCGATGGACTGTTTTTTGGGCGGCTAAAAATCGTCAGGGCGAAACTCAGGTCTCCTCAGTCGGGCGCAAAACTATACTCCTTGACAAATTCTTTTTAATACCTCTTCTGTACGCTTTTTTAATCTTCATCATTACTAGGATCCATACTCCCAATGCGAGGCAGTAAAAAACTATGCGAATATCGTGAGGGACAGCTAGTGATTCTTCTTCTACGATGAAATTTGAATTCACGACTCCGATATCTGTGACTTCAGAGTGTTTTGAATTGGTTTTTCCCATGATTAGTTTTTACTATTCATAATCACTGTTTTTTTTCACTATTCACTTGTATACGCGGCTGGCAGGGTCGCCATGTAATGTTCCAACTATAAGGGTTCGCCTACGTGATAAAGCAAACAACCAAAACCATCTCGTGCAGTGTTGGTTTATTGATTAAAACTATATGTTCTTTTCTACAATGATCTAGCCTAATTTATAGATATGTGTATTTGTTTAATATAAAAATAATAATTATTGTTATACTAATATCGTGTGTATTGCAATAATAAGAGTTGCCTTGGAATTAACCCAAATAAACAACTGTTTGAATAACCCAATTTCCATTACAAGTTATAAAGAGAAGCAATCAAAATCAGAGGCGTATATTTACCTAGTATCGAGTAACCAGCAGTTTACTAATAAAGCCGATTGCAACGGTAGGAGGCTAAAATTGTGTATAGGGAACACTGGCGAAGACGAAATTTTATAGAAACAGCTTTCATAGGAATCAAACATATTCAGTAAGCCTAGCGTCGATATTCCAGATATATGGTGGCCGCTTCTTGCTCAAACTGACTTCCTAAAACTACACGGTTTAGGTAACCGGGAGACAACACCACAAACGGCTAGTATAGAAACCCGTAGCTTTAGAGTTAGCATGCAGTTTAGATTAGACTAGTTACCGTTCAATAAATCAAAATTTTAAGATCTTTTTTACTGTTATTTTCACTTTTCAGTAATTTTTTGAACTTGATTTTATTTTATTCAAAAATATTTTTTATTACTTCTTGACGAAGATTGAGACAACTTTTATAATGTATTAATGTAGACATAACAAATTCGTAATTCATGCAGCTGTTAGTACTAACAAAATAAATTTTGCAAATTGACATTTGGGCATGTATTTCTTAACTAGTTTCAAGTTTCGGTTTTGTATCGGATGAAGTGTTTAATTAATATAATATTTTCATAAAATATTCTATAAGCTTATACTTACATTTTAAACACTTTAAAATAAATTCTTACCAATGCAATCTCTAGGACCCGCGGAAAAAGCTAAAAATAAGTAGGGTTTTATCTTTGATTGATTTTCCGGAAGAAATCTGGTAGGGTCAAATTTTAATGGATCTGGCCAGGTTTTCGGATCTCTTTGAATGAGAAATGTACATATCAAAACTGAAGATCCTTTGGGAAATACTTTGGAACCTATAATTAAATTTAAAAAACTGCATTGAAATATATTATATTGTTATATAAATTAACTAATTCTTGAGCATTACATATTTTATGATTTTGAATTTAATTTACTAAAGGGTTCTTTAATAGGAGGGATGCTCTGTATCGCAAAAAAATTGTGAGATACAGGAATAATAGAGACTATAGACAATCTCAGTAAAAGTTGGCTAATAATCCTTAATAGGTAAAATCTATTTAATATTTTTTTATTTGTATAACAAATTCAATAAAATGTATATTTGTTACGGTCGATTTCTGTCTGCAAAAAGTAACGTAGTAGCAATTTTTTAATTTTCGAATAAACTAAAGAATTTCAGTGTTAATTGTGGAAAAATCCTGTTTCTGCCAGATGGAAACATTGCTTTATAGTTTATGATTAACTTCCTTAACAAATTTTTTGTTCATTTACTGTTTTTCAAACATTTTTATTCGACGACCTTTTATACCATCATAATTGATTCAAACCAATATTTTAATAGTTTCTTCCTATGACACAATTGATTTTTGCGCATAATTTTAAATAAATTGAATACGTAGCTTTTAAACTTATTTTTTTTTAAATTTAATTAGGCTGCCATTTTGTAAATTTGTACCACATTTTTTCAGTTTACATCTATATAACAACAATTAATTCTTGCACAAAATTTGTAGTAGTAGTTTTTTTCGGGCTGAATTTTTAATTAATCGCCATTTTCTGTAGCCATCTTAGATTTGTACCAAAATTTTACCGTTTTATTCCTACATAATGCTTGATTTTTGTGCAAAATTTAAGGTACATAATTTAAGACGTTTTTTAGTAATATTTTTTTTGACCATTCACTAGGCGGCCATTTTGTTCCCCCATCTTGAATCCAAACCACAATTTCACCAGTTCACCTCTAAACTACAATTAATTCTTGTACAACATCTGAAATCTATTAAGAAGTTATTTGAGACTGAATTTTTATTTATTTTATTAAGCCGCCATCTTGGATTTGTACTAAAGTTTTACCAGTTAATTTCCACCTAATATATATTTGATTTTTGCGCAAAATTTGAGGTAAATTGGATAAGTAGTTTTTTTCGCTATATTGGATTTTCTTTGGCAGGTTTTCCGGCATTTAGGGATTCCGAAATATGAAGATCTAAAAGAATCTCATAGGAAGATTTTTTCACAATTAAATACTTCCCTTTTATGAGGGAAGTAAAAGTAACCGCAACTTATAAAAAAATCTTCGTAAAAACTTTAACACCCCTTCAGGGATGGAATTTTGTAAAACCCCTCCGTATTGCACCCTTAGGTTACGCAAACAATATTTCCTTCACGTTTAAAATCTCTAGACCCACTAGTTTAGGCTATGTGTGACTAGGGGCCATGACTAACATTTTATCGATATATCGATAAGTGCCGATAGATGAGCAATAATGGCGACAGGTAGCTGAGAATACCGATAAGTAGCCGAGAATATCAATAAGAATGGATAAATGGATTACATACTTACAAGCAGATTAAGTGTCATATCAAAGTGAGGACCTTTTTTTCTTTTTTGCTATTCAATAATTCTGTCTCAAATGTATCGAATAGGTATATCGATATCCATAGGATAATATCGAACTATCGATAGGTAGGAGCATCTGTCGATACCATCGACATAATGATAAATAAAATATGTCGATAGGTAATGTGTATCTCTAGAAATAGGTAAAATCTAATATCGCCCATCCATGGTCACTATACCGTTTTATAGGTACAAATTAAGAAAAAAGAGTTTTTTTGCAGAAAAATTGGGAAATCAGGCAACATGGCTCATATTAGGCTGAACATGTGCAGTGGGTATATTTCGTAAAATATGGGGAAAAATAAATATTGATCTAACTTTGAGAAGGAATTTGCATACATTCAGAACTCGAAATAGATTAAATTTATTAATTTTTGGTATTTTACTAAAATAAGTGATATTGTTCATCTAAAATCATCAATAATACACAATAAACAAGAGTCTATAGAGTTGTCTGTTAGAGTTTATCCACATTTTAAGTTCATGACCTTGAGAGAATATTATAAGCAGTGGAGAAACCAGATGTTCAGCTTCGGTGGGCTCATCATTTTTAATGACCAAAAAAAATATATATGAATGACAAAATAATACCCTCAACGTACAGAAGAGGAAAAGAGGTCCCAGGAACAATTAAAATTCTATTATGCCTTTTCTTAATACGCATATGTTTTGTCTTAAGGGGTTGCAACCCTATATCCCGCCCTCTGATTGCGCTACTGATTAAAAGTTGGGTTAGGCACAAAATAAGGGAACACATCTACCTATATCAATGTCTTCTTCACATTTTCTACCGAATTTAGGTATCAATGGAAATATTCTCAGAGTCTCATTAACGGCGGCTTCTATGTATTTTAATTTTTGAATGCCGCCATACGTAATTTCACCATTTGCTGCTACTACTTCAATGACTTCTTTGTATACGTTTTCCTTAAAAGCCATAGGAAAAGCGCTTACTGTAGTTAGAGATGAATTAATTACAAATATAAATACTTTTTTTTTGAAATTATGTCTTTTTCAGGGCTTTATTGATCTGGCCAAAGTTTATATTGCTAGACACTCTACAAGTGCAAAAGAATTGCAAACGAGTTGCACAAATCTGTTTTCTGCAATAAGGCAAATATGTTAATGATAAAAATGAAGATGAGAGTATTCTAAACAAAAATAATTTGATTTTTTCCTTAAATACGATGAAGAAGCGAAAAGTAATTTATTTATTTAGCAGTTCAACCCATAATAGTTTAGAAAACAAATTATTTTAATGTGTTTTATGTTTCTTTACGAAGAACCACTTAAAGAATTAATTAAAATTAATTTACAACAGACGATTCTTTCGTAGGCGCTAGTTTTACTAAAGATTTAATTTACTCCTTTTCTTTTTTAAATTCTTATTACCTTTTAATTTAAATTTAGCTTATGCAAAAACAATTAAAAACTGAGTTTCAAACAAAATCAATGTTACATCTATTAAATTGAAAATCAATTTATAATAATAACAAAAATAGATGTTAAAAAGTAAATATAATTCATTTACCCATTTATACCTCTATTCTAGAACTTAGGTGACAAATATTGGCATCTGTTTGTTGCAAAATAGATACACAAATATTAAAATAATAAATGAGTTGTAGACTTTTGAATAAAACATTCTTACTCAATCAATTTCACTTCACTAGCTAAACAACACCTTTTCAACAAAATTAATTTATAGTCAGTCAATAAGTTTGTTACTTAACGAGAGCAAAATGAAGATCTTGTTTGGCTTTACTTCACTTTTTGGAAATGCAATTTACTTTGCATGTGTTAATTATTGAAACCGCTTTCACTGGGCACAAAAAAAGAGATTCACTAGAACTGAATTATATTTCACTGATAATAGAATTATTTTGTTTAGATTTTACTTGAATCTTGTTATAGACTATTGAAAATAATTAAAAACCTACAGAACTTGGGTAGAAAAATAAAATATAATTTTGTCATTCACTGCATTTGACTCATGCAATGTACAGGGTGTCCAAAATAAGAATGTATATCTCCTTATCTCGAGAACCATAACAGATAGAAGGCAAGTTCATATACAAAAGTTTCTTAGCTTCTTTTGAATTTTTATTTTATTATATTCTTATTTATACAGGGTGTTGTGTTTGGCCTGGGCTGACATGCACTTTCTTATTTTAAATGGGATACCCTATATATTATTGCAGATTATGATAACGCGCTTAAAGACGAGTTCACCAATATATAACAGTATGGGCCTATAGTGCAACGTTTCGGATTTATTGACATTTTTCTTCAGTTTTCTACCTATTTTCAAATTAACAGAAGTAAAGTACTTTTATAAATTTTAAAATTTTTGTTAGAGCCTTAAAAAATTAAAACCTCGTTCTACTCACAGTCTTATATTCGAGTTTTAAAACTTAAGAAAAGTTACAATGTTGCCATGCTTTGCGTATCGTAATTTTTTTTTTTTAATTTAAATGCAACACCCTGTATATTACAATAAATTCGGATAGAGAATTGAAGTAAGATTTCAACGACCTATAATAATATGGGTCTCCGACTTATAGTTTTAGACTTATTGACGATCATCTTCAGCATGCAACTAATTTTTTTAAGACATATAGAGTGCCATGGAAATAGAGACGCCAAGGTAAACGTCGCAAGAAATGTCAACATAATTTCCTGCTAGTGCTATTGATATCTTTTAACATTATAAAAATGTATTCAAATCAAGAAAAGTTGATTCTTTACCAGTGCTATTTGGAAAATAATCGTAGTGCTGCTTTGGCTTTTAGGGTATACCAACGAAAATATCCCGAAAACCGAATCCCAGATCGAAGAATTTTTCAGAAAATTGAAAGAGATCTCGAGGGGCACAGCGTTTTAAAATACGATAAAAGAATAACACCAAGATCTGTTTTAACCGAAGAAGAACAACTAAATATTTCCTTGTATTTTGAAGAGAATTCCGAAAATTCTATTCGTGATGCAGAGCGCGATTTAGGCGTTGCTAAATCTACTATTCATTTTTCGCTTAAACTTAATAAGTACAGGCCATGGAAGTTTGCGAAATTACATCATTTAGAGCCAAATGACTCCGTTACTAGATTAGAATATAGCAATTTAATTATGGATCGTCAATTCCAGGTATCTATATTAAATAAAATATGTTGGACAGATGAAGCAACCTTTAGTACCTGTGGAGTTTTCAACAGAAAAAATAGCCATTTCTGGGCACAAAAGAATCCGAAAAAATTTAAAACTATACAACATCAAGGACGATGAAGCATTAACGTGTGGTGCGGAATCTACAGAGGTACAATTATAGGAACCGTATTTATTGATCAGCATTTAACTGGCCCTAGATATTTACAGTTACTTAGAGACACAATTAAGCCCTTGCTAGACATACGAGGAAATACCAACGAAATAATATATCAAATGGACGGCGCTCCATGCCATAACACGCTAGATGTAAAGAACTTTCTTTCCAACAATTTTATGGAATGGATAGGTCCAAATGGGGATATTCTGTGGCCTCCTAGAAGCCCAGACCTATCTCCATTGGACTATTTCTTATGGGGAACATTAAAGGATAAGGTTTACCAAAACCGCTGCGAAAATATTGAGGATTTAAGAAACAAAATTATTATGGAAGTTGCGTATTTAAATGAAAGTGGAGCAGTTCGAAAAGCGACCAATAAATTAGAAATGATTCTTACAACTTGCATTGCCGAAAACGGTGGACTCATTGGTCATTTAATAAAATAATTTTTTGTATAAGTTTTTTGTAGAATTTTTTCCAAATAAATTTAGTTATTATATAAATAAAAACAATTAAGCAATCTAATATATAAAGCATAAAATCTGTAAATCTAATTAAAGCGTTTTCAAATTATAATTTGTTTTTATTAATATTATATTCTACACAAAAATATGGAAAATTATAAAATAATTAACAAGTATCACATTTTTCGTTTATACCGGCTGAAATACAGGCGATACGCTTACAAAGTATGTTTTGAATTAAATAACTATCTAAAAAAAGCAAAATATACACGGTTTAGATTTTATTGAATAACTGAGTTTCTTGTTATTTTTTTGTTGTTTTTCCAATATCTTAATATTTAAGCAAAAAATAGGTGAAAATTAATTAAATTTAAAAAATTAGCCCCCGTATTCGCTAAAAAGGTTAGACCAGATCTAGTTACCATGACATTTAAAACTGTTAGTTCGCCAGTTGCGTTTTGTATATGTCACTGTCATTTGGTAATTGTGACTACAATAATTTATTTGCTCTATCGTTGCATTTGTCATTTTAAACCTATAACTGTTAGTTAGACATGGTCTAAATTTAAACCTCTTTAGTGAATACGGTTCTAAGGGTTTTATAATTAACGACACTTTTATATTAAGATAATAATCAAGGGTAAATAAAGATTATGGGTACCTAAGTAATAACTCTTAATGCATACATTATAATACACCCACGAATTTTTTGAAATTAAACAAACTGAAAACTTTGTCTTAAAAAAATTAGTTGCATGCTGAAGATGATCGTCAATAAGTCTAAAACTATAAGTCGGAGACCCATATTATTATGGGTCGTTGAAATATTACTTCAATTCTCTATCCGAATTTATTGTAATGTACAGGGTGTTGCATTTAAATTTTTAAAAAAAAATTACGATACGCGAAGCATGGCAACATTGCAACTTTTATGAAGTTTTAAAACTCGAGTATAAGACTGTGAGTAGAACGAGGTTTTAATTTTTTAAGGCTTTAACAAAAATTTAAAAAATTATAAAAGTACTTTAGTTCTGTTAATTTGAAAATAGGTAGAAAACTGAAGAAAAATGTCAATAAATCCGAAACGTTGCACTATAGGCCCATACTGTTATATATTGGTGAACTCGTCTTTAAGCGCGTTATCATAATCTGCAATAATATATAGGGTGTCCCATTTAAAATAAGAAAGTGCATCTCAGCCCAGACCAAACGCAACACCCTGTATAAATAAGAATATAATAAAATAAAAATTCAAACGAAGCTAAGAAACTTTTGTATATGAACTTGCCTTCTATCTGTTATGGTTCTCGAGATAAGGAGATATACATTCCTCTTTTGGACACCCTGTACATAAATATTGCGCTAAAATGAAAATAACGGAGTACCGAATTACCCCTGTGGCAATCACAGCATTTCAATCTGCACCGTTAATGAGCTACATTAATAAGCCATTTCGTTTTTACGAAAAATGTGGAGGCACACCCAGCCTAGCGACGAGTCCAACCTAAACTGTTAACGGTCTTATCTTGTTCCACTTTCAAATTTAAAACGTTTAGACAGTTAAGCGTCTTTTTCCCACCTTTCGTTTTTAATGGGTTTCTAACTGGTTGCCAATGCGACGAAGAATGTGACATGCGATGTTGTGATGCGTAGACACTGAATGTCGACCTTTAGTTTTTTATACTAGCGGTCTATTTTGACATGTGTTTAGCGGCGTTTTGGCTTTTCTTTAGCAGAGTTATAATTCGTAGAAATTTGAATTTCTTGGAAATAATATTAAACATTTTTGCTTAGAAAATTTATTTGGCGGACAAAAATAGATTTGACGCTTCAAAACTTATGTGATATAAGAATTTAGAAATGAGTTTTGGTAGTTTTTAAAGTATGCGTAGTATTTCCGGGGTTAAAGTTTTATTTAAATTGATTTTAGATAGGTATGTGGTGCACAGCGGGTTCCATGTAATTAGATTATGAATTTACTGAGATTATGAATGTTCGAGAAAGGTTTCTCAAACAGATAGTTTCTGAAATATATCGGAAAAGCATATACGGCAACTTGCGAGTAAAACAGCGATAGCTGCTGAAGCTTTGTCCGCGTGATCCATTTTCACTAAATTTGAAGGTTTTTTTCTTCACGTGTACAAAATACGATGTTCAATATGATGAATAGGAAGATTATGAATCAACCTTTTATTGAAAAAATTGCCTTTGAAAAAAGTCCGATTTTGACAATACTGGAACATTTTTAAGAAAAAACTAACAATTACTAAAAAGATGAATAAATGTGTGATTAGTTACCACATAAAGGCATCAAGGTTTTATATATAACAATATGTTTCCAGACTCCTCTATGCAAGATAACACCATACGGAAAAAGTGACCAAATACCTAATTATAAAAATACAATTAAATCTGGAAAACATAAATATATAAAGAAAGAAAATCAATACTTGTTTCTAAACTTTCGAAAGTTTGCAGATAAAAAATATCAAATATGTTCAGATTATTTGTTGCTTTTAGATTGACAAAGAAAAATCTTTTTTGGCTTTTTCGCAACTGAATAAAAATATCTAATTTTAAATTGGTTGACGCAAATATTTAATAAAATTACATATCTCAACATGTAGACTAGTCTGTTCACGGAGTGTTTCGATACATGATGTAACCAAGATGATTTAGCAAAAAATAAAAAATTGTGTCATTTACCTTAAGTTTTTATAGACACATAGTAGTTGCACAAATGATTTCATCCTGTCGGGACTCACCTGTGCGCCGATCCTAAGGGAGAAACATTTAATCCTGGGTTATAGATTGAAAAAGTTTGCGTCTTACGTCGTCCATCTGAGCTAAATTTTTACGCTGCCTGGTACTTAGCCCGAGTTATAGATTGAAAAAATTTGCGCTTTGCGTCGCCTGTGAAACTAACCTTACTTTAATGTTTATATTTATCGCCTTTTTGTGTAATGCAATTTTGTCTTGCTTGCTTTTCAGTTTATGTGCGTTTTTTTAATATTCTGAGCATGGATAAGCAAAATCATAGTAATGATGCCTAGTAAAGGTGGATATATTAATGTGTGCCGCAGCTGTACGTTGTTAATTGGGGTGGAAATCATAACTCCTACCAGTATTTTCTTACAATTAGAGACAATGACCCGAAGCAGTTTAAATGGACGAGGATGTTATATGTGAATATTAATGTCAAATTTATTACGAAGGACGAACGTTTTAAAAGGTCCTCTAAAATCCAGCCGCTTTCGTCAAAGTTAAAGATCGCCATCGTTTCGACGGCTAGCGGAAACTCAAACGGATGGCGGCAAAACTAGGAAGTAAACTTCAAGGACAGCGCAAACGGCGACGCAAGATGCAAACGTTTTCAATCTATAAGCCAGGCTTAAATAATAGAAAAGACTTGATTTCAAATTTTAAAAATTTGTCAGTTTTTTTGACATCTAACCTACAAACATTCTATGGATAGACTGGGCTACATGTTGAAATTTGTAATTTTATTAAATATTTGCTTCAATCAATTTAAAGTTACGTATTTTCATTCAGTTGTGCAACAACCAAAAATTATCTTTGTTAAAAAGTTTTAAATCAAGGAAATATATTTATTCAATTAAACGTACAATTAATGGAACTACAATTAGAATAAGAAACTCCATGGCCAATCTCATTGCTAGCTGTAATAGAATTTATTTTGGTAACCCTTTCGCTTTAAAAAAGCAACACGCTTATAATATCTGCTTATGTCCTGATTATTTATGTTCATCACCTTTAACATAGAGTGATTTGACCAAAGCGCTGACAATTTCCACATTTTGGATTTTTCTTCAAAGTATGCCATTTTTTCCCTGGCGTCCTTGCCACTAACATTTTTGTGGTCACACAATTTCAACAACGATTCAAAAGTAGCTTAATTGGCAACTTTCTCGATAGGTGGCGGAAGCCCTATTCCTTGTCCTGCATAAGTTTATAGATTTCAAGACAGTGGCGGCTATTCAGGTGAAGTAGGTGAAGTGCTACTTCACCAGGAAAAATATGCTTTTGGTTCATCTTCAAAATCACTGTTATCTTTATTTAAATCATAATTTTACTTAGCATCAGTAAAAAATATATTTTCAGAATTGGAATTCAACGGTACATTCTTATTGTTGTTTTGCTGACACGGATTGAATGCTGCAGCCTCGTTTTTATCCCTGAAAACCGGTTTTTCCTTCCCCTTATTTATTAATACTTATGCTGACGCAATATGATTAGACCTATATATGTGAAAATTTAACTTATTTTGAGTTTCCTTTATTTTCTTTTGTACACAACGGTAATAAGTTGTGTTGTACACTGTTCGCGGGGTAGTTTTATTATTTTTAGGTAATTCTTTTAAAATTATGGTTAATATCGCAGAATCAACTTTATTTAATCGGCAATCTACTCATCTAAGGTAAACTAACGCATTTTGGAAACAAAATGGGAACTAGGTTTATAAAATGAGTTCACATGAGACCTAAAATGTGCCCATCCAACAAATTCCCGAAACAAAATTTAAAGATTGATCTACTTACCTGAAGGAAGATTAATCATAATTTTTTGAGCTTGTCTGAAGATATAATTACCAGGGAAGCAAGGGAAGCGGTGCTTCCCAAAAAAAAAAATACAAAACATCTTCTAAAACGTAATTTTTGAAATAGGAAACCATTAATTTAGTTTATGTTAAAAATGCTGAAATATTATCTTAATTATCAAGCCCATAATAAATGCGGCCTTGACTCCGACCCAGCCACAATAGAATATCTAATAGAACCTATGCGAGTCGCTAGCTTCTCTGCAGTCAAGTCCTGTATGCTCGATTTCCTGTGAATCGAGCCAGCGGTTATTGAACTTTCCACCGACTGTTTGCAATTTTTGCATTTCAGTCGCGTGCTTTGACTGGGGGCAGAAGCTATTCGTGTGTTGTGTGATACGTACGTCGCGTCGTGCATGGTGCGATATGGACGACAATAATACGGACGTGTATATGTAAATACCGTCAACTTCGGCTGTCGGTAATAACGTTGAAAATGTTGGAGAATTTAGTAAGAAGACTGTGTGTGAATGTGTGGTGGGTGTCTTAATAATAAAGGGATTTTCAACATTAAACTGATAAGCTTCAAATAATTTCCAAACGAAGGGCAAAACCGCCTATGAAAAATTTAACCACAAAAATGAAAAACTGTATTAGACATTTTTATCCAGAAAAACAATACGTACAACTTAAATGGCTAACAGGGTGTGAAAATATAAGTAAATTATTTTGTTGGCCATATTTACTTTTTGAAAATTAAAAAGGTCTCTGGAATGAAACTGGTTTTTCCGATTTAAACAATTTCCATAAAACTTGTAAAAGACACATTATGTCCAAAGCGCATTTGCAGGCCGTCATAAAAGACTTTTTCTTCGGCAAAACCAGAATTGAACACGCCCTTAATATACAGTTGGAAATTAGTCACCGCCAACACAATGAACTAGTCGATAAAAATAGGCAGATATTAAGAAGACTAATCGATGTTGTTTGTTTTCTCGGACAGCACGAATTAGGATTTAGAGGTGATGACGAAACAAGGGTTTCTTCAAATAGAGGAAATTTTCAAGATTTACTTAGTTTAATGGCTAAATATAATGATTGTTTAAAAAATCATTTAGAGCAGTCTAGCGTTTTTCGCGGAACGTCGAATCGAATCCAGAATAATTTAATTTCCGTTGTTGCAACCATTATTCTAAAAAGAATTAAGCAGGACATTGGCGAGGCGCGGTTTATTGCTATTATCCTGGACGAAACAACTGATATCACTAATTTTAGCCAATTATCTATAGTAATACGCTACGTTACAGACGGAAGTATTCAAGAGCAATTTTTAAGTTTTAAGAATGTGTCCGTCGTACAGCAGATGCATTACATACCGTAGTTTATAACATTACTAAAGAAATTAATGGAGAGAAAAAATTAGTTGCTCAGAGCTATGATGGAGCTGCAGTGATGGCAGGACAGTTAGGGGGTCTGCGAGCTAAAGCCCGAGAAACTTTCCCAAGTGCTGTGTTTGTCCATCGTTTTGCTCATAAATTAAATTTAGTTTTATCCCAGTCCATCAATCACATTAAAGAGTATAAAGTATTTTCGTTACTTTAAGTGGCATAGCTGCTTTTTTTCCAAGTCAACAAAACGTACACAAGCTTTGGACTCCATTGTCTACAAACGATTGTACCAGTAGCTCCTACTAGGTGCAACTAAAATGGAAGACTTGTGTTAACAGTATCCGAAAATCGTGAATCACTGATTGAACTATTTGAGAATATGATAGAAAATAATGAAACGTGAGACTCAGAAGCAATAAATAGTTCGAGGGGATTTTTGGACTGTTTGAAACGAGATTTTAATTTTAATTATTTGTTGAACATATTTTCAGAAATATTTCAATTCTCGGGCAATGTTTTTAATATATTACAAACTAAAACAAATAATATTGCTTTTTGCCCAAAAAAAGTGGCCATTAAGTAAAAGTGATTTACGAAACTGATGACATTAGCGCAAAAAATAACGCTGGGGAACTAATGGAATTTTAAAAAAACAAGGAGCTGGAAGATACCTACACCGAAGTGTCGAAATTGTGTGAATTAGTATTGACAATACCAGCCACAAGTTCATCAGTAGAACACAATTTTTCGACACTTAAACGTATACAAAATTTCGTGAGAAATTCAACGGGGCAGGAGAGACTTTCGCATACATCGCTGTTGTCCATTGAAAATAAACTTCTCCAAAATATGGCGGAGCATCGACGTTTTTATGATGACGTCATTGACGAATTTGCAAAAAATTATCGAAGAATCGAATTACATTACAAATAGGTAAGTTTTTAAAAATTGCTTCCCTTTCTTAAAATTTCACCGCACGCCCCTGATAATTACTATGTGGTTTCCGAATAAATTTACTCATCAGCACGAACTTTTACGTTTAAAATGCATGACTCACAATTTTTTTCTTTCTGACCTGAGGCCCGGGTCGTCTGCTGCTTGTGTAATCATTCCGTTGGAGTGCCTAAAAAATAGCCTACGATCTGGGAGTATACAGGTGGGGGTTGGCTAATTATATCTTCGGTCAAGCTCGGAAAATTATGGTTAATCTTTCTTTAGGTAAGTCGACTAATCTTTAAATTTTTTTCGCTTGTCCATGATATCATTACTATGTAGATCTTCAAAGTCAAAGGCAATTTTTTCTTTTTTTTTATGGTAACTATATATTTTTATAATTAATTATAATAATAAATGTAAATACTATAATTTTTAACTAGGCTATACACTAATAAACTATAAACTAAGTAATTCCTGAGTTTATATCTTCTGGCTATGTAAATGATAGGTCCTAATTAACAGAACTGATATGATCCATAGATAAATCCTAAATAACGAAGTACCAATATTAATAGCAGAATAATAAGATTTATTAGATCCTAATTGAATAATTGCACTAGCAAATTTATTCTGAGGCTCTTCTACCGGTCTATTATAAAAACTAAAGAAAGTGTTCAAGGTAGAAGTCCAATCTGCTGTATTTTTAATCACTTCTATGTTTACACCGGCTTTAAATGCAGTCGAGGTTGTAGCGGGGCGTACACTATGGACTGAGAAAAAGGACGTGTCTACACCACCTAACTGTCTAACGTCTTTTTGATCCATCTCCTTATTGTCTGTGATGATGCTGGACGATAAGGTTTTTTGTGGCTAAGTATTCATTTTTCTTTACTATTGCGAAATGGTTTCGTTCTTTTAATGTAGTCCTCGATAGTGATCGCCACGCAAAGTTCTTGTCTAGCCTTAAAAAATTTTTCTGCTTTCATAAACCAAAGAATTCTTAGTCAAAGCAGAAGTAGGCACTGGCAAATCCAAAGCCTGTCTGGTGTTTCGTTGACCTGCAGGACGCTGTATATTTTCTCGGTATTTAAAGATTAGACATGCTGTTTCGAGGGTAAATAAAGAGTTAGGATTTGTTGTGACAGAAAATGAGGTCTGCAAGATTTTCTTAGACCCACACCAGCAATAAATCTAATAGCTTTCTTCTGCAGCACAAACAAGATGTTTAACAGATACTGACTACTAAAACCCCAGAATGGAATCCTATATCTGAGGTGCGATTCAAATAAGGCAAAGTAAACGGTACGCGCCACTGCCATTCCAAGTTCATTTCCTGCAATTCTGATTGCAAAGCAGCCAGAAGAGAGTTTCTTGCTCAAATTTAAAATGTGATCCTCGAAACGTAAATTTTTATCAACAAAAACCCCCAAAAACCTTGTCACATGGCTGTCAAGGATTGTAACACTGTCCAACTGCAAGTTCTGCATGTCACACCTAAAACCAACAACATTAGTTTTCGTCAAGTTGAAGTTTAACCTCCAGCAAGTCGTGAGTTATAAATTTCCTTAGCTGAGCAATCTCTTTATTATGCCAAACAATCGAGGTGTCGTCCGCAAAAAAGGTAAATCTTCCTGATATGTTAACTTTCACAAGATCATTAATATAAATCAAGAACAAGAGAGGACCCAAAACTAGTATTTTAATCTCAATTCTTTCACATCGATATATATATATATATATATATATATATATATATATATATATATATATATATACGTTTCAGACTTTAATTAGAGAAAGGGTCTGAACTCCTCTGCTGGCTGATGTCAGTGCCGTAAGAGTTACTAGTCTATAAGTAGCGTATTCGAAACCTAACGCTTCAAAAGGATATAGTACAACTAGGTATTTTAAAAGTGGGTCCGGATTTCAAGTAAATTTACATTTAGGCTCTGACGGTCGAATATATATATTATTACAAAACGATAAATTACTTTTAAATCGTTATTGCTTGTAGGGCTAAAGATTAAGTTAAGAGCTGACCTATAGGAATTTATAACCGAAAATGAAAATCCTTTATTTAAAGTATCGGATAAAAAAGCCAGATACGTTTCTAGACTATAAACACGGGGATCCGTGTTATTGTCAGCATAAAGTTGCCAGAATCTTTTATAACAAGCTGTATATTGTTTAAGCGTTCCTTTTGTTATAGATGAGGTGATTACTTCTATTGCCGTCACTGGAACTACTTTTCTTATGTAAGCCTGCCGGATAATTTCCCTGCTACCAGGGAAATCTTCCTGTGTAATGGGTGGTAGTTTCTGAAAATAGGCAAATCTTTTCCTACATTGTCCCCCGAGTCTGGTCTTAAGCCTAAAGCGTTAAAGTCTTGTTCAGATTGTTCATTGTTTGCTGGTATTTCTGTATCACGTACTGTGAGTGATGGATTTTAAACGTAAACAGTTCGTGCTGATGAGTAAGTTTATTCGGAAACTACATAATAATTATATGAAGGACAAGCGAAGGAAAGTGAATATTGTGCATTTAAAATGTGTCCATTCAACACACTTTAGTAACAAAGCGGAAACAAAATTTCCAAACCAAATACAGACACAACGTGTTGGAAAAGTGTGTTCATCTTGGTGCCCGAATTTGTGTCCAAATTAGCACAATACGGGAATATTCTAGGTATATGGTGGCTAAAATATTACCAGTTAGGCACAAACTCTTCTTTAACACAATTGAGTTGTATTGTGTTGACACATTTTTTTAAATTAGTCACGGTGTCAAATAGGGCACGATTCCAAGTGTCGACACTATTTAGAGACAAGAAAACTATGCCCAACCTCGAACACATTTTGCTCCTTGGGAATTCGTAATAAGATCACATTTTTCCCATGAATCTTTTGAGCTGGACATCAAGAACTGTATTATATCAAAAAATTTAAAAATAAACACACCTAAACCTATTTTCTATAAGTGTGATTAGTCGTGTTTATTGAACATTTTTACAGCAGACGTAGAAAAAAATCATTGTCAGTTTGATATGCAAAAACTTAACTTAAATATTTATTAAAATAACTTCGATACTTACCTCTTTCAGGGAATATGGCAAGGTACGATGTTCCGACGATGGTCAGGATAGGTACAAAAAACCCATTTTCTTTCCAGGAAAACTTTATATACTTTTTCGGAAACGATATGGCAAATATAAAATGTAACTGATTTTTTTCTGTTTATAATTAAACTGTTAACTTATTAATTGAATTTTATAATATGTAATGTTAATTACGCTCCATCTAAGGTATTATTTTACTGCTCATGTATCTGTTTGAAATTGCATTTTATCAAAATTTATGTGGTAAATAACAATATATAATTAACTGCTTTAACTTTTGTATATTTAATTATTTCTGTGAGTATTAAGTATAATTGCCAAGTACTAACTAGAGAAACTGGAATATACCACTTCACCCAAGTTTTTAAAACATATCATATAATTTATAGGTCTTTTAAAAATTGATTCTAGACTACAGATTTCACTCACTAGAACATATTCACCATTGGGAAATAAATAAAACTCAACAATATTTATCATTCTGATAATGCTGAATAATTATGATTTTTTGTCTATATGATCACATAATATTAATTAACATTATCGTACAAACCTATGACTTAAATGTTCTTTTTAAATTTTAGATCCTAATTTTGCACAAAATTATTTGAATGAAATTGAGAAAGAAAACTTTGTGTGAACCCCAAATCCACTTGAAGTCAATACCCATCAACCAGGTCCTAGCAGAGTTTGGACCAAGTCTAGGAATTAGAGCAAAATAGATAAGGCAGTAGCCATTTATTTCCTTGCCCTAAGGAAAAAGTGTAATAGAACATTTTTGGATAAAATAACATCCAAAAACTCAATTTGGAGTGAAATTGACCACACTATGAATGACGCAGGCTTTTATGTAGGAGATCACACAGAGAGGCGTGAAAAGTGTCGACAAAACTTTGTGAACTTAACAGTTCATAATAATACAAAATGTTTTACTCCAGTAAATACTTTGCCTTATAATTTATGATACTTATATGCACACATAGAAACATTCAAACGCCGGTTTTACTGGAACATGTCAATGGCAGCATCAACATAAACAAAACGCAAATACAATTTTTTAATATTATTATTATTTTTATGACTTGTCTCACAGTATTCCTGTGGTTGTATTTTATACTGACAGGATTATACCAGTCAGTACAAAAAATAAAAATTAAAAAAAGAAAATGGAAAAAAAAACAACTATTGTATATTAAGAAACGATCTAATGATGCTACATGTTTTCAAAATGACCGATTTTTGGATGTTCCTGTGAATGTCTGTAGTAAGTCCTAATTGTGCCAGATGCGGTGTAAACATTGTTGGGGTAAGACCTGTTACTGATATGACCATAGGAACAATGATGACTCTTTCCTTTTTCCACAGCCTTTTTACTTCCATTGCCAAGTCGGTGTATTTGGCGATGTTCTCACCGTATTTCGCTTGGATGTTCTCGTCACTGGGGACTAAATAAGTGATCTCTTTTTTGGATTGAAAGGTGATATCGGGTCTGTTTGCGGGGATTGTTTTATCTGTGTGGATGTCAATGTCCCAGTAGAGCTTGTAGTCTTCGTTTTCAAGTATGGATGTTGGTGTATAATAGTAGTAAGGGTCTGTGTTCTCCGTTAGTTTGTATGTTGTGGCTAATGCTTGATGAACGACCTTCGCTGCTGAGTTGTGTCCCGCTTGAGCTCTGATTTGATATGAGTGTGGTTAATTTTGGTGCTTTGATGGAAGCTTAGGTATCTGTATGTTTCTTCTTTGAGCATGTTATCTATAGCTTCATTGTTGATTGTTTCTCTCGTAGTGTGGTCGTTCCACTGTCCCTTGTTGATATGAAGTAGCTTGCATTTACCTATACCAAATTCCATTTTCATGTCCAGGGTAAACGTTTTTGTGATTCTAAGAAATTCCTTTAGCTGTGCCTTTGTGCTTGCATATAATTTTTTTTCATCCATGTACAAGAGGTGGTTTATTTTGTGTAGGTTATTTTTTTGGTGTTTAATTTGGAATCCGAAATTTGTATTATTCAGTGTGTTTGAGAGTGGATTGAGAAAAAGGCAGAACCACAAAGCGCTGAGTGAATCTCCCTGGAATATACCTCGTCTGATGTAGATCTTTTCTGTTTCAATGTGCTCTTTTTGTGTTCTCAAGTTGATTTTAGTTTCCCACGTACTCATGATTTGCTTAAGAAATTGCCTGATGTTTTTATTGACTTTATATAATTCTTGCACTCTGGTTAGCCAACTGTAGGGTATCGAATCAAATGCTTTTTTATAATCTATGTAACCAGTATGAAGGTTTCTATAATTTTTGCTGGTTTGTTCCATGATGACGCTGTCTATAATTAGCTGCTCCTTGCATCCTCGGCTGTTTTTCATGCACCCTTTTTGCTCTTCCGTTAGAATGTTTTTGTGTGCTAGATGTTGTTCTATTCTCCTGGTAATTGTGGCTGTGATGATCTTATATAAGGTTGGACGACACGGAATAGGTCGGTAGTTTGACGGGTACCAGAAGTTATGAATGTTATCTATTCCAGGACATCTCCAGTTACGCGTGTATTTGATTGTTTCTGCAACTTCTTGTGTTGTCATTGCAAAGTCCTCTTGTTCCTCCAAGCACTTGTGTCAGTCTTCTTTCGCTTTAATCCATGAAGCGTTATTATTGTGTAGTTTCGGTTCTGACCAAATACTTTTCCAGTATTCTGTGGTTCTATTACTCGTGCCTCCTCAGTGCTCATGATTTTCTGGTAGAACTGTTTTTTGCTTCTTCGAAACAGGTTGTTAGCGTCCTTTCTTTCATTTGATTCTTTGTATCTTCGAAGTCTTGCGGTATACACAGATAATTTTTGCTTCAGAGTGTCAATGATTTCTGTAAGCGTGTGATCAGGAGATGCAGGTTTGATTTTCTCTACACTTTGTGTGATACGTTTTGACTTGTTGCCGTTCATGGATTGGGTAAGATGTCCCAATTCTTTTCTAATTTTGTTAATTTTGTTTTCGGTAATTATCTGCCATTTGAATTTTGGTTTTTTGTTGTTGCTGTTTCGGTGTCGTGGCGGGGGTTTCTGATTGTTCTGTGTTATCATAGTTATAGCTGCTGGGTAGATCACTGTATGAATGTCCTCAATTGTGCTCGCATTCGTTATGTACTCGGGAATTATGTGTTCGTTGATGGTCATTAGGATTTTATATGAGTCCCGTTTGAAGATTACACGTGGAATAGGATCTCATTTTGTAGGATCGGAACCTGACTATTTGTTTAGATGTGGCTTCATTTCTACTTTGACTGCTTGTGTGAGAGACGGTCCGAGGTGTAGCTGTGTGTATGGTGCTTTGGGCGAATGATTCATTTATCCTATGCGCTGTATGATGCTTGTCATCTGTCGTGGGTTGTTGCTGGGTGCTTCGCCCTTACTGAGCATTGAGTGAGGTAGCAGATCCTCTTGCAAAAGGGTTGGTTTGTATGTTGGATCGGTTGGGCATCTGCCCACTATCCTCAATGTTTGGTTGATGAATGTTTAGTTCAGCAGCTACCACAGCTTTGATGTTTTGCAATGTGAGTGGGGTGACCTTACTGGTCTTAGTGATGACTCTTTTTTGATCTATTACTCTCTGTTCTGAAATAAGTGATTTGTATTCTAGATGTTGTGCTATGAAAAGTGTATGCAGTTTATGTCCGTATCCTGATGAAATTTTATTTTGGCTCAAGTTTAATAGCGGTGTAGTAGGAATGCATCACCATTCGATTCATTTCATCTGTTCATTTTAACCAAGGAAGAGGGTTTACCTGCCTTGGTAGTTGCAGGTAGTTGTTGCGATATATTCGCTGTTGTAATGGGCTCAAGTTGTTGTGTTTGGTTTACATCTGTGTCAGATTTATTTGTATATCCATTTGGGCAGCGCATGATCGGTATGCTCGATTCTGTAATGCGGCTCATGCCCTGCCTTGGTGGGTGCCAGCTTAGCCGGCAAAACACTTTCGGTGGGTGTATTTTCCTTTGCCTGGTCGTGATCGTTTCGGTCGAGCTTTCCCGCAGCGTCGTCGACCGTTACGCTGCTCGCCCGATGCTTTGTTGTTTGGATTGATGTTTTGTGGTGTTAGAAGCTCAAAGTGTCCCGACATTGGATTGCCTGTTAGTAGAAGGTAGATCATTTTATTGTGTGTTTGTTTGCCTATTAATGTTGGTCTCTCTTTAATACACATGTGTTTTGTTCTTGTTTTTCTTGGTTTTGAGAAAATATGGAAGATGTGCTTCTGGGTTTCCGAGAGAGCAAATATTTCTAGGCTCTTTACGTATGTAGCGGTTTTGCTCATGAACTTATAATAGTTGTTGAAATCCTTTATGTCGTCGTCGTGAAATAACGAAAATAGGTAGGTATTTCAATGTGTCTTCTCGAAGTTTGGCACGATTGTTTTGATAGCCGTATATGTGCAAGTTGATCGGAACAGATAACTTTCGTCTCTAACAATGTCTGCTCTGATCGAATTCTCGGGAATAGGTTCGGCTGTAGCAGTTTTTTCGGCAAAGGCCCGCCTGTTTACCCTTTCGCCGCCACCATTATTATTATTATTATTACTTAATACCTAATGGTATTTTTTAACTGACATTTTAATCGTAATACCCATAGGCAATCCTTTTAGCTCCTATTTTATGAGTTGTGTTCGTATTGTTCTTATATTTTTTTAGTAAACGATATCGGTACTCGACAATTTGGAAGGTAATTAGATCTTTTGTCAATATTTTTTTTATATATACTTGATGACTGCTAATGAGGTTAATTGAAAAATAATTATTCTAACGACTAACTAAATGAGGTAGGTAAAAAATAATAATATTATTTGAGTAAGTATTCTGGAATTGTTGTAATCATTTAAATTAGATTTTTTAAAGGAGAGCTTACCTGTTATTTTATATTTAAAGGTTACACAAAAATCTTTAATGGAGCACTTCAACGTCGAATATTTGCAAGAAGGTACATTAATTCTTAATCTGTTTAGCCCATGCTTCACAATGAAATCGCCGACTGTTAATGGATATCTAGTTTTACGTTGTCTCAATTAATTTTAGATACGCTTTAAATAATTTGTAACTGACGCGAAATATAAAAAAGTAAGAGACATTTTGAATTATTTAAGGCTTTTTGTTACAGGTGAATGGGTGCCATATCTTTACCATATGCTAAATCTTCCCAAATACAAAATGGTAAAGTACGGAATGATACTTGCTGTGATCTATGAATTAGGAATGGCTTTAGGTCAAACCTATCTTATTTTGAAGACGATTAGAATTGACTTTTTTCTTCAATATGCCCCATTTTTCTTTGTTGAATTATATGTAAGTTTTATTAGATATTCTTTTTACTTATATAAATGAAAAAATTGCTTTTAAATAAAAAAAATAGAAAAAATAAACTAAGCTAATCGTTATGGAAATAAAATTCATTTGCATTTTTAAGGGACTCGTTTATCAACTAACGCTACTCTGTATAGTGTAAAAAATGTTTTATGTATAGGGTAAATCGAGGAGAGATGGACCAGTAGGAGTGACGGACCACTCGCGATTTTTTGCATACTGTGGCAACAATGCTTGCCACGGCGATGTAGAATCATACACCTAGTGATGGAAAGATTCGATACTTTTGCGGACTCGTTCCTTTCGATTTCAATCCGCAAGGGGATCATTCCTCGGGACGATATGCTGATGCTGATGCACGGTACACTCAAGGCTCTAGGGAAAGGAGCCGATGCACTGCACGCAAAATAGATTGGTTTATGTAACGATAAAGGGCTGGACTAGAAATTAGAGAGGATATTTGCCACTTTTGTCAGTAAATAATAAAAGAAACAAAAATAGAATTAAACTACAGTATTGTCAATGTTTTTAATATAACAAAATAAGATAATAGAAACCCTAAATTCTTCTTATTAAATAGGTAACAAAAATAAGTAAGTTCTTAAATACAAGTGTAATAAAAATTGGAATTTCTTTAGGGGAAAACTAATAACGACACTAGTATATTAAATACAATATCAGAATATCACAGAACAGAAAACAATAAAAAAATCTTTCTTCTATAATACAGCTAACAAAAATATGTAACTTTTTACATGAAACAAACTGAAAACTCTGCAACTCTGTAAGAGAAAAATTAATATAGGTACGTTTTCAAGTTCAAGGTTTTAAAACATGTACCGGGTGTACAACTAAAAAAGGAGGCCGGCTGTATCTCGGAAACCGTTTATCCTATAATGTTGGAAAAATTAAAGTAAAAGTGGCCAAGAAAAAGCTCTAGAAATTATTTTTTTTAAGTTTCCAAGTTGGCCGCTAGATGGCGTGACACGCTTAGTCAATTAGAAGAGGCAGATTTTCTCAGAAATTTATCCAGTGAAGGTATATCAGAATCAACTTTATATTAATCCCTGCTAAATTACGAATAATTTTTATTAAGGGTTTTTTTCTCTAGCTGTTCAAATAAAGAGTGGGGGAAAGGGCAAATGTTTGTTTCTTAAAACGGACATAACTTACGTAATAATTAACGGATCTTGATGATTTTGGTCTTGTTAAAAAGGACATTTATTAGACTTTCAGATGACGTATGAATTATATTATTTGAAGTTTCGTTCCGATCGCCAGATGGCGCTTTTTGGCAATTTCTTAAATTTAACGTGTTTTCTTAAAAATTTCAAATGGATTGATATATTTATTATAGACTAGTGTTACGAAGCACAAAAAAATCTTGATATCTTTTTTTTTTAACGGAGATACGAAAAAAATTGTAATTTTTTAGTTTAATTTCGGACCAGGTTGTTAAAAGATACATTAAATAAGTGTAGTTTAACAAAAGATGTGGCATATTATTTTTTCATTTTGCCATTAGATAACTAACGGAGTAACCAGAATAGCTATTTGCAAAAAACTAACAAATGAAAATATAACAATTAATTTTTCTGAGAAATAATATGAAGCAGAAAAGCTTATAAAACAAACAGGGAAAACTGATCAAACATTATGCTAATAATTAGTGACGAATGAACTGCTATCATTTTGCCGTCATTTTGAATGCATAAACGGAACCTCTCTGCGATTAAACTGCTGCTTCTATTTCTATCGCAGGAATAATCTCGATAGCGTTTTGAATTCGGTTAATAAGGATCTCCTTCGTTGTTGGTCTGATATTAAACACCATGTCCTTTAGTCGTCTCCACAAATAAACATCCAGACAAGTTAAATCTGGGGAACGAGGGGGCCAGGGTAATAAACTAGCTCTACCTATTCACCTCCCTGGAAACCGATGGTCTAGAAACTGTCTGACAGTGACAGAGAAATGAGCCGGACAGCCATCATGTTGGTTAATCATGGTCTGTCTCGTCTGTATATCAATGTCTTCCAGTAAATCTGGTATCCAGTGACAATGGTCCAGCGTATGATCGTAGTATTAGCTATACATGAATCTCTAGATGTAGCTTTAATACTGACATGTGGGTTAATTACAATATACGTCAACACATTTATAATGTTTGCTTCTGTACGGCCTCTTTGCCTTCGATGGAGGGGGCGATGAAAACTACCAGTAGCACTAAGACGTCTTGCTTATCATGTAAAAACCCTTTGCTCAAATCTACATCTACCGGGGTATCTAGTAGCATATATTCTTGCTGCAATGATAGCATTTTGAAAGCATTCAAAGTAAACTGCAAATATATCATACCCTTCTTCATTAGAAATAGGCATTTTGCTTTCGTAACACATACTTCATACAAACACTAAAGTTAATAATAATTTGACAACTCATTTTGTGATAGTGTTTTATTTTGACGCTCGCACTTAACTTTTGCCAAAGCCTACTACTCCTTTAGCACCTCGCATAATTGAATAGTAACGCATTTGAGATACATATTTTATGAAAGGGGTGTGTTAATTAAAGCAAAGAAGTTAAAAATGAATTAAAGAAGTTGAAGAATACTTGAAATATTTGTAGTATAAAAATAAGGTTAGTGTTAAAAATTGATAATTAGTAATAAGTAAAAATTCGTTTAGATATACTTGTGTTTCTTACAAGGGTGTCAAGTAATATTTTATTTTGCTTACATCTCCGTAAATAAAATAGATATCAAACCCGTTAATTTAAGAAATTGTCAGAAAGCGCCATCTAGCGCCCGGAACGAAACTTAAAATAATATAATTCATTCCTCATTTGAAAACCTAATGAATGCCCTTTTCGTCAAGAACCGTTAGTTATTACTTAAGTTATGTCCGTTTTAAAAAACAAATATTTACACTTTCCTCAATCCTTTATTTAAACAGCTAGGGAAAAAACATTAAATAAAAATTATTCGAAATTTAGCAGAGATTAATATAAAGTTAATTTTGATATACCTTCACTGGGTAAATTTCTGAGCAAATCTGCATTTTCTAATTGACTACGCGTGTTGCGCTCTCTAGCGGCCAAACTTAGAAATTTAAAAGTAATTTCCAGCGTTTTCTTTTGGCCACTTTTACTATAAGTAAAGTTTTCCAACATCGTGGGAAAGACGGTTTCCGAGATACAGCTGGCCTTCTTTCTTAGTTGTACACCCGGTACATTGAAACTTATAAATACAGTTTTTTTTTTACTTTCTGAGCTGACAATCTGCTTCTGCGCTCATTACAAATTTGACAGGGACAGATGCTGCAGGTACACAGAGTCGTCTTTTTATGACTTCATACAGATTGGGAAAGGAAATTTTTTTCTCTTCCCACCATGTTAGTGGATCGCAGTTCCTTTTAAATATCCGTTCTTCCAAATATTTGCCCACTTCCATAATCGCAGCGACGTGAGGACTGGAATCTAATTGTAATTTATTTTCATTTACTTGAAAATTAAAAATTACATATTTTATAATGCATTAATAAAATCATAAAGCTCCTGCCACTCATATCTCACTATCAAAATCGCTCCACAAGTCATTGGTCTTCTCATTATATTTAGAAACATTTCCCGGCGTATTAGGGAGAATATTTTCTTGCTTTTTTTCTCTGTTTTTGACTGCAGTCAATTTTCTTACAACTCGGTCGTATGCATTTTTGTAGTCGGGTTCCTTTTTACATCCATATTTTTTAAACTGAGTCCAGCAACGTACAATGGCCCAGATTTTGTTATCGTCCGCATTTTGAAATTTCTTAAGTAGATGCCTCGAAATTTTCACACACATGTTATGTACCTCAAACTCAATAGGACTCTGACCCGACCTTCTTACTTTCAAATCTGACTCTAACTTAGAAATATGATTTAGTAATAATCTGCTAAATAATATTACTTTAGAAATAGTTACTCCTTTTTTCGATTAATGTCGTCAAGTTAACTGCTGTGTTTGTCTCATCAGTTTCATAACAGCCTAATACAAAAAATGCTAGTTGTTTGTCATTTGAATGAAAATGTGCTCTTAGTGACTGATAAGTTTCATTATTAAATACTGGCCACCCATTTGTGGTACAAGCAACGTAATTTGCCGTTCACAGATGTTTCTCTAAAGCTTCTTCTATTTTGGGGTATAATTGCAGTGCATTTAACACCGTTTTCCGCGACGCCGACAGTCGGGATAATTTGGATTTAGCATATTTACAAAAATGCGAAATTGTTTATCTTCCACCAATCTGAATGGCTGATATTCCATTGCAATCATAATTGTTAATTGCTCATCCAATTTTTTTGCACTTTTAAAAGGCAAAGGCCGCTTAATGAATTTAGATTTCGTTGATTGAAATTTTCTTTTAGGATTTAGAACGGACCCTTCTATTTTATTGTTATATGGCAATGCTTTTAGTAAATGTCATGGTCATTCTCTCTTTAGATGTCTAGTTAAACAGCTATTGCTCCTCCTTTGTAGGAAAAAGTATAACTACCAAAAGTGCATTTTGCACTACCTTGATTCGCCTCAGTAAACAAGTTTCAAATATCACTACACTTTGTGTTCATGATTTTTGAATAATAATGCACACTTCAACTGTATAGTAAAAATAAAACAAAATCCCAGAAGTGAAACTCGACACTCACGAAGAACTAAATATATTTTGATTTAATTTAAAATCCTAAAACTTAGAAGTTCGGCGAACTGTAAATATCTGAGAAGTTTACTTGTCACAAAAAATAAAAGAGGGCATTACCAAACAAAGCAATAAATTAGGACTTATACAAACAAAACAAAAGATAAAGCCATAAAATGCCGTCCCGTCAGCATTGAAGAACACCTGCGATGTGACGCGACTCCGACGTGGATTCGTGCCAGTGTTGCCAACTACGGTGACGAGAGCCAAACACTATTTTGCTGCTAGTTATATTTACAGCAAATTCATACAAACGAATCTTTTGGCAGACTTACAATACTGTTTACCTACTTTAGCAAGATGGTGCTACAAGCCACAACTCTGAGCTTTTAAAGCGATTTCAGATGATAACTTCCCTGAAAGATAGATAGGAATCAATACACCTGTAAGATGGTCTCCACGATCTTCCGATTTTGCTATTTTGGATTTAATTTTAGAGGATTTTATACAAAATTAAAACACATTATGAGTCTGTAACAGAACTTCTTGAAGCAATTGAGTTAACAATTTTTAATTTATATAATTCTTTTGAATGTCATTAAAAAAAATAACGAAAATTTACCAATATTCCATTTGAGAAAATGGCCTTCATTTTGAAAACAGCCTTTAACATCTCTTCGTTCCTTTTTAGTTGTTTCTGTAACGTAGGTAAATCTTGTTTAGTTGTATACAAGCAAAGTTTAAAAATTGTATCATAATAGAGTAAAAAAACTGTTAAGAACCTAACAAAAATATTTTAATTAAAGTATTGAATTTCTAGAATTGCCTACGAATAACTTTAAATTTGACAGTTTTTATACGCATTTCTAGTGCCTATATTATTACTTTATCCAGCATGTGTTCACGCGTCAACTATTAATATCATTAAAAATGTTATTGTCATAACATGTAAAAATTAGACGTGCGTTAGGAAAATAATGTTGCCTTAAATTTTGGCCTTTTCTTTATAATAAAATAGATGAAGACAGACTGATCCGTGTTCACAATCTTACGATTGTGAGTAGTTCTCCCTACTTGGGGGTTTTGTATTTTTGCTATTGGTTAAACAGCAAAATTAACGGCCATATATTAAAGTAATTCGTGAACTATAATGAATAATTATTACTTACGGATTTTGTTTTTAATAGATTAGTCATGGATTACTGCTACAAATAATGAAAATTTTTAAAAATATTTAATTTTAATCTTTAATTCAATAACTATATAGAAATATAAATTTTCAGGAGGCCCACATAATTTCTACTACATATAAAAAATAATATACAGGGTGTTTTAATAAAAAAACAAATAGTTGCTTCATAGTTGAAAAACGGATGGTGCAAGAAAAAAGTAGACTTCGCCACTGGATCTACAAAAATAGTTCTACAGGAGTACGTTTCACCTCTTAAATAAGTTAAAAAACAACTGGGGCTGGTCCAAAAGTGATATTTTTCAGTTTCACTCAAAAATCTCAAAAACCAAGAGGGTTATGCAAATTTTGTTAGCGGCATGTTTATTTCTACACAAAGGTAGCACGCTAACTCGGAAAAGGCAACTCTTTGTGTTTAAAAATAAGCGAGATATCCCTTAAAAGTGTCGAAAAGGGGATACCCTGTACATATATTGCATGTATTTTTCATTGTTTATGTTGAGTTAATCTCTTTTGTTCGTACGCGCTTTTAGCGTTATTTAGATGATCAATGTTAAAAATTATTATTTTATTATTGTATAGTACCTAATGGTAATTTTTTTTGCTGACATTTTGATCGAAATAACTGTAGGCGCATTTCTTTTTATCTTTTTTTATAAAAAAGTGTGGTCCTATTGCTCTTATATTTATTTATTTATTTAGTAAAGATATTCCGTCGAAACTCCACAATTCGGAAGGTAATTAGTTCTTCTGTCAATATTGTTTTAAAAATTTTATGCATATTTGAGGACAGCTAATGACGTTAATTGGAAAATAATTATACTAACGACTAGCTATATGAGGTTGGTAAATATTAGTAACATTATTTAAGTAAGAAGTGTGGCATTGTAAAGAGAGCTGCTTTATTATTTTATCTTTAAAGGTTAAACAAAATCGGGGAATAATGGAGCACTTTAACGTCGAATATTTACAAGAAGGTACGTCATGTAATTAAAAAAAATATGTTTTCCCATAAATGAATTGTCGTCAAGGACGAACATATGGGGTGATAGGTGGGGGGAAGAGGGGAGTGCCTCCCCCACAATGTTTTATTCTGTTAAAAAAATCTTATCTTAAAGCCGAAGGGTCCAAGACTTAGAAAACAAAATATGAATGATGCACTACACAAAGTTGCGCCTGTTTTTTTCTTAATTTGGGTTTTTCTTACTTACTCCCCTACTCTCTTCGTTGCGTTCCTGAATCTCATTTACAGTAAAATGTTTCTATTGAAATCGTCATAAAAAGGATATTAGGTATAATATTTGTTTTATGACGTTGGTGTCTGGAATATGACCTGCAATAGCACAGGCGCCATGATCCATTTTAGGCGTTCAGCTAGTCCTAATAACACCTATACCAGACATTTTCTCGGAACAGCACCGTTTCTTCATAAATCGATTTTAAACTTTAAATAAATAATTACATCAAAACTTCAAATTCTGGAAAAAATATCATTGCGATATTTTCTTGCTTCATTTGGAATTTCACTCACTTTTTCACCCGCGAGCCGCCACTGCTGCATATTATAAAATTTTAAATTTTCATTATACGTAAAAATATCTCTCTCTATTAAAACGGTAATTTAGAGCGTTAACGATTTTTTTCTGTACAGACTCTATTCGAGTTATGTACATTTGGTGCTTTAGATTCCAGATTGTAGTCGCGTATTTAAGTAGAGGTCTAACTAGTGCATTAAACAGGATAATTAATGAGGAGGAAGAACCGTCCAGAAGGCACGAAAAACAAGAACGGCTTCGGGCGATTCTCATTGAACAAGAAATCAAAAAAGAACAAGAACTACATCAAATGCAGGACTAATAATAATGCAATGTGAAAGATGAAATTAAAGAAAACATAGATATAAAGTGAGAAATAATCTTGAAATTGAAGTAAAAGAAGTTTATGTGGAAGTAAAACAAATTTGATGGAAGTTAAAGAAGTTCAACATTTGATGGGTCAACGTCCTGGGCCATGTATGTGCGTCAATTTGAGGCCGCGTCAACAATCAATGATTGGCCAAGGAAGAAAAAAACTACTTTTCTAATATCTCGTTCTATTTTCGATTTCTCTTATTACAAATTGTTCTTGCGAGTTATCAACAAAAATATCAGCACCTTAAAACTATGACACAAAAGCCCAGCTAATCCCTTCAATTTTCAAAACTTCCATTAACAAATCTGTATATAGCAAGTCAGCTTACTAATTTCTTCCCTTGGAAATTATTTATTATTTCTCGCGCTTACAATATACAGCAACAAAACTTATTATGTTTTTCCTCTGGAGTTGTGTTCACCGAAATTGATTTAGTATATTGACTTACTAGGAATTTAGTAAGTTTTATATTTTCAGAAATATAATCTTTATAAAAGAAATATTATCAAAACCAGACAAGCTTCCACTAGGACTCTTAAGTTATTATCAAGATTATTATGATCCAATATGTCTTGGCTTGTTAACAGGAACATTTGTGTATAGGGATTCTCACATCTACTTATTTCATTTTCAACTTCAAGTGCAGCTATGGGATCTACTCTATCACCTGTGCTAGCTAATATCTTTATGTAAGCCTTTGAGGATATTGCTCTAACATCTGCGCCACTAAAACCAAAACACTGGTGCAGATATGTGGATGATACTTTTGCTGTTTGGCCTCATGGACAGGATAATTTCGTCATATTTCTAGACCACCTTAATCAAAAACATCATAATATCAAGTTTACAATGGAAATTGAATTGAAAGATTCTCTTTCTAGATATATGTGTTCAAAGGAAGGAAAATGGTAAATTAGGGCATTCTGTGTATAGAAAACCGACGCATACAAATAGATACTTAAACGCAAATTCTCATCACCATCCAGCACAAAAGAAATCGGTTATTAACTCACTGGTATTCAGAGCAATTTCGATTTCTTTACATCGGAAATATTGAAACTGACCGAAACTCTCAGAGGGAATATCTATTGCACTGAAGATATTAGTAATCCAACTCCGCCAAAGGAGAATGATAAGGAGCCACCGTGAGATAATGTTGTTCTTCCTACATACATAGCACTATAGACAAAATAGGATGATTACTTTGGCGGTCCAATATACGTACATTATTCAATACACGTAAGAAGATTAAACAATGCTTGCGATCCCCGAAAGATATTATACCTTTCCAAACAGAAGGAGTATATAAAATTCCTTACTCCTGTGGAGAAGTGTATTTGGGAGAAACATGATGCTCAATATCAATTAGACTTAAGGAACATAAAGATGTATTAAAAAGAAACAAAATGTTCAATCTGCTGTAGCTGAACACCAGCATACCACTCGCTATATTATAAATCTAAAGGAAACCAAGGTTCTAGCAACAATTCCAGGATTTTATAAACGGAAAATTAGAGAATCTATTGAAATATTCAAACATGCAAAGAATGTCAATAGAGATACGTGTTACGGTCTATCTCACACACTAAAACCAGTCTTAACACATGGTCACGGATCGGCGAGCACAAGTCAGCCAGCCTGAACCTCATCGAGCTCATTTAGTGTTCAATTCTCGTGGAGTAAAGATCACTGAAGATGCCTCGTGTAATCGAAGGCAAAAGGTCGAATAGTAATTCCAATTTGGCACGGCGTAATCCCAAGAAACATGATTTCCTAATTGCCCAGAGCCTTGAAAGCTTCTGTTTTAAGAGAATTATTGCTTTTCTGAATAATTGTTAAAAAGTCGCTACCGTCAAATGAGATAAAGTGGATCAAAAATTGAGATTTTTTTAAAGTATTTTTGTGAAAAATAGATTTAAATCTTTCGAAAACAAAAACTTATGATTGTTAGTACCTTCGTTTTAATATTCCCAAAGCTTAGAGTTATTTCAGTTGTATTGTTTAAATTATTCATCACCAAATGTTGATCCACTTTACCCCATATGTGGGGGTAAAGTGAACTACACATTAATCTTCATTTAAACTTCATTTTTGAAATGAGATAAAGTGGTTAATTGAATATCGTTTTAAAAATTAGTCATTAAAATAAAATGGCAAAGTGTTTTAAACTCTTTCTTATTCGTAAATCAGAGATCTAATTAAACTTAATCTAGGTTAACCTCAACAAAACTAAGCAGTAAATTAAACAAAACTAAGCAATAAGTCCAACATATTAGTATAAAATTATTCTACTGAAGAAAATTCTTCCTGTAAAAAACAATGCCTCCTGCGGTTCACTCTGCTTAAGGTTAATTCCTTTAAAATTTGTTCTCTTGTCACAGTTGTTACGTCAGCAACAGCCGGATATACAAAAAATGTGTGTTTTTTGCTATTTTGTTTCCTTAATGCATTTACGACAAACTCATTTTTCTCACCTATATTCTCTATTTTACTAATAAATTTTCTATCACGTTTATTGGTAATAAATTTTATAATCACGTAATTGCCGATTTCCAAATTTTGGTCCAAAATGATTAAAGGACGGTAAGTCACATTCAGCCTCTTCTTCGTTGCTATTTCGTTCTTCATCCTCTTCGTAGATGGAGTACGACGTTCCTTCTAATGGATCTTCAAAGGGATCTTCATTTTCCAGGTTTTTGTCGTTGTCTTTTAATGTGGTTATTAAATTTATTGCCGTAATGCTTTTTCCCGCAGGAACGTCCATTTTTTTCCACGTTTTGGATTGTCGTCTTTTGGTTGGGATCTGTAGGATTCTGAATGTCTTACAAGAGCATCGGATCAAGCTTTTTCTACCGAGTGTTCCTCCGGGGTTACATTTCTAGGATTTTTTTTAAGAGCAACGTTTGGGTTCCAGGCTTAAATCCTGCAATAGGTTTTTTCGACAGAAGAACGATTGACTCGTTCAGAAGGCTTGGAAAGACGGTCTTTGGAAGGACCTCTTGATTTTTTGCTTCCACTTCTCCAATACACTGCGCCATGCTGCCTTTAATGGACGAAAATACGCCACATCGAGTGGTTGTAGAACAACAACACGAGTTTGGAGGTAGCGGTACAAATCTAATTTGATTAGCTTCACATTCTTGAACAACGCCTAGAGTCAGGTGGCTACTTAAATTATTTCCGATTAACACGTTTGGTCCCTCCAAAGTTTTTGTGTGTGGTAGGACTATATTTCTGAACCACCCTGCAAACATTGTACTATCGAACCATCCAGTCAGAGCTCGGTTGTATCTACTTCCTGGGTAGCGTCCTTCTGACCATCCGGGGTAAAGATGCTTGGCACTATATATGCGGGCAATAATATTCCACTTCCAGTTATTGTGAACATGGAGCTAGTGCTCGTCTTAGACGTGTCCAAAATCCTATGAGCATGCTTGACGCGTTTTACAACCACCCTCGCGGTCATCAACAAAATTACTTTCATCATAGTTGATGACGTTACATGGAGGTACATCCTTTAACGTTACCTGAAACTCGAAAAAATATTTCTCTATCATCTCATAACCGACTGCTGCTCTGACCCGTTTAGTATTTTCAGTCAGTTTTATGATCAAATCAGTGTGCCTTCTAATAAAAGCCCTGAACCAGTCTAAACCTGCAAATTATCTTTAAATCTTCCTTTCCCAGCCGAGATTGTTCAGATATTGCTGAACAATCTGGCTAATGCCGGTTGATTTTAAGGGAAACCCCCAATTGACACATATTATTAGCCCATCCGAGAGCAATTTCTTCTCATCTTCAGTCAGGACCGGTTGTCTCCCGTATTTGAATGAGTGTTTTCCACGCACCCGGTTATACAATGTTGTATATAGCACTGCATACTGTTCAGCAGCATCACGAACTTTTAATTTTCTTTTTCTTACTGTCGCCACTGCCCTTACCATTAATTCTTCATTATAATTCTTTTTGCCGGCTGACTCAATTTTCTTTTTATATACCCGCGGCATACTCTGAAATCATCAAAAGAATAGTGTTCAAATTTGTGAATACAATGTCAATGCTAAGGCTAAATTTGACAATATTGCGTAAGAGGCTGCCATCTTTCCAATAAAAGAAAATTGCACGAAATTTCACAGAACATAAAAGGTTTTATTTAGATTTTATGTTCAAAAATTCTCACTATTCTTATTTTGTTGGTTTTATCCAAGGCCCATTAATTCTATAGGTTACCTCGATGAGTAGCTATCGGGCGAGCGGAGGTCGTGACGTCGACTGGCGACCCGTTCTCACAAGGCGGCCAGTTTATTCCTTATTCAGCTTGACGTTTTCATTGCGATAGTTGTCACTTGTGTTTTTTAGAGTATTTTTATACTTCCTCAAGTGAAAGGGGACCAAAATAACTTAAAAACTATTGAAAATAATTAGAAATAGACATAACAATATAAACCTAGATGACGCAAGAGTCTTCTTAAGACACAGGTTATTTATTAAAATGAAATTTTTAAATAAACTGGCAAAGAAAAAAAAAGTAAAAAAAGAAGCTTTACTGAAATGGACCCCACGAGAATCTATATAAAAAAATTACTAACTGAATTTTTAATTTGTTAACGTTTAAGCATAAATTGTGTGCTGATTTCCTATTATTAAAAAATATGCTTGAACAGTTAAATAATCGTGTTTATTGCAAATAGTTAATAAAATGTGAAAAATACTTATAATATACATAAGGTGTCCCCATAGTGTGTTCTTGGTTGATATCTTCGTAACGGTTAGAAATAGAGAAGAAATTTATGGTAGACTATTAAAAATAAATCAGGAAAATGCAAACCATTTTGTTCTAGTTTTAACCGTTTAGACGAAAGCAATTAAACTTGGGCCAATGTACAATATATAAAGTAGACGTATAATTTTAGATAAAATTCAAAGATGCAATAAAATATAGGGTGTTTCATATATGAAAAATTATTTAAGTAGGTATATAAGTCATCCTATATACTAATATGTATATTTAAACTTTTATCTCTCATAAAATACACTTCTCCGACCCTGTTTTTTCATTTCTTTTACACGATGTTCATTTGAGTTACACCAGTAACGAGTATTTTTTCGGTTGAACATGCCGGCCGTATTGAAAATCGGTAAATAAAATATTTTTAAAAATGTCAGTTTCGAAATGGTGGTCTATCATGAGAGAACAATAAAAAAGCCTTGTTTGAAAGTCCTGTTGGGATAATTCCTGAACTGGTAAAAATTTGAACGGATGGTAGTTATTATCAGTTAAAATCCTTTGAACACTAGTCTTACTAATTCCCTGTAGATCTCGGGATGCATCTGGAATATAAACTATATATATACGGAATGATGCAGAATTAAATCCTAAACACAATAAAAGTGCTAAATACAGGGTGTTCCATTTAAAAAAATTAAGTTTTTTTAGCTACAAAAACATTTTTTTTGGTGGTCATTTGTGACCACCCTGTATAATGGATTTTCGCTCTTGATATGTCAGAGTATTAAATATTTACCACTCCCATGGATCCATAACCAAAATTCACAATATTAGTGTTCAAGGGTGAAAAAATCACATTTTTCCAAAAACCTGTTTTTCCAAAAAAAAAAATTAATATATATATATATATATATATATATATATATATATATATATATATATATAATATCAATATTATAATATTAAATTAAAGAAAAGTTAATTTTTCTCAAAAACTACTGAAAATTTCGTATGCTATAATGACAAAAAATACTCAAAATCAAGCGTAGAATTAGAATTTCTAAAAATATTCATAACATTTCATTAACAAGAAAAAAGTTGGTTACTGTCCTAGCACAATGGAACACCCTGTATACATAAAAATATTATAAATAAAAAATATACTTAGGGTCAAATACTTTTTTGTATTTAACTTTTTTTTCTGAGTGTCTTATTTATTGAGATAAAGTATAGGAGCATCTTAAGTGGACCACCCTGTATCTATGTATACATGGATATTTTGTTAAATAATTTGCAAAATGGCATGGTGCGAAATATATTAAAAAATAAGAGACGTCTCGAATTACTTAAGGTTTTTTGTTACAGGTGAATGGCTGCCATATCTATACTATATGCTAGATCTCCCCAAATATAAAATGGTAAAATATGGAATGATCTTAGCTGCGACTTATGGATCAGGGTTGGCTTTAGGGCAAACCTACCTTATTTTAAAAACGTTTACTATTGACTTTTTTCTACAGTATGCCCCATTTTACTTTATTGAATCATATGTAAGTTTAATTGGATTTTCTTATGATTTTCTCTTTGTGACTGCATACCGAATGTACCACAAACACTTGCTAGAACGTGCATTTTATTTTAGTTTTTGATTAAATTGCAAACTGGTAAAAAATTAAAAAGTACAACATGACAAAATTAACAATGCATTTTTTTAGTATATTTCAATTATTTGTGTTTTTATTAAATTAATAATAATTTAGTAAATTCTATTAAAAAATGGAAATACCACGAGTTTCTTTGCCTTTGTGGACAGAAACTATAGCCAATTAACCTTGAAGTATTAAATAAAACTTTTTTGTGTCCTATCTTATTCAATCAATCTTCTCTTTATTCAAAAAATTGTACAATACAAAAAATATCCCATACAATTAAATGAAGTGGCGTCAGAATTGTGACTTATAGACAATGCCCTAAATCTAAATGTAAATAAAATAAATGTTACAAAAAAAATAACACTTTGTGACCAGAGATTAAAAATTAGACTATAAAAATTCGTTTACACAGTACGGTTCCATCTCTAATAAAATATTTAACACAGCCTTTTTTACACTTTAAATCTAGTTTCTAATTTTAAATGGTCTGGCAGCTTATTAAAAAATTTAATATGGGCGTATGCGGGACTCTTTTCAGTAGCACTTAGACTGTGAGTTGGAACATTAAGGCCTGGTGTTAAACTGATGCCGAATTTCAGGTTGAGAGAACCCTATTCCTGAAAAGAAAGAACATAACACCAAACCGAAGCACAGAATGGATATGTGCTAAGTACACAACTCTCAAGTTGCTATGAGCTAAATTTTTGGACATTACTCTTATCGAGTAGCAAGCTGAATTAGGTCTTTTACAATTACTCGAAACTTGCCCAACCCAGTCAAGATTTTGAACTATAAATCTCTAAGCCAGTTCAGCACTCTGAGACCCGTTATCTACCGCCTCTGGTATGTCCCAGTTTTTATGCTTAGTTCTAAAGGACAGGAAGTTCATCTTGTCTCCGTTGACAATTAATCTGTTCCTTGAAAACCACTCATGGGCCATATTCAGCTGATTACTGCACATATCGAAAATCTCCGACAACGTTAAACCAATGACGAGGATGTTTGTGGCGTCAGCAAAGTTGACGATATGAGACTTTGGATTTAGTACTTGTATTGCTAAGTTATTCACATAAAAAATCTCCACTACAACTCGCTGAAGACGATTTGCCAAATATCCAGCCTAAGGCCGAGTACCGAACACCATAACGATCAAGCTTCTAAGCAATATTATTGTTCAAGGCTGACGAATGGCTTAGATAACTCCAGAAATATGCCCATAGACAAACCTCTCCTCCATACATCCAACTATGCGATCCACAAAATGATATACAGCCGGTTACACTAACCTGCACTTCAAATATCCATGCTGTGAATTACCGAGAAACTTCTCAGCGTAAAAGAAACGCAGTAATTATGTGCACATAGCCACTTTAAAGATTTTAAAAAATACTGGCACAAGACTTATTGCTCTATAATTTTTAAGCAGTGTAGGCTCCCCTTTTTTATATAGAGGTTTAACCAGCGATAATTACAGGTCATCTCGAAAAAGCCCATGCTTAAGAGTTATTATTTATGTGATCGAAGAGTATAGCAAGCTCGGCATCACACTCTTTAATGATTCTGGAGGACAGTTCATCAAAGCCAGCACTGACCTTGCTTTTAAGTTTAGACATGATAGTTAAAACCTCGTCAATAGTAACTTGTCCTAGGAAGCAAGGATTACTACAAACTACTGAAAATTTTGAGAAAAAGTACTATTATAGGACAAGTCTGTTTATTAAATTTCCAATAAAAAGAATATTACAAAAAACTACAAACATTAAATTCTTTTGCCAGATATTTGACATATTTTGTCTTTAATTAAGTTGTCTATTTCTAGCGCAAATTTATCGGCAGAAATAGCTTTTAAAACTGCGTCTAAGTGTGCGTCCGTCAATCGCGATCTTGCGGTAGATTTGTTTCCTTTCATCAAAGAAAATAATTGTTCACACTTATAGGTTCTACCAAAGATTCACAGGATTTTACAGGCAAATTTTCTCATTTCTTGGTATTGGACAGGCAAGTAGTTATAAAATTCGAATGTACCAACACTATATAATATAATTTTTTTTTTAAATGGGTCTGACACTGAATCTCAATTACTTCCATTTGCAAGTGAGGGGGAACTTTATCAATATCGATAGTGAAAAGACCAGTAAATAGAGAAAAATTGTTTTCGTGGGTCTTAAAATCCTGAAAACGCTTCTCAAATTCTGCCAGAATGCATTTTCTCTAAATATATTTTGTATGATATTGACACTTGTGCTTTCCTAATATGCCTTACAAGTCATAAAAAGTGACATATTATCCTCTGTTAACTATTTTTCCCACAACTTCATCTTACACTTGAAAGCTTTCACATGATCATGCATATCTGTAATAACTTGACGTGGTCCTTGCAATTTCGTATTTAAGTCCGACAAGTGTTTTGTGATATCTACCATAAACGAAAGATCTTATAAAAAAGGTACATCGCATAATAAGCTGACATTTTCTCCTTTTGTTTCCATGAAAACGCGTATTTCTTCTTTGAGTTTCCAAAACCGGTCGAGTACCATAGAACACGAAAGCCATCGCACCTCTACATAATATGGTAAATAACTGTACTCACTTTCTAAATCACGTAAAAATGCAGAATACTGTCGCTGATTAAGGCCTCGTGACCTTATGAACTTGATAATTTTTTTCACTGACTTTAAAACACTTTCCAACTTGATCACTTTTGAGCATAAAACTTCTTGGTGGATTATATAATGAATATGATGAAAATCTTGTTTGTCACTGCCCATTTCTCTGATCTTTGTCTTTTTTAACGAAGCCATTTTTTACTTCAGTCATTGAAGGAGCTCCGTCTGTTGCAACGGAACACAGTTTTGACAAATCTAAATTGTAATTTTGCAGAAGTCCATAAACATCATTGACAATATCCTTCCCAGTTGTTGTATCATGCAATGGTACGAATTCTAGTAATTCTTCATACACATTGATATCTGTATCAACCGCACGAAGAAAGATAGCGAGTTGCGCCCCACCACACACATCTGTGCTTTCGTCACAGGCAATAGAAAATGCAATGAAAGATTCTGATTTTATTTTTATCTGATCACTTATTTTGGCAGCCAACTTAGTAACTCTTTCAGCGACAGTATTCCGGGACAATGATATATTTTGAAATGCCCTCACGCTCCCGGGACTTACAATTTCCGCGGTCTTTACAAGGCACTCTTTTATAAATTCGCCTTCAACAAATGGTTTTGAGTGTTTCGCGATTTTAACTTATTTAACTTTTCGTTTCTGACCATGCCTGTATACTTGTCAACCACTTGTTGTAACAATAAGTGCCCAACTCAACTCTATCGCAACTGACTCATAAACACTGAACGACTGAACTCAATCGAATACGGCTTATATACGGATTGTGATTTCTCGAGTTCTTTCCAGAATGTTCAGATAGCGTCATCTGTATTTTTGCGTGATAGAATTTCATGGAACAAGCCAGATAACGTTTGGCTTTAGGCTTTAGGTTGAGTATGTGTAGTTCATCCTCCTAAACATAGATGGCACTATGTACAATTGTACATTTTATTATACCAATCGTTATTGCAGCGACGCGCGCATTCAAAAACGGTTTTCAACTTGTTCGCGGGCCGCATTATCTGGCTGTTTTCAAAACTGATTTGGGCCGCAGAAAAATGCTTATTGGGCCGCATGTTTGACATGGCTGGCTTAGGGGGTCTACAGAGGTCTGAAGTTCCCGGAGATTTGATTTTCGTGTGATTTCCCTTACATGTCTCTACTTACATTGTTTATATCCATAACGCTTAGCTTAAAAAAACGAATTATTTTTTTGCATATAAAAGCATTTTTTTCCTTTATATAGGGTTACTCTAACAGCTTACTGTTCTCAAGTTACCTTTCGCCCAAATTTTGTTTACATATACCTCGACATATGCACACACATCTGTAAAGGGATATTTTTTTATACACATAAGTTTTCTAGGGAGCCTAAAATATCGAAAAAAAAACATATTTTTCGAAAGTGTTTGCGATTATAATATTTTCCCTGCATTTTCTATATCTTATTAATATAAAATATCAGCTGTTATACGGGGGACTAATGGAAAATTTAAAGTTACAGAAAAACTAAATGATTAAAACTGATGTTTATTAACTGATATATTTTGTTTTTAGATGACTATAGTTGGAATACTATGGCTCATAACGTATTCTACGTACATGCCGCATATTGAAACATTCAAACGTGAGTTTTTTTGGAATATATCAATGGCAGCAATAGATACTAAAGTTAAAATTCTAAAGGAATCCAGAATATTCCAAATAGTTTACGGAATGGAGATTCTTCTCGCGGAGATTTTGTTGTTGGCGAATTTATCTTTGTGGGCTTCTGATCACGCTAAATACTTTGCGCTGTCACCCGTTATCATTAAATACGTCCCAGGTAAGAAAATATCAGATGGGTTAATAATTGTTATTACTTATTGATCACCGTCAAAAATCAGACAGCGTCCTAAGCATAAATGAAAAATTGTTACATGCTTTTTATATTATTTCTGAATAATTTGAAATGCAAACCATCTGCCCACTAATTTTATTTAAAACTTATCGTATATTTTAACATACTATATACTACAAACATGTTATGCTTTACTCGTTACGATTGTAATTATTAAAAAGTAGTAAAAGGTATGTCTATCAACGATTTAAGAATTTAGCAAGTAATGCTGATTTTTTCTAAACCGGTGTTTATTGCACCATGTGAAATTTAAAATACTTTTTTTTTAGAATTTTCCAGATTATTTCACTGGCTCACAATACCGTTGGCAAATTTACAATTTATACCAATGGTATCTGCCGCATGGTACATGCATTATATGTGTGTTTATTTAAAATTTCAAATTTACATGCTTATGGATTTGCTGGAAAAACTGAAACATAATTTATTCGAGCAAGATAATATTCCTAATTTATTGGAAAATCAAATCTACCAAAATAAAGTTTTTAGATATTTGCGGTTTATTATAAGCCGACACCAAGAAATCCTAATGTAAGTGTATTATTAGAATTCTTATTTATTTATTATTGCAATGAGGCAAAAACCATTTACATTTTAGTAATACTTACAGATTTTTATAATCTTTCATTTAATTTCAGTAAAATGTAATTCTCATATTTTTCTTTAATTTCTATTTACTAGTAACTTAAATTGTGAACATGAACCGTTTATTAAACGTAACTTATAAACAAAGCATCAATTGCAACATTTATTTTATTGTCACAGTTCACTTTAAGAGTGATTCCGAACTGAGAAATTTGGCATCATCGGATTATTGAGAAATGTCTACCTATCACTACTTCGAAATAGGCTTTTTAATTTGCACCACATTTGGTTTGTAACCCTTCAGTTTTACTTCATTTGTCACAATCATTTTATTAATATTAACATAAGTGATTTGAAAACAGAGTTTGCTCAGACTATTTATTTAACTCTTAAAAAAATACAGCATAAACATAGATATTGGTGATGTATTTGGCACAGTTCAAACATTAATAAAACAACTAATTATAAAAAATAAAAAACTGAAAAAGCGAATTGGTCCATGTCTCCTAGAAGGTGTAGGAGAGATGGACCACCGACTATAGGAGATACATTAATTTCGCTTTTTCCTCCCTTTTTTCATAATGGAGGCGGCACCGCAAATTTGGCACGTGTTGATGTAAGTTGTGCAACCTTCGTGCAGCCATCTAGAACAAAGAATGCACAGCAACCATTCCTCTCTTTTCTTTGTAAGGCGATAATCTTCGAGAGACCCGACGCACTGATTTTCAAGGTCGTCCAAATTTTGTTCCCCACTAGATGAATCATCAAAAACTTGGTTTTCATTAGAATCTGATGATGAAGTAGACTCGTGCCTGCGTTTTTTTTTGCACTTTTTTCTCATTCGATTTTAGTGATTTCCTTTCTTTTCAGCTTTCTTCTGCTTCTTCTCGCGAACAAGAGTCTTGTAACTAGTTGAAGTTAGGTTACCCATTAGGTTAGCACGTGCCCTTTTCATCGCCGGTGTTATTTGAGGCACAGGAGAAAGCTCCTGAAGTAGCTTCCCAGGTGTTATTTCTTGTTCGGTACGCTCTTCCACATTTTCCAGTTGCACTCCGGAAGGGCCTGATTGAAGGGAGCTAGGTGCGCGAAAAGGGGTTTCAGTACGTTTTACCTCACTTTTTAGTTACAATCTCGAAAGGCGTGGTAGAGGTGAGCTAGGTTTACGAGGAAGAATTTGAGAACAAATGTCTTGAAAAACAGTTTCTGTTGATAAATCTCCTGTATGTAATGGAGCCTCATTTGGTGACTTCGCCAAAAAAGCGTGATCAGGTATTTAATTTGGGTTGTAAAGCCAAATTGTAGCCGCTTTGCCCCAGGCCTCCCTTAAAAGTTTGCCGAATTGCAAACGACTTAACTTCTTATTAGGGTTGTTTTTGATCATCCTCCTACACGAATAGTAATAATGGCCCCTAAGGCTCTTGAAGAAGGCCCGATCAATAATGAGTAGTGTGACTGATACGTGAGCCGGGTGGCATTCCATCAGACCACTCCGCTTTAGCATTTTTTACCTTAAACACGCAGTAAGGAGTTAAATGTACTCCTTCTGCATTACAGCCGGCCACTACTGTAATCGTGTAATCGTTTTACCCTTTTCACTTGGGCTAATTGAAGTTACACTTTTAGATCCTTTCTCCGCCAGTACCTGTCCAACTCGCGTGTTCAACTGTAGACCAGTTTCATGTGTATTGTAAATGTTTCCAGGCTTGCCAAACAAACCGTTCTCAGAAAATATTCTATCAAATTGTTTAAAATAGTTATCTACAACGGTTTTAGGCATTCCCAATGCTCGTCCTATTGAAGTATTTTCAGCTTTACGAACTGTAATGTCTGGATTTCGTCTTAAAAACTGGAGCAACCATACGTTACCAGCTTTACCTAAAAATATTTAAAAATATTTTATTAGAAAGTCTTTAACTATCGAGACTATATCAACTCACCATTTTCACGATTAAATCAATGTTGAACTCCAAGACGTTCCGCTAAATTTTAGGCCAATGTTTGTACTTCCTGTCTAGTCGGTTCAAAGCCTCTCTTCTGTAATTTTTTGATGTGGTTACCGGGCTTCGCTTCTACTTCTCTACCGAGGACGCTGCTAGGGCCCAAACAATCCGTTTTATCCAAATTGCCACCTGCAAGTCTGCGTTTAAACGTGGTTTTAGGAATGCCGAATGAGTTCGCTGCTTCGTTTATACCCATTTGGCCAAACACTACTGCATTAACAGAAGAGGATAAATCCTCTACGGAACAAGAACCCCTCTCGGCCACATTCCGCTTGCGGATGTACTGATTGGGCATTATCCTAAAACAAAAGGACATTCGTCCGTCTCTCCTGTAGTTTGCTGGTCCGTCTCTCCTAAAAGTAGAGAACAGATGGACCAGTAAACTTTGCATCGACTATGCAAGTGAATTTTATGTTCTCGAGGTTAGGTGCTTGCCGGAATACATATCTGTCTATACCACGCCTAAAATTTTATCTAAAACGTACCTCAAGTGAAATAACTGTTCAAAGAAAATCCCTATGCAAAATTTCTATGACCATTCAAAACTAAATTTTTCAAAAAATTATAACAAACGACACAAACACGCGAGTAACCGTACTACCAATTAACAACTGACGCTGTTGCATGATTCTACACCGGCGAGAAGAGCGTTGTTGCCACAGTATGCGAGAAATCTCAAGTGGTCCATCTCTCCTCGATTTACCCTATTATCATTGACATTAAAAAGGAAACTGCAAAGCGGTAAGCATTTTTTCAATATAAACACCGCCGCGTTGCCCCAGTACAACCAGACTTAACGTGAGTCTCCTATCCACCTTTATGTTATATACCAGAACTTCCGTAAAGTTCCAATGTGAAATGCCTTCCGGATAACTACCTATCCCTATAGTTCTCACCTTATGGCTGTTACATAAAGTAAAATAAATAATTACGAAATCGTAGTGGCGGATTCATGATTTAAAACTATTTTTTGGGTATTTCGCCACAAACAAAATTTCAATTAGAGAGGATAATTACCTGACAAGATCAATAGGCAATCTTAAGTTCTGGGTCTACTATGAAGGTACCCGAGGAACGACACTGAAAAATGTTTGCTTTCTGGACATTGGGGGGGGGGGGAGTCAACATTTCAACTGCTGTACGGTGGAGCCGCTGTACGGCAAACGCATAAAACACCCACCACGCAGTCGTTCTCGCTGTGATGACCGTCGACTGCGGCGTTGATTGGGAAACGATAAGATTCGCGGAAGACGGTGCCGCGCAATATTATTATAGTTTATTGATCACCCAACGTTATTATTTAATCCAACAAAAATTCTATCGCTTTAGCCGTTAACAGGGCCGTAGCAATTATAGGTCTTGACAATAAGAAAAAAACTTTGTGTTAATTTATGATTACAAAATAAAGGAGATTATTTTAGATATACGATTAAATCTAAATTTTAATTTACAAATTATTGTTACTTACCTTTTTTTAAGACAAAATTTACTGTTTACATTATTCTGAACTAGTAAATGTACAGGGTTTCCTAAAATTGAGCGTTTTTCCAATGTTTCTGACAAATAGAGCCCGTCATCAGTGCTAATTTACGATGAGGACCGAAACTCCGGTCAAAAATCTAATCATGTCATATGGTCGGAGTAGAACAAAGAAGTGAAATATTTTTGTTAGGTACTTCTTTTTTGATTCGAATAAAAGAGGTAGAGAGAAATAAATTTAACATTTGCATTACTACATTTTTGGCTTCAAGATAACGTAGATAAATGAATTTTTGACTCGACGCGGGCTTTCAGTTCCTCGACAATTATTATTAACTAGCATTGATGACGTTTTTTTAGTCCGAAATATCGGAAAAATGTTAAGTGTGATACGCTGTTGGATTTAGAATTAAAGTTACTGTTTATAAAGAAGAAGATAAAATGTTTTACTATTTATATAGCAAAGTTCGTAAACTTAAAATCGTAAAACTATATAACATTTTGGTAGAGAAAATATCCTCAATTTCAAAACGGCATTTGATTGAGCACAAAACTGGGCAACTTGGCCACAATTTAAATTTTTCTATATCTTGTATAGCTTCTCCCAATTGTCACCCTAGAAATTGGAATACCCTGTACACCATGTGAACGATTTTCCATACGTTTTTTTAAATTAAAAATTAAAGAAAAATATTGTTCATAAAAGATTTTATTTTTTTTTACAATGACTATATTTCAAAATTTTACAATTTACGCAACTGGTGTTCTTTTTACTTCCCTCGTAAAATCGTGAAAAAATCACTCTGTCTGTCTGTCTATTCGCGGCGTAGCTAAAAAACTACTTATCCGATTGACTTCAAATTTTGGTCAAAAATTAAGGGTCATATGGAGATGACCTAGAAACATTTTTGTAAATCCCATATGGCGAAACAAAATGGCGGCCTAGTGAAGTGTTAATGGAATTAGTATTAAAAAACTACTCATCCAATTTATTTTAAATTTTGCAAAAACATCAAGTGTTGAAAACAAGTGGTAACATTTTGGTAGAAATCCAAGATGGAGGAACAAAATGCCTGCATAATAAAATATTTAAAAATTCAGCCTGAAAAAACTATTGGTTTGATTTCAAATTGTGTGCCATAACTAATTGTGGTATAGGGATCAACTAGTAAAAGAGTGGTATTAATTCAAGATGGCGCAACAAAATGGCGGCCAAATAAAATGTTTGAAAAAATCACCCTCTCAGGTTTTGCACATCTTTACGTTCTAGCGTCGCTAGATGCCAAAAAATATGTTTTATCAATTCTGTCGTTCTGTCTGTCAGTTCGCGGCATAGCTTAAAGACTACTTACCCGCTTTGCTTCAAATTTTGGTCAAAAATTAAGGGTCATATGGGTATGACTTGGTAATATTTTGGTAAAAATCCAAAATGGCGGCCTAGTGAAATGTTAAAAAAATGATTTGGAAAAAACTGCTTATTCAATTTATTTCAAATTTTGCATCAACATCAAGTATTATGTTGGATTCAACTAATAAAATTTTGGTACGAAACCAATATAGCGAAACAAAATGGCGGTATAATAAATTATTTAAAACTGCAGCCAGAAAAAACTACTTAATGGATTGATTTCAAATTTTGTGCCATAACTAACTGTGGTATAGGGCTCAACTAGTAAAATTGTGTTACTAATTCAACATGGCGAAACAAAATTGCGGCCAAATAAATGTTTTGTAATCATGAAGAAGATCACCGTCTAAGGGTTTACATATCTTCACGATTTTGTGTCTCTAGATGTCAAAAAACATGTTTTATCAATTCCGTCGGTCCGTCTGCCGATCCGTGTGTCAGTTCGCGACATAGCTTAAATACTACTTACCCGATTGACTTCAAATTTTGACCAAAAATTAAGGGTCATATGAGGATAGCCTGATAATATTATGATAAAAATCCAATATGACAGTAAAATGTGAAAAAAACTTTGTTAGAGTGGTGTATTATTTGTAGTTAAGATTTAAAAAAAAACAAGTTTTTTATAAAATGTCGACGTTTCGCAACTTTATTGTTTCATCCTCAGGACACATAAATTTTATACCCTGCATGATACCCCTATTATCAGTCTATACCTACTCCGTTGGTTCGGAGATATTTCCCAGATATTAAATTTCTAAATGGTTTTCGTTAACGATCTTCTTGTGGTTATGTTGGGTTAAAAAATATCTGCGGACCAATGGAGTAGGTAAAGACTAATATGGCTTTCATGCAGGATAGAAAATCTATGTGTCCTGAGGATACAACAATAAATTGGAGAAACGTTGTTTTTTTACTGGATCCTAACGCCAAACGATACACCACTCTAACATAACAACAAGGGGATCGTTAATGAAAACCATTCTGAAACTTAATATCTGGGATATCTGCGGACTAACGGAGTAGGTAAAGATGATGATAATATGGGTTTTAATTTAAGATGGCGAAACAAAAAAACCGTAAACATATTGGTAGGAATCCAATAGGAACAAAATGGCGCCCAGTAAAAATGAAGAGACAGTATATGTAACACATATATACTGTGACTCTGTACTGAACTAACTTGGATCACACTTCACTTTTCCTAATAAAAGTAATAATTTATAACGAGCGAAGTTCCGGGTAAAGGAATTTACCGATTTTTTTACATACAACATGAAAGTTATATTTAGTTATTTAATTATAAATTTTAACGCGCGCTATATATGCAGATGTTTTAATATTAGTATATATTTTTGTTAACGTCATTTTGCTGCTATTACTTAAACAATTATGCGAAACGTCTAAATTTCTGCTTGAGACATTTTCCTTTGTAAATATAGGAAAAAATCCTTGTGCTACTTTATTAATACAAAATAAAGCAGATTGTTTCAGGTCTACGTTTAAATCGAAATTTTAATTTACAAATTATTGTTACTTACCTTTTTTTTAAGAAAAAAATTTATTTTTTTCATTATTTTGAACTAATAAAGTTACAGGATGTCGCAATATTTCTGATTACCTTCATCACTGCTAATTTATGATGAGGAACGAAACATCGGGTCAAAAATCTAATCACGTCATATTGTCGACGAAAATAAATGGGAATGAGAATGGATTTTTAATTCCGAAGTAGATAAAAAAAGTGAAATATTTTTGAATTAGGTACTTCTTTTCTGATTCTAATAAAAGAGGTAGAGACAAATACATTTTACATTTCCATTACCACATTTTTGCCCATTTCAAGAATGACGTAGGTAATTGAATTTTTTTACCCTACGCGGGCTTTCCGTTCCTCGGCATTCATTATTAACTAGCATTGATGATGGTTTTTTAGTCCGAAATATCGAAAAAATGTTAGGTGTGATATGCTGTTGGATTTAGAATTAAAATTCCTGTTTATTAAGAACACAAAATTTTTGACTATTTAAAAAGCAAAGTTTATGATGATCGTTCGGATATTAATCGTCCAATCGCAAACTTAATAACGTGTTTTGATAGAGGGAAAAAGGTGGCTGTGATGACGTGACATTTATTTGAAAATATCTTTTTAAAAAACTCGGTAGAAAATTAAAAGGATTTTCAAAAATCTCTATTTTTCCGGATATCTATTAATATCTTCAATTTCAAATTTGGGCAACTTTTTTACAGTTTACACTTTTCCATATCTCGTATAGCTTCTCCCTCCTAGAATTAGGATACCCTGTACACCATGTGAGCGATTTTCCCTTTTTTTAAATGAAAAATTAAAGAAAAATATTGTCCATAGAAGATTTTTATTTTTGTTTACAATGACTTAGGGCATAGATAAGTAAAAGCAAAGTTGAAATAAAATAACTTTAATTCAAAATTTTTAAAACCAAACATATTCTTAAAAAACAATACATAATCAAAACAGAAGGTAAATAAATATGCAACGTTTGCATTAAAAAGAAAATGAAAATTTAGAAAAAATGTGAAAATAAACTTACATTTAACTACTAAATAAGTACTATCCATAAATATTGAAGACATACAATTTAGGCAACTGGTGTTGTTTTTACTTCCCTCGTAAAAGGGAAGTGTTGTAATTATGAAAAAATCACTCTCATATACAAATTCCATCGGTCTGTCTATGTTTTTTTACGTACTAACATAAAAGTTATATTTAGTTATTTAATTTTAAATTTTATCGCGCCCTATACATGTAGATTTTTAAATATCAGTAAATAATCATAAAATAAATAATTATGCGAAACGTCCAAACTTCTGCTTAAGGCATTTTTTCCTTAAATTATTTTCGTGAATTAAATACATGCTAACGAGGTCCCGCGATTTCGTTCGCATATGACGCTAACAAAAGAGATATAAATAGGTAGGTATTTAGATCGCCTTATTTTTTTTTTATTTTAGAAACCACGTAGTTGCATTTTCGTTCAATTTTTGTCAACAGGGGCTTGAGAGATCTTTGTTTATAAATTATTTTCGATTTTTTGGACCATTCCCTTAAAAAATATGTAAAAAATCAAATGAAATATACCTGATAAAGCGTTGTTTTGAAAAATTAACCGTTTTTAAATAAAAAATATTGTATTATTTAAGGGGCGGTTTCATTCCCTTAAAATTTGATTTTTGAGCAGAATTGTGATTAATCAGTGGCCCAATTTTTTGAAACACTCTGTATAATTTTTTAAGAAATCTTGAAATATGGTAAATAACCAAATAAAATACACGAGCTTAAGCGTTTTGCCGAAAAACCAACCGTTTGTTTAAATAAAAAATATTGTAATATTTAAGGGGCAGTTCCACCGCCGAGTTTCGAAAAATTCCTTCTTATCCAACCTCTACATTCTACTACCAACCCATATGCATGTTTTTTCGTCAAGCAGTTTGAGATCGTGATCAATCCGTGACCCGATTTTTTTGATACATCCTGTATACAACACAAGAAATAGATGTGAAAGGTTACCAGACGATCATTTAAAAAAAATGATATAAATCGGTGCAGTACAACTCTCTCACGAACTTTATGAAAACTTTAGCTCAGTGTTTTAAATATATAGATTTTACAACAAATATTAAAAAGCATTATCACGTTTTTTTTAAATAGCAAACCATTGTTTTGTTGTTTTGAATTATTTCACTGAATTGAAATAGTAAATATTAAACTTAACATCACGGTCAGAAAAGGAAACTGAAAAAATTATGTATTCGACAAAATTCTTATTTTTCTATGTGGTTTATTTTCCAAAACTTTTCCTTATATCACAATCAGTAAAATAAGATTTTTCTTGCGTTCATTTAAAAAGAAATATTTGTTCCGCCATCTTGAATTCGTACCACAACTTTACCAATTTATCTCTATATCACATTTAATGCATGCATATATTTTGAAATTAATCTAATGAGTAGTTCTTTCAGGTCGATTTTTTAAATATTTTGCTAGGCCGGTATTTTGTTTTACTATCTTATATTCATACCAATATATTCGTTTATTCCTATGTAACACTTGTTTTTTGTGCAACATTTGAGGAAATTAGATAACTAGTTTTTTAAGTAATACTTTTTTAAGATTTCTTAAGGCCGCCATCTTGTTCCGGCATATTCGATTTTTACCAAAATATTTCTAGGTCATCCCCATATGACTCTTAAACCAGACAGACGAACTGATGGCAATAAAAACATTTTTTGGCATCTAGGGACGCTAAAACCTGAAAATTTAAAACCTGAGAAGGTGATTTTTTCACGATTATAAAAAATTTACTTGGCCGCTATTTTGTTCCCCTATCTTGAATTATACCCCAATTCTGCCGTCCGAAGCAAAAAGGCGGCAAGTGACATTTTTGGCAAAATTCAGTTTTTTGCATTTTTAGACTATTTAAGGTGTCCTCTATCTAAAAAAAAATACCCCATTAGTAAAAAATTTTTTTTTGTACGAGAAATTTGTTTTTTATAATAGCGGCAAGTGCAAAACAACACCATTTTTGAGATTAAAAGGCGGTATTATGCAATGTTTAAATTAAAAGGGGGCATTTTGGTGAATACAGCTTTTATTCTTAGATATTTTTAACAAATATCCCTTATTTTAGAAGTTAAAAGGTGGTAACTGCACGTTTTTAAGTAAAAAGGCGGCAAGTTGTAACTTATTTCATTATTAACTAAACTCTTGGAAAAGATACGTCACGCATTTTGAAGTTAAACAGCCGCAAAAGCTCATACCTCCATTTTACTACTTAATATTACCAACCACGTCATGAAAATTGAAGCTAAAAGGCGGCAACATTTTATGTATCTTAATATTTTAAATATAACGGTTTCGTACGTCATGCAACTTTAAGTTAAAAGGCGCCAAGCATCGCATGCGTCTGTCTAACCACGAGAGCATTAGATGCAACGTAATATAAATTGAAGTAAAAAGACGGTATGCGCATTGACAGGAAATCTTGTCAAGATTTTAACGGATATTTCATTTGCATGGAAGTCTTTACGCATGTCGTGATTGCTAGTAAAGTAATTCAGTGCTGTGCTAGTGTTCTTATTTGATTTTAGTGATTTTTTAACACTGTGTGATAATATTTCTATGCAGGTAAGTTTATTATCATATAGCAAAAAGTAAAATAATATGATGTGGTGAAATAAATTTAAAACAAAATTAAATTAAATTATTATTTATATCATATTTACATTAAATATTTTGGTTGTTGAAAAAACATTGCACGCTCGGTCCGTTAGTATACGTACAAGGTGTTTCATATAGCTCATCCGTCACTAATGAATTATGTTCATTGGATCATTATTACATATTTTATTTAAAAAAAAACCAATACAACAAGATACCTATAGTTTTTCAGAAAACGCTTTTTTTGCATATTTTAATATTTTTTAAAAAATTATACAAGGCGTTTAATAGTGATACATCATTAGATTTTGGCAGTCATAGTCTTTAAAAAAATTAAATAAAAATTCCAGGTCCGTATTTAAAAAAGTGGACCGGCTGATAGAAACTGAAACGTCGGTGTCAAAATCTGATTGCACAGTGAAATTCTAGAGAAAAAGTTTACACCAATTTTAAAAATAACGTAAAATAAAAAAATCCCCCCTTTTTCAAAAATACATAATATTTAATATATTTATTATAATAATAATGTCCTATTAAATCTAAATTCAATTGTTTTGTTAGAAAATGTCGGCGCGAGCGAAAAGGATGGTTTCAGAAGCTATAAAAAAAAGGAAAGAGGAGGAGAGGGGATCTCTACCCATAAATGGTATGTAACTGTTATAGGTTTTGTTATGAATGAACCAACCCAACGAAATATTAATTTTGATATAGCACACGATGATGAGTCGGCAATGCCTCTTACGCAAGATACAGGGTGTTAAAATATTTTAAAAATTAAAAATATTATTTCATAGTTTTTTAACAACTGAAGGTATTGTTACGAAATGTTATTATAGGTGTGTACCTAACAGAGTCATTTTAAGAAATGTAAAAAGAAGAGGTGTTAGTTTCAACCAGTGGCGTAGATGTGATATGCATCGGGTAAAAATAAAATGATATTTCCGACCCATATTGTGTTATATCAAAATTAATATTGCGGCGTCGCTCATCATTCCCCGAAAGCATGGCTTGCTTACTTCAGTATAATAGAAGACCCTGATTAAAGCCCCCCCCCCCCCAAAAAAAAAACCAAACACATATGTTCAAGATTTCTTTGTAGACCATTTTAAAAAACCTTTTTAGTTTTTTATCATAATTTTCTATAAGCTTTCTAGTAACATACGCCAATCTCTAACTTAATGGAAATAAAAACATGTTTCCTCTTTTAGAGCTAAATGGTCAATTGGAACATCAGAATAAAGAAAATGTGGACCTTAACCTTTCACTGAACACATCAATGGAAAAAAACTGCACTTCTACAAACGAAAAAGTAGACATTGAGAATATTACTGATTTTGTTTTCCTTGACGAATATGCCAAGGACCTAAGTAAGACGCGTCGTTTAGTGGTGTTATCCTGGACACTGATGAAAACAATATTTCATCCAAAAATTCAAATAACGAAGAAAATTTTGTTTTACGAGAAAAAGAATTAGATGTTGAAAATGTCACAAAAAAATGGAAAAGACGAATCAATGAGGTGGTATCATGGACATTGATAAAGAGATAAACGGCATTTTATCTATAGTGTCAAATAATAAAGATGAAGTTGTTTGGCCAGAAAAAGAATTAGTTATGGAAAATGTAACCCAAATAGGAAAATACGCATCGTATACTGGTGTGATCGAAGACCCTGGTGAAAACAATATATTATCCATAACGTTCAATAATAAAGATGAAGTTGTTCTGCCAGAAAAAGAATCAGTTTTGGAAAACGTCACAAAAAAAGGAAAAGACAGAAAAAGAAAATCATATGAGCTTCCATTGTCTGAAAGAAAAAAGAAAAAAATTGAAGAAAAGAAAACAAAGTTTGAAGTAAAAGCCCCATGTAAGTGCAAAAGAAAATGTGTAGATTTGATTCAAGAATGCCAAAGGCGATCCATAAATGAACAATTTTGGTCTCTGTCTTGGCAATCACAAAGAGTATTCGTTTTAAATAATGCAGAGAAAGTAGCAGTTGGAAGAAAAAAGCAAGACTCTTCTCGAAATGTTACATACAAATACTTTTTGCCAAACACAAATGGAATGAAGGTCCAAGTGTGCAAAGTATTTTTTCTTGGCACTTTGGGATATTTGCCTGGAAATGATAAAATGTTACATAATACTTTATCGGCTGCTGTTAACTACACTGGTGGCGAATATACGATGGTCCAAGTTGATAAAAGAGGTAAACATTTAATTTGCAGCTAAAAACTAACAAAAATGTGATAGATACTTTCATACTTTCAAATTAAAGTTTATTATAATTTTCGTACTAAACATTTTGGTAAAAAAAGGCATCATTTATTAAAAAATTAAATTTTCGTTTTTATTTGTTTCAGGACGCCACCCATCAACTCGCAAAATTGATAGAAATATTATAAAAAAACATATTCAAGCATTCAGGCCATCTATTTCCCATTACCGGAGGGAACACGCACCCAACCGTCTATACTTACCAAGTGACATTTCTGTCATTGCCATGTTCCAAGATTTTAAGGAAAAAATCCCGACCATCAATTATCTAGCGATCTCTATAGAAGAGTACTTATAGAAATGAATATATCTTTTACTAGGTTAGGTCATGAAGAATGTGCTAAATTTCAAAACCATGGTCACTCAGAGGAGAATATTTGTGATGAATGTCAAGTATGCCAACAATATACAAGCCACAAATATAAATATAACATTTCCAGGGAAATGTATAAGATTGATGCTAATTCCTCAAGAGATGATGATGAACTATGTTATTCAGCAGATCTTCAAAAAGTTATTATGCTTCCTAGAATGGAAGAATTTAAAATTGTCTTGTTCACACCTAGAATTATAGCTTTTAACGAAAGTTTCGTTCCGGTTGGACAAACGACATCTCAACGTAAGCCACTTGCTGCACTGTGGCACCAGGGTGTAGCCGGCAGAAAAAAAGAAGAAATAGTCAGCTCATTTTATAGTTTTTTTTTAACAAATAGAGATACGAGGATCGTAATTTTGTGGCTTGACAACTGCTCGTCACAAAACAAGAACTGGTGTTTGTTTTCATTTTTAGTACATATATATAGTGAACTCGCCAGAAGTAAAATGCGAAGAAATTACTATAAAGTATTTTGAACCGGGTCACACATTTATGAGTGCAGATAGCTTCCACCACCAGGTGGAGCTATCTATGAAGCACAAAAAAATCGCTGATTTTGATGATTTTACAAAATCTGTGATGGCAGCCAATTCTGGAAATGTTGTTGTTAATCAACTTAGTACAAGCGATTTTTACTTTTGGCAAGATCTTAGTTCTCAAGCAAAAATTAAAAAAATTGTGCCTAGACCTTATTTAAATAATATGGTAAAAGTAACTGCTATCAGAGGCTCATATAATTTAAAATATTGGACAGACTTTAAAGTTGAAACTGCCTATGAACTAGATTTTTTAAAAGTTAATTCAATTAAAAATGGTATTCCTCTGCCGCAGCAATATAAGGAGGCAAGAGGTATATCGCCTCAGAAAAAACAGGCAATTATTAAAAATTTGTGTCCCTTAATGGACGAAACTCGCCAATTATTCTGGATGAATCTTAATGAACGACCCGTAAATGATCTGGATCAATCTTTTGATTAGATTTTATTAAATTATTTTTTTATCATTACCTTATTTTTTTAATTTATTTATTATTATTTATTGTATTTTTTAAATAAATATACAAATACTTAATGCTTTAAGTTTTGTGGTGATAACTGTTTTTTAAAAGATTTTGTAATGCAATATATAATTATTTATTTTTCGTTTTTAAGAGTGATTTAAATATTATTCTTATAACGCAATAATGTATTAATTAAGTTGCAATAATATTAGCCAATCTTTACGTTTTGTATAGCTTTATTTTTAATAAATAATATGAAATATAACGTATTTTTATTTATTTTTTTTCTATATTTTTTATTATATATAATACAAATAATATTGTAGTAAAGCAATAATTTAATAAGTTGCAATAATAATATTAGGGCAAAATTAAGGGGTCGACATGCATACTTTAAATTACTTATAAAATAAAAATTAACATTTGTTTTTTATAAAACTAAATAGAATTAATAAATATGATCTTTCCTTATAAAAAAAAAAAAATTTGTACCTAAATATACTTGTAGAATACAATTTTAATACTGGTTAAAAAAAACCACGATACATTAACGGGATATAGCGGCATATCAAAAGACTTTAAATAAAAAGGCGGCATGCATGTTACTTACCGCCTTTTAATTTCCACTTATATTCGTAGTATGATAAGAATATGAAGCAAAAAGGAATTAACCGACATTTTTTCCATAAAAATGTTAAATATATGCTAAATTTATATATAAATAAATAAAGTTATTTTTACTATAACATCCTCCATCAAAAAAATAAATAAAATTTTTATTGGTAAAGCGGGACAATGCGCAAAAGTTTTCGGCTTTTTTCTCGAAAATATGATTCTGTCACTTGCCGCCTTTTTGCTTCGGACGGCAGAATTAGTTATGGCACACAGTTTGAAATCAGTCCATTAAGTAGTTTCTTTCATGCTAAATTTATAAATATTCCATTAAGCCGCCATTTTGAATTTTCACTAAAATTTTACCAGTTGATTTCTACATAATTCTTGATTTTTGTGCAAAATTTAAAATTAATTAGTTAAGTAGTTTTTAGTAATAACTTCACTAGGCCGCTATTTTGTTTTGACATTGGATTTTTACCAAAATATTACCAGGACATTCCCATATGATCCTTAATCACAGAATTAAATTGTGACATAATCTTTGACCACAATTTTTAGTCAATCGGGTAAGTAGTTTTTAGCTATGCCGGGAAGACACGGATCGACAGACAGACCGACAGAATTAAGAGAACATGTTTTTCGGCATCTTGGGACCCTGAAACGTAAAGATTTGAATAAATCTCGTAGGATATTTTTTCACGATGACAATACTTTTCTTTTACAAGGGAAGTAAAGATTATTTGGCCGCTATTTTGTTTCGCCATCTTGAATTATTAACACATCTTTACCAGTTTATCTCTATGTTACACTTAATGTTTGCATAAAATTTGAAATTAATGTAATTTTGTTTTTCTATCTTATATTCATAAGGAGGGAGATTCGGCCAAAAAGTCTATAGTACATTTATTTTCTAATTGCCAAGCATTCAAAACAATTCATTTCTTCTTCAAGGCTCTATAATAACATAATAATCAGGACATTAAGGACTTTTTTACAATTAAAAAGTACTTACACTAATTAAAATGAAAAGACAATTTTAACGGAATTTTCAGAAAATATAAAATTATATATTTGACATATTTAACGTATTTCTGTCATTATTATTTAATAGAAAAACAATTGGTTTTAAGTTGTTTATTTCTTGTCAAATGATGTCAAAATTCTAGTATAATCGTGTTTAGAAAAATAATTTTCACATACACGTTTATTTATTCAACATTGCTACATTTTCGTACCCATTGTGTATACAGTGTATAAAATAAATGAAGTAAATAGGTTTTTTCCTTTAACAGCGTCTAATAACTTAATTATTTTAAATATATTTCGATTAGAAGTAATTTTGTGCTCCGCCACCACTAACGTCCGTATAAACCTTAATTTTTAAAGTCTATTCCCTTAAAGTTATAAGAGTGGTTTATTTTGTTGAACGAAATTTCAACTAAAGCATATATTGGTCCTCAAAGCAGATCGGTTTAACTAGTAAACGAAATAAGTATATTAAGTATTTCCCAGGAAAAACCAAATATTTTTGTGGATTTCTGGCTTGGTCCAAAACTGATAAATACAAATTTGTAATCAATTTTTTATTATGTTATTATATAAGACTGTTTGCAAACGAAAGAACAAACTAAATTCAGTTTTTCGAAACAGTTAAAGACCTTGAAAATACAAGACAAAGGTCTTTTTTTTTTAAATAATTAATGGTGAATATGTAAAAGTGCACCTCGTACAAAGGCGTTAAATTAATTTTTAATTAAAAATTTTACCCTCTCTAATTCGGCTGTCTCAAAAATTTTGATTTCAAATTTTTTGCTGTTTTGCCTACTTACGTTCACGAATTTTTTGCGATCCTTGTATTTGGTATAGGATTTTTTTATAGTCAAACCTTTTTTTTTGTAAGCAAACTGCATTGACACCTTTCCTGGCGGCGACGATGTCGCCAGCTACATCTCGGACACCTTTTGTGCCACAATTCGCTCATAAGGTTGCGCATCTTCCTTTTTCCTTCAATCAACGGTAGTAGGTAAAGACTGATAATATTGGTTTCATGCAGGATATAGAAGCTATATATGTATCCTGAGGATGCAACAATGAAGTTGCGAAACGTCGACTATTTAAAAATAGACTTTTGTTTTTCTCACTGGATCATAACCCCAAATAATACACTCTTCTAACTTAACAACAAGAGGATTGTTGACGACAACCATTTAGAATAATAATATCTAGGAAATATATGCGGACCAGCAGAGTAGAAAAAGACTGATAATATGGGTTCCATACAGGATATAGAATCTTTATATATGGCCTGAGGATGCAACAATTAAGTTGCGAAACGTCGACAATTTAAAAAAGGGCTCGTTATTTTTACTGGGTCTTAACCAAATATAATACACCAACCACTCTAAGAAAATTTTTTTAAAATTGTTCGGCCATATAGGACTTTTTACCAAAATATTACCAGGTCATCTCCATTAATTTTTGGTTAAAATTTGAGGTCAATCGGGTAAGTAACAGCGTCTAATAACTTAATTATTTTAAATATATTTCGATTAGAAGTAACTTTGTGCTCCGCCACCACTAAAGTCCGTATAAACCTTAATTTGGGTAATTTCTAAAGTCTATTCCCTTAAAGTTATAAGAGCGATTTATTTTGTTGAACGAAATTTCAACTAAAGCATATATTGGTCCTCAAAGCAGATCGGTTTAACTAGTAAACGAAATAAGTATATTAAGTATTTCCCAGGAAAAACCAAATATTTTTGTAGATTTCCCGCTTGATCTAAAACTGATAAATACAAATTTGTAATTAATTTTTTATTATGTTATTATATAGGACTGTTTGCAAACGAAAGAACAAACTAAATTCAGTTTTTCGACACAATTAAAGACCTTGAAAATACAATACAAAGGTTTTTTATTTTTTTTTAAATAATTAATGGTGAATATGTAAAATTGCACCTCGTACAAAGGCGATAAATTAATTTTTAATTAAAAATTTTACCCTCTCTAATTCGGCTGTCTCAGAAATTTTGATTTCATATTTTTGTTGTCTTGCCTACTTACGTTCACGAATTTTTTGCGATCCTTGTATTTGGTATAGGATTTTTTTATAGTCAAACCTCTTTTTTTGTAAGCAACACTTTTTATGTGAAATACAATTTTTCTATTTGTTAAATAAAATGGTACAGACGCAGCGTATACAGTGTGGCCAAAATTGGTGACGCATTTTTTGGGATATCGGAAACTATAAGATACACAAAACGGTTAAGTCGAGTTTTAGACAATTCTTCTATTAGGTCATTCCCGCACGCAGAACGGTTCCAGCTTTCGCCGATTTATCAATAACCTTGTAAAATAAAGACGTAAATATGTTTTATTCTTTTTAAGGTGGGTGGAGCACAAAATTACTTCTAATCGAAAGATATTTATAATAATTGTGTCTGAAAATGGTGATGGATATCATCTATTGCACTTGTTTATATATATATATATATATATATATATATATATATATATATATATATATGTTGATTTTTACTCCTTCACGGATGGAAAAATCAATGTGTTTTAAAATTCGGCCATATGTACATCCGTTCACTGTCGTTCTGAAAAGAACAGTTTTGCTGACGTTTCGCCAAAATCACATTTGGCATTTTGCTTTGTTTTCGCGTCCGAATAGAGACTCAACTCAGCAAAACTATTCTTTTCAGAACGACAGTAGTGAACGGATACACCCGGAATGAAAACACACACATATATATATATATATATATATATATATATATATATATATATATATATATATATATATATATATATATATATATATATATATATATATATATATATATATATATATATATATATAGTATGTTATATTATACACCAACGTCATAACAAGAAAATGATCCTTGTTTGGAACATGTTCTGCATCACAGCAGACACAATGATATATATTATCATATATATATACATATATATATATATATATATATATATATATATATATACTTATATATATATATATATATATATATATATATATATATCTCATAAGATATTGGTATATATAGATATTGAGAAAAAAAAATCGTAATAAAAGTCGCCAAGAGAAATTGCTGAAAATTATTTTCGAGTTTGTCAAACGTCCGCTAGAGGGCGTAACAACCAACACCAAGTAGAAAAATGGGGTTTTTATAGAATTTTGCCTAATGAAAATATATCGATGATATCATTTTCATATTTAGTGACCATTTCTCTATACTTTTTGTCTAAAATGTTTTGTTCTATATATCAAAATAAAGCGGTGGTGGAAGTTCAATTGTTTTTTCAAAGAAACCAAGATGTCTCCCGTTTCTTTTGACCGATTTTAGCAAACTTAGGCTCATATGAAAGAGCATAATTTGCGCTACAAAACGCTTATTTGGTTTTAAATTTTTGACTTTTGCTGGCGTCGCTAGATGGCGTTAATTGAATTAGTAGCATATTTTTTAGTTTTAAAAAAAAAACAAATGTAATGGTATATTCATTTTTACATATTTTAAAAGGGGATAAATTTCTCTATAATTTAATGAAAATAATTTATCATCTACCTTTTTTTGAACCGTTGATATTGACCAAAATATTATTTTATTTTATTAAAAAATGGTACGCCACTGTTTTTTGTCAAAATAAAAATCATTTTCGTAATCACTTATTAGTTGCTAACAAAAAGAACCTCTTGCCTTTTTTTCGTTTTTGCGAACGGTTTTGGATTGAAAAAATAAGATGTTTAACAATGATAACTATAAGGTTCAAAATTATTTTTAAATATTACATCTCACAATAATAAAATTATTACCTATTATTTTTATCATTAATAATCATTTAATTAGCGAGAGAATGCTTTAGTTCATAATTTATTATTAATAATTATTATTATTTCATAAATTGAATTAAAAATCAAACTTAACTAACATCGCATTTAAGCGAAGCAGGCCATGATCTACGTTAAGAAACAAAACACCAAATTGTCAATCACGTTGATATCCATTTTGATAGTTCCTGCCATTGATATCTAATTTAATGTTATGTAAAAAGTATTTTTACAACAAATCATGCCTTTTACGAATGAAGAAGCCTTTGATATGTTGAGAATTTATTTTCAATGTTTTGAAAATGCGGCGATTGCTTCTAGGCAGTATGCACTGCGTTATCCCCTCCGAAGACACCATTCGAGAATGGTTTTTCATCGTTTAGCCTTATGTTTAAGGCAACATAGCCAAGTGCAACCAATTCCAACTTTGAGAAGAAATCGTAGAGTAAGAAGAGAAGATAACATTATAAATGTGTTGGCTTATATTCATGCAGACCCCCATTGAAGCATAAGAGAAATCTCCAGAGATTTAGGAATATCCTATGGCTCAGTGCAAAAAATATTAATGAATTTTAAAATGCATCCATATCACATCGTGATTCATCAAGCCCTAAATGACACTGACTTTGAACGTAGGCTCGATTACTGCTACTGGCTTAGAGACTTCATTAGGGAAAACCATCATATTTTGTCACAAATATTGTGGACAGACGAAGCATCGTTTTGCAGTAATGGCAGGGTAAATCTTCATAACGTGCGTTACTGGTCGGACACTAATCCACACTGGTTACGTGAAGATTATCAGCAGGGTCGATGGAGCGTCAACGTCTGGTGCGGTGTTATTAATGGTGCTATTATCGGTCCGCACATCTTTAATGGCAATCTAACCGGTGACATGTATTTGAACTTTTTATTTAACGATTTACCAGGACTCTTAGAAAATGTGTCTTTACAAGTAAGAAGAAACATGCGGTTTCAACAAGACGGATGCCCGGCACATTATTCACGAAATGTGCAAGATTTTTTGAACAGGCATTTTCCTAACCGTTGGATTGGTAGAGGCAGTCTATTTTTCTGGCCACCACGGTCCCCCGATTTAACCTGCCTTGGTTTTTATCTGTGGGGCCGAATAAAAGATTTGGTGTATAAAACTCGACCAACTACTCGAGAAGACATGATAATCCGAATTCAAAACGCCATAAATATTATACCAAGAGCGGAAATTGAGACAGCCGTCAACTCCACCCAGAAGAGATTGGACCAGTACATTCAAAATAATGGACAACATTTTGAACATTTACGACAAAACTATTAATTTATTTTTAACGTTTATTTTAAAAGTTCCATGTACTTGTTTTTAGTGTTATTGCTCCTGCTGTTGTTGGACAGTTTTATTAAGATTTTTCATTGTTAAACATCTTATTTTTTCAATCCAAAACCGTTCGTCTAACGAAAAAAAGTCAAGAGGTTATTTTTGTTAGCAACTATTAAATGATTACGAAAATGATTTTTATTTTGACAAAACGCAGTGGCGTGCCATTTTTTAATAAAATAAAATTTTGGTCAATATCAACGGTTCAAAAAAAGGTAGATGATAAATTATTTTCACTAAATTATAGAGAAATTTATCCCCTTTTAAAATATGTAAAAATGAATATACCATTACATTTGTTTTTTTTTTGAAAAAAACTAAAAAATATGCTACTAATTCAGTTAACGCCATCTAGCGATGCCAGCAAAAGTCAAAAATTCAAAACCAAATAAGCGTTTTGTAGCGCAAATTATGCTCTTTCATATGAGCCTAAGTTTGCTAAAATCGGTCAAAAGAAACGGGAGACATCTTGGTTTGTTTGAAAAAACAATTGAACTTCCCCCACCGCTTTATTTTGATATATAGAACAAAACATTTTAGACAAAAAGTGTAGGGAAATGGTCACTAAATATGAAAATGATATCATCGATATATTTTCATTAGGCAAAATTCTATAAAAACCATATTTTTCTACTTGGTGTTGGTTGTTACGCCCTCTAGCGGACGTTTGACAAACTCGAAAATAATTTTCAGCAATTTCTCTTGGCGACTTTTATTATGATTTTTTTTTCTCAAATCTATACGACCAATATCTTATGAGATATGGCCGCTCGCTACCCTTAACTGATCACCCTGTACATATATATATATATATATATATATATATATATATATATATATATATATATATATATATATGGCCGCTCGCTACCCTTAACTGATCACCCTGTATATATATATATATATATATATATATATATATATATATATATATATATATATATTTATATATATACATATATATATATATATATATATATATATATATATATATATATATATATATATATATATATATATATATATATATATATATATATATATATATATATATATATATATATATATATATATATATATATATATATATTAATATAAAGAAATAACAGAGATTCGGCCAAAAGTCTATAGTACATTCATTTTCTATTTGCCAAAATAATTCATTTCTTCTTCAGGGCTCCATAATAACATAATTATCAGGAAATGAAGGACTTTTTTACAATTAAAGAGTACTAAAGTAAAGACAATTTCGACGGAATTTTCGGAAAATATAAAATTATATATTTGACATATTTAACGTATCTCTGTCATTATTATTTGATAGAAAAACAATTGGTTTTAAGTTATTTATTTCTTGTCAAGAGATGTCAAAAGATGTCAAAATTTTAGTAGCTAAAATCTATCCAATTTTATATTTTCTGGAAATTTCCTCAATATTGTCTTTGCATTTTAATTAGTGTAAGTACTTTTTAGTTGTAAAAAAAAGTCTAAATCTTCTGATAATTAGGTTATTATAGAGCTCTAAAGAAGAAATGAGTGATTTCGAAAGCTTGTCTATTAAAAAAAAAATGTAATATAATATAAACTTTTTGGCAGAATCCCCGCTATTTCTTTATACTATTGGTAGTATACGGCCGTTACCTACAATCACATGTATTTATCAGGCGCCATAAGTTCATGGCCCATCTAATTTATTTTAAAAACAGTACTAATCAAGAGAAGAAAGTTCCAATACTCAGAGATTCAAAAAACATTAAATTCCTGTGATGTAACATTTGTAAGAATATTAGGACCCTGCGTAGTTTATTCTTTATTTCAATTTAATTTTAGCAAGGACATTCCAAAGATTCAAAATAAAAAACACTTACCTTTCCGAAATATAGGAACGGCATTTTTCTTCAGTATTGTCTTCCGCCACTTGAATACACCGTGTTTAGAAAAATGATTTTCACATACACGTTTATTTATTCAACATTGCCACAGTTTCGTACCCATTGACAAAGAATGTAGGACCTCGTCACGGGGAATTTAAAAAAGCCCACCAAAATATTTTTATTTTTTCTTTTATTGTTGCATCCAACATACGCACACTCTATTTTTCTGGCAGACATAGTTGCTTTAATTAACAAGAAAGAACAAATTCACAAGAATTAAACGAACTCCAGTTTCGTAGAGTTAAAAATTTGACTCGAAAACGAGCAAAAAACAATAACCACTATGATGTAAACAAACAATACAGGTAAGCGATTCGTACATCTCCGCCGATTATCCGATCTATCCGCTGTTTCGCTGTAAACGACTGGCAGCCCGCGGCGCCAAGCAAATCTCGGACACCTTTCCTGGCGGCGACGATGTCGCCAGCTACATCTCGGACACCTTTTGTGCCACAAATTCGCCCATAAGGTTGCGCATCTTCCTTTTTCTTTCAATCAATGGTTGTAGGTAAAGACTGATAATATTGGTTTCATGCAGGATATAGAAGATTCTATATAGGATATAGAATCGACTATTTAAAAATAGACTTTTGTTTTTCTCACTGGATCCTAACCCCAAATAATACACCATTCTAACTTAACAACAAGAGGATTGTTGACGACAACCATCTAGAATAATAATATCTAGGAAATATATGCGGACCAACAGAGTAGAAAAAAACTGATAATATGGGTTCCATACAGGATATAGAATCTTTATATATGGCCTGACGATGCAACAATTAAGTTGTTTTATTTTACTAGATCTTAACCAAAAATAATACACCACTCTAAGAAAAAATTTTTAAAATTGTTCGGCCATATTGGATTTTTACCAAAATATTACCAGTTTTTTGGTTAAAATTTGAGGTCAATCGGGTAAGTAGTATTTAACCTATATCGCGACTTGACAGACTAACAGACGGACCGACGGAATTAATAAAACATGTTTTTTGGCATCTAGGGGCGCTAAAAGGTTGAAAATATGTAAAACCTGAGGGAGCGATTTTTTCACGGTTACAAAAATTTTATTAAGCCGCCATTTTGTTTCGCCATCTTGGATTTGTACCAAAATATTATCAGTTGATTTCAACATAATATTTGATGTTTTTTGCAAAATTTGACATAAATTGGATGAGTAGTTTTTTAATAATAATTTTTTTAACATTTCACTAGGCCGCCATATTGGATTTTTACCAAAATGTTACCAGGTCGTCGCCATATGATCCTTAATTTTTGACCAAAATTTGAAGTCAATCGGATAAGTAGTTTTTTAGATACGCCGCGAACAGACAGACATACACACAGACCGACGGAATTGAGAAAACATGTTTTTAGTAATCTAGGGACCCTGAATCGCGAAGTTCTGAAAAATTTCGGAGAGTGATTTTTACACGATTACAATATCTTTACGAGGGAAGTAAAATCTAAAAGCAGAATATTCCTTATGTTTAGTGTCAGAAATATAACCAGAATGGCTAATCTCTGACATTGACATTTTGTCAGGGATTAGCCATTCTGGTTATATTTCTGATACTAAACCTAAGAAATAATCTCCTGTAAATTTGCTGAAGACGGTGGTAGACTTTCCCCCAAAACGTCCAGAAAACAACCTTTCATACACTGTGTTTTTCGGGGGGAGGGGAATGTATCAACAACGCCCAGAGCCCGGTGTTTTTCTCGGGAGAAGGAGGATGTGTCAACAATGACGAGACTATAGGGATTTGCAACTAGAGTTTGCCCAGACTATTAAGATAATTAATTACTTAAAAAGCAAACGTAAGGAATCACTTTCCTTACAAATCAATAATTATTATTCTCAAAACCCCAACGTATGTATGTGCCAATGTATGATTTATAGGACAATATAAATCACATTTATATTTTGGAAAAAAAGCGCATTGAGTACAATTTTATTAGATTATCATATTTTCAGGTATCGGGATTTCATCAAAAGTCATGGAGAAAATATTAACTTTTCTTTTGTAATGAGTAGCCTGTTTGTATGTTTATACTCAGTATTCGCTGTATATTCGGTGAGTCGTCGTAAATTTATTATTAATTATTTATGAACCAATCCGACTTAAAAAAGCATTTAACATACCTTAAAATACCTATGTTAGTGTCCGACCGACATACATCGAATTTAGAATACAAGTTGAAGCTGAAAGGCTTTTTGTTCAATACTTTTTTTAAAGCATACAGATGTAATTTCAGTTAAGTATGTATTATTTTTAATCAAAACTAAGGCGTTCTAAACAAAAGTAATTCGGGTTTATGTTTTTCAATGAAGTTTAGTAACCAGGGGCGCGCAGTCCATGGAAGCAAGGGAAGCAGTGCTTCGCCAAAAAAAATTACAAAACATCTTCTAAAATGTAATTTTTGAAATAGGACACCATTAATTTAGTTTATATTAAAAATGCAAAAATATTATCTTAATTATCAAGCCCATAATAAATGCGGCCTTGACTCCGACCGAGCCACAATAAAAATCGAACAAAACCTATGCGAGCCGCTAGCTTCTCTGCAGCCCAGTCCTGTATGCTTGATTTCCAGTCGATCGAGCCAGAGGTTATTGAACTTTCCACCGGCTGTTTGCAATTTTTACATTTCATTCGCGTGCTTTAAGTGGGGGCGGAAAGTATCGTTGGAGTAGGTTCTTTGTTTGAACGGTTGTGTGATACGTACGTCGCGTCGTGCATGGTGCGATATGGAAGACAATAATACGGACGTGGATATGCAAATACCGTCAATTTCGGCTGTCTGTAATAACGATGAAAATGTTGGAGAATTTAGTAGAAAGAGTGTGTGTGTGAATGTGTGGTGTGTGTCTTAATAATAAAGGGATTTTCAACATTAAACTTCGCTGATAAGCTTCAAATAATTTCCAAAGGAAAAGCAAAAACTGCCTTAGACATTTTTATCCGGAAAAACAATACGAACAATTTAAATGGCTAACAGGGCGTGAAAATATAAGTAAATTATTTTGTTGGCCATGTTTACTTTTTGAAAATGAAAAAGGTCTCTGGAATAAAACTGGTTTTTCCGATTTAAACAATTTCCATAAAGCTGTAAAAAGACACATTATGTCCAAAGCGCATTTGCAGGCCGTCATAAAACAAAAAGTCTTCGGCAAAACCAGAATTGAACACGCCCTTAATAAACAGTTAGAAATTAGTCATGGCCAACACAATGAACTAGTCGATAAAAATAGGCAAATATTAAGAAGACTTATCGATGTTGTTTGTTTTTTCGGACAGCACGAATTGGGATTTAGAGGTCTTGACGAAACAAGGGTTTCTTCAAATAGAGGAAATTTTCAAGATTTACTTAGTTTAATAGCTAAATATGATGATTGCTTAAAAAATCATTTAGAGCAGTCTAGCGTTTTTCGCGGAACGTCGAATCGAATCCAGAATGATTTAATTTCCGCTGTTGCAACCATTATTCTAAAAAGAATTAAGCAGGAGATTGGCGAGGCGCAGTTCATTGCTATTGTTCTGTACGAAACAACTGATATCACTAATTTTAGCCAATTATCTATAGTAATACGCTACGTTAAAACAGACGAAAGTATTCAAGAGCTATTTTTAGGTTTTAAGAATGTATCCGAAAATCGTACAACAGATGCATTATATACCGTAGTTAACTATATAAATAACGTTACTACAGAAATTAATGAAAAAAAAAAATTAGTTGCTCAGAGCTGTGATGGAGCTACAGTGATGGCAGGACAATTAGGGTGTCTGCAAGCTAAAGTTCGAGAAATTTTCCGAAATGCTGTGTTTGTCCATTGTTTTGCTCATAAATGAAATTTAGTTTTATCCCACTCCATCAATCACATTAAAGAGTGTAAAGTATTTTTCGTTACTTTAAGTAGCATCGCAGCTTTTTTTTCCAAGTCAGCATAACGTACACAAGCTTTGGACTCCATTGTCCACAAACGATTGCCCAAAGTAGCTCCTACTAGGTGGAACTTTAATGGAAGACTTGTGTTAACAGTATCTGAAAATCGTAAATCACTGATTGAACTATTTGAGAATATAATAGAAAATAATCAAACGTGGGACTCAGAAGCAATAAATAGTTCGAGGGGTTTTTTGGACTGTTTGAAACGAGATTTTAATTTTAATTATTTGTTGAACATATTTTCAGAAATATTTCCATTCTCGGACAATGTTTTTAATATATTACAAATTAAAACAAATGATATTACTTTTTGACTAAAAAAAGTGAATGATTTTAAGTCCATGTTAAGCTAAAACAGAGATGACTTTAGTAGATATCAAATACGGGAACTAGTTCACCCCCCACCACTACTCCTGACCTTGAGAGCCCAGGTGTGCTGTGTAGTTTGGCCTTGAGGCGATGTGACGTCATATGACCTTGAGCGCGCATCACGCGGCTTCGAGGCCATGTGACGTCACATGACCTTGAGCGTGCACCAAACTTTTCGTTCTTTGATTTGGGAGCCCAGGTGTGCTGTATCGTTTGGCCTTGAGGATTTTTAACATCATATAACCTTGAGCGTGTATAAAACTTTTCGTCGTTGCATATTGTTTGGCCTTGGGGGTGTGCGACGACAGAGGGTCTCGAGTGTTAAAAGCTATTAAAGCCAGGTATTCTACCCATAAAATTGAAGAGAGGCACTCTGTGCGGTCACAAGGGATTTCATCATTAAGTTAATGTTTGGTATATTCTTTCTCGGGCACTAATACTGGCAGATCATTATTTAAATTTGGGTGTTTAGAATAAACAAAATTTGGAAATATTTACTTAAGACATTTTAATAATTATTGTATCAAATAGGGATGTAAAAATTAAATGTACCAAGCAATAGCGGATCAATATTTAAATTTGGGTGTTTAGAATAAACAAAGTTTAGAAATATTTGCTTAATTTGGTATTATTTTCTTCTTTTAAATTTGGGTGTTTTAGAATAATTAAAAGTTAACGTTTGACGTATTCTTTCTCGGGCACTAATACTGGCAGATCATTATTTAAATTTGTGTGTTTAGAATAAACAAAATTTAGAAATATTTACTTAAGACATTTTAATAATTATTGTATCAAATAGGGATGTAAAAAATTAAATGTACCAAGCAATAGCGGATCAATATTTAAATTTGGGTGTTTAGAATAAACAAAGTTTAAAAATATTTGCTTAATTTGGTATTATTTTCTTCTTTTAAATTTGGGTGTTTTAGAATAATTAAAAGTTAACGTTTGACATATTCTTTCTCGGGCACTAATACTGGCAGATCATTATTTAAATTTGGGTGTTTAGAATAAACAAAATTTAGAAATATTTACTTAAGACATTTTAATAATTATTGTATCAAATAGGGATGTAAAAAACTAAATGTACCAAGCAATAGCAGAGCAATATTTAAATTTGTGTGTTTAGAATAAACAAAATTTAGAAATATTTATTTAGAATAAACAAAATTTAGAAATGTTTACTTAAAACATTTTAATAATTATTTTATCAAATAGGGATGTAAAAATTAATTGTAGCAAGCAATAGCGGATCAATATTTAAATTTGGGTGTTTAGAATAAAACAAAGTTTAGAAATATTTGTTTAATTTGGTATTATTGTCTTCTTTTAAATAAAACTCAATATGTCTTCATAAAACAACGCATTATTAATACAAAATACATAATAAGAATAATAATAATAATAATAATAATAATAACTATTCTAAACCATAATAATAATAATAATAATAATAATAACTATTCTAAATACCTATTCTAACATGCTTGTATCGTTTAATATTAATATATAACCATCATCTTGCGGTATATAGATGGGTGATGGATTGCCCCCATCATCATTACACCCATTGCCCCCATTAGTCAGATCCCCATTGCCCCCATTAGTCAGATGGCTGTCCAAACCAACTTGTGCATTATCCACATAAACATTGCCCCCATCAACTGGAGGATTGTCCTCCTCTGAATCTGTGTCGGACTCATCGCCCATATGTTCTAATGTCATCATATCATTGATGGTGTGCTAGAACAATATAATAGAAATTACAATCAAATTTAATTATGTCATAATCATCTAATTATCTTATTAATAGATGCGTAGCGTGACACAAAGGGGTAGATTATACTAAAAGTTGTACCATTGCTGTAAAAATACGTTTTATTTGGTGGAACATAAATATTTTTCTTAAATCAAACCAGTTTCACACTATGATAAAAAAGAAAGGTTTTGTAGTAAATTAAAATTTCACAGAAATGTATCACAAAACAATTCGCTACACATTTCCTTTCTACATTTCAATTGTGTGGGGAATGTGGTATCATCCATACATTCTTACACTACTACTACTAAAACAATTGATTTAAAAAATTAGGTCTTGGAGATTTTTCTTCAAAATAAAGCATCAAGCTATGGACTTTTGACATAAACTAACAAGCAAAAAAATGCAATAATAAAAGAAAAACATTTATTATACAGGGTCTTTCCTAATAAGTGTCCGATATTTACAGGATAATTCCTCCAAAAGTTCCCAAAGAAAAAATAAAATCTCATTTTTTCTTCAAAATAAAGCATCAAGCTATAGACTTTTGACAGCAAAAAAAATGCAATAATAAAAGAAAAACATAAGTTGGTTGTGGAATTATAGTTAATTTTGCTTGCGGTCACCTATCCACATAAACAATGTAAAAAATTATTTCCTTTCTACGTTTCAATTGTGTGGGGAATGTGGTATCCTCCATACATTCTTACGCTACTACTAAAACAATTGATTTAAAAAATTAGGTCTTGGAGATAATAAGTAAACAAAGTGACATATCAGCTATAATAGAAATTCGTTTATTATACAGGGTCTTTCCTAATAAGGTAGAAATTAAGGTTATGTATTTTTTAGCAAATGTATGTCCTCAGCAAACAGCGTCTTGTGCAGCTGTTGTTTCAGATTATTTTATGAAATTTTAACCACAAGTTAAGAAGACTACCTCCTAACGATATACGGTGCCGAGAAGATTCAAATTTATACATGGTGTCTCAGATCATTGGACATTTTATAAAATTTTCAATTCGCAATATCCAAGTTTTTTAAATGGATCACCCTGTATTTGATATTTTTTTCTGAAAGAGGCTTAAAAATCTTTGTTATTATCAAACTTTTGGACTGGAGTAAGTTTGGTTAAATCACAATATTTTCACCCAAAGAATCTGCAGTTATGCTGTGTACCTTTAATTAGCGAAAACCCTGTATAATAATTAACCTGTCCTATATATTTTTTTCTGAAGGAGGCTTAAAGTACCTATCCACTGATATATACATGCCCTATATTTAAATCTAATAGTTAACGAAATACATAGAAATATATGAAAATTTACAACTAATTAATGCTGACTATAATGTAAAGCCTTAAATCTATAAAGATAATTAAAAGAACGCTTCAAGGATTTTTAATTTTCCAATATCCAAGTTAATTGGGTCATATATATATATATACAGGGTGTTCAGCTAAGGGTGGTTTTCGGCCATATCTCCGAAAGTATTTGCCCTAAGTTATTGGGGAAAAAATCGAATAAGTAAATCGCCAAAAATAAAAAAGCTGGAAAATTATTTTCGACGCGCAACAACCACCGTAAAAATAAAAAACACGGTTTTTTTAAATAGTTCCAATTAATCCTTATCGAAATTATTTTTTGTGATCTAATAATTCCGCATTATACAGGGTTTTTCCTAATAAGGTAGAAATTAAAGTTATGTATTTTTTAGCAAATGTATGTCCTCAGCAAACAGCATCTTGTGCAGCTGTTGGTTCAGATCATTTTATGAAATTTTAACCACATGTTAAGAAGACTACCTCCTAACGATATATGGTGCCGAGAAGATTCAAATTTATACAAGGTGTCTCATTAAAATCTCTGTAAAATAAAAAACACGGTTTTTTTAAATAGCTCCAATTAATCCATATCGAAAGTATTTTTTGTGATCTAATAATTTCGCAGAATAATAGTCCCAAGTCTGTATAAAGTGAGGTAAAGCAAAATATACTATAATAAGAATTTTCTTATTATGATTAAAAGCTAATATTATTTTTTATCAGTGGGAAAACAGGTTATTTTGAAGTAACTAAAAAATGAAGAGAGATTACAAAACGCGGTTTTCTCCAGAATTTAGGTAATTTTTCTCTCTTTAAACTAACTCTGTTGAAAGCATACTGTTCCGTTTGGTTTTTTCGAGAAAATCTCTAAAAATTGAATTTTGTTTAAACAACGCCCTCTAGTAGGTGTACCAACAACTATCGAGCGTCAAAAATGACAACAATTATAAGAGCATTAAATGCTCTTTCAAACAAATACCCACTTGAATACCATTAAATAAAAGATGTAGGAGGCAGAGCACTTTGAAAATTGATTTATTTATTATCTTCCCCCCCCCTTATTATCGGAAATATGACAAATCGCCTTAAACAAAACTGACGCAGATTTGGTTGGAGTTTTTGTTGCTCTTATTAAAATGTTCCCTCATATTGGGTATTTTCGAATAAAAAGTTGTTTTTTTATTTTCTATTGCAGGTACGCCGTCTTGTGGTAGTTTTACAAACTTGGAAATATTTTCCAACAATTTCTCTTGGCCACTTTAGTAACGAAAAAAAATTTTTTTGGGAGGCTGTAGCATCCATAGTCTGAGAAAAGCTACCCAGCCACCCCTAGTGGGACACCCTGTATATACATATATGACCAAACTAAAAAAACTTGGATATTGCAAAATTAAAATCCTTGAAGCGTTCTTTGAATTATCTTCATAGATTTAAGGCTTTACATTATAGGCAGCATTAATTAGTTGAAACTTTCCATATAATTCTAGATATTTCGTTAACTATTAGATTTAGGTATAGAACATGTATATATCATTGATAGGTATTTTAAAACTCTTTCAGAAAAAATATCAAATACAGGGTGATCCATTTAAAAAACTTGGATATTGCGAATTGAAAATTTTGAAAATATGATCTGAGACACACGGTATAATTTTAAAACTCCTAACCATCATAGATCGTTAGAAGGTAGTCTTCTTAACTTGTGGTTAAAATTTCATTAAATAATCTGAACTATCAACTGCACAAGACGCTGTTTGCTGAGGACATAAATTTGCTAAAAAAATACATAACCTTAATTCCTGTCTAAATGACACAAAATTTGAATAAGAAGTTCTTATAAAAGTTACCTTTATTTCTTTCAGGGAATCTAAAAATGTAAAAATATACAGGGTGTTCCATTTAAAATTCAGGGTTTGAAGTCGGTACAGCACTTTTCGAATACCCTGTATTAATAAAACTTAAAAAATTAAAAAAATTCATTAAAACCAAGAAATATTTTTACCTAAAGTATCTGCAGTTATGCTGTGTGCCAGTAATTAGCGGACACCCTGTATAAATATTTTTTAAGATATTTATTTAAATTTTAAAGAGGAATTTTTGCTTTCTTTTTTGTATTTTACCACATTTATCGCTATTAAATATGTGAGGATAAATATGCATTCCAAAAAAAAGCAATACAACTGAGCGATATTATTTAAAATGTTGGAGTGGTTCGGGCTGTTATAAACATTTCAATAATTAAAAAAAAGCAATACAACTGAGCGATATTATTTAAAATGTTGGAGTGGTTCGGGCTATTATAAACCTTTCAATAATTAAATTGTATGGGGTCCTTAATTTCCTATGTTTTAAATAGAAAGTGTATTATAAAATGTCAACTAAAAGGCATTGGATAAAACGAAGTTAATATGTTTAAAAAATTGTGGTTATTTGTCGGCAAATTGGAATCATGATAGCAATTTCGTGAATATGGAGAAAAAAAATGTTTATATTATGAAGAAAGTTTCTAAATAAAGAAATAATTGTACCTATTTTAAATAACTAAATCCAACTTTAATAATCCAAGACCGTTTAAAACTTACATAAATTTACACATACTGCACACATATTTTTGGAACGAAAATTTCCGAATGTTTAAAAGACGGTTATACAATACTACATGATCACATTGGTTGGCTTTAAGATAAAACCAACGGTTATTTGAGAAATAGGATCGGTCTGCTATATACTTGCGTGGGCAGAGTTGCCGACTTTAGCGCGAAAACTATCCATTTTTCACACTTTTTCCTAATAACCAAAAGTGATAGTATTTGGATAGGGACAACTTTTTTATTTGAAACTTTTTTTTTTCGCATCGTATTTTAATGCAATTAAAATTTTAATTTCAACACTTTTCTATTTTACATGCGAAATATGATAACACTATCTCTGCTGGCTACCGAGAAACCATACCATACACGTAAAAAAAGGAAATACGAAGGTTTGAATAATTTCACTGAAACGAAAAGAGTTTTCTTTGAATAAGGTTTTTTTCACACGACAATTTTTACGATTTTTTAATAAAATACATTATATATGTAAATATACCGTCAGAGATCAATTAGAAACTTGAATGGCTTTTAGGAAAATCTACAAACATTTTTCCCCAATATTTGGGAAATAACCTAAACAATTATTGAAAGTTTTATAATGTGTTTATTTATCACCATAAATAACCGATTTTCATACGACAATTTTTACGATTTTTAATAAAATACATTGGATATGTAAATATACCGTCAGAGATCAATTAGAAACTTGAATCGCTTTTAGGAAAATTATTATTTTTAGTTGATGAGTTCATTCAGTGAATTTGGTGGTTCAGTCAATAGTTTGGTTCTTGGTGACTGTATTGACTCACTCGCCGAGAATAATTTCGATATTGTAAACTTAAGCCTTCTAACACCTGACGCATTCGAAGCAGAGTATGGTGATGCCAACAACAAAAAAATGGACGAGACCATCGGTGGCTGCTTTCCATTAGACCGACAAGAAAAACCGAAGCCCGCAGTGAATATAATTATCGATATAATAATAAAGGAGGCATCAAAACCTTCAATACTGAGGGACGCCCTTATGAATGGTTCGGGGGCGGCACAATTAAAAAAACATAAGGTGGAAAGCAGTCAACCACAACCATCAACATCTGGGTTGGGGGAGCCGGTGTCACCTATAATCCAACAAAGAAGAAGAATTATAAAGAAACGGAAATTGATGACACCAAAAAAAATTGTTACCGACGACGACGAACCCGAAGATGTGTTTCCAATTAATCTGGGACCATTTTCCCAAGCTGAAGACGTTGAGGAAATGGTTCGAGTCGACAATTTGAAGACGACATTGTGTGACAAAATAGATCGGTGTAGGAGAGAGGCTGTGTGGTGTAGGGAAGAGGCCGCGCGGTCTACGAGAGATGCTAGCGACTTGGAGGCTCAGCTGGAGCGGTGTAGGGAAGAGGCCGCGCGGTCTACGAGAGAGGCTAGCGACTGGGAGGTTTGGCTGAAAAGAGCGACGTCTCTCGTTCATATGCAGGTAAGGCAATTTTCCTAAAAGCAATCTCAAGTTTCTAATTGATCTCTGACGGTATATTTACATATCCAATGTATTTTATTAAAAATCGTAAAAATTGTCCTATGAAAAAAGAACTCATCAAAAAAAAAATACAATAATAGTGGCATATTCTTGTTAATCATCCCCGAAAACCATAGTGCGTCAAATTTTAGGATGCTCCGTTGAACAGTTTCCTAGCCTAAAAGCGATTCAAGTTTCAAATTGATCTCTGACGGTATATTTACATATCCAATGTATTTTATTAAAAATCGTAAAAATTGTCGTATGAAAAAAGAACTCATCAAAAAAAAATACAATAATAGTGGCATATTCTTGTTAATCATCCCCAAAACCATAGTGCTGAACAGTTTCCTAGATAAAAAGCTGTAAAATATTTAAAAAATATCCCTTCTGTTTTACTAAAAATAATAATTTTCCTAAAAGCAATTCAAGTTTCTAATTGATCTCTGACGGTATATTTACATATCCAATGTATTTTATTAAAAATCGTAAAAATTGTCGTATGAAAATCGGTTATTTATGGTGATAAATAAACACATTATAAAACTTTCAATAATTGTTTAGGTTATTTCCCAAATATTGGGGAAAAATATTTGTAGATTTTCCTAAAAGCGATTCAAGTTTCTAATTGATCTCTGACGGTATATTTACATATATAATGTATTTTATTAAAAAATCGTAAAAATTGTCGTGTGAAAAAAACCTTATTCAAAGAAAACTCTTTTCGTTTCAGTGAAATTATTCAAACCTTCGTATTTCCTTTTTTTAAGTGTATGGTATGCAGAGGAAAAAAAACATTCATATTTATAAGCTCGTGATACAATTCATAATTTTTTACATTATGTAGAACCAAGATAGCCCGATTTTTGCATATAATACTTAAGTATCACAAAACCGAAAAAAAAACTTATTTACTATACATAATATAAATAATTTTAGTTAGGTAATAAAACAAAATATTAGATTGCATTTCCCCACAATAAAAATTTCATTATTTTAAACATAGACATTAGAGATTTTAACACACGGAAATACGATATTTAGTTCAAACATGTTTTTTTTGTTTTAATTTACAAACTCGAAAAAATTTTAATGAGATTATATTTTACTGGATGTATTTCTTTCGACTAATTAAATTTGGTATTTTGGTTATTCAAGATAAAGAAAAATATTATGTATTATATATTGTTACAACATCTAGAAATATTAAAATTCATATTGGGACATCTATCACACATTAACATTTAACGAAGGATGCATATTATTAGTGTATGTATAATAATTGTTGTATCCTGCTTTTATTTTTTCAACTAAAAATACATTTGGTATTTGACTTCCAAGAAGCACTCATATTTGTATTCGTTTGTGCAACGCCAAAGGGCTGACCGTTTTATAGACCTTCCCATTAAATAAAATAGCTGTCACATAAATCTCAATAGGCAAAAAAACTTCTTTAAAATGACCAAAACCATTAAAAGTAGTGCCGTTAGATTTTAAAGGCTTAAAATCATGTCTATATATGTATGTATATATATATATATATATATATATATATATATATACATATATATGCGGGTATTTTTAGTTTTAACTTCAAACCCAGCACACGAAAAATTGATAAATAGATTTAGATATATTAGTCAAAGATGTTCAGATCATCGTAAAAGAGCTATCCCCACAGGATATTCCATATATAGAGGTGAGTAACGGATTAGTTTTATGCGTGCTTAGGACTATTAATAATAATTAGAGATTAGGACTATTATTAATAATTAGGGATTGAATTTTTAAATATCTACATGAGTTATTTAACCGTATTTTATGTAGGCTCAAACAGATGATATTTTTAATGCATGTTTAAGGCTGTTAACAATAATTTTTAGAGATTGAATTTTTAATTATCCACATGATCCTATCATAACTGCCATTTTTTTTGTAAAAATATTGTGATATTAGATATTTGCGGATTTTTTTCTTTTAAACATATTTTATGTACACAGTGTTCCAGAATGCTTCTAATGACCTGGTTTCTCGGTCGCCACAGAGATAGTGTTATCATATTTCGCATGTAAAATAGAAAAGTGTTGAAATTAAAATTTTAATTGCATTAAAATACGATGCGAAAAAGTTGTCCCTATCCAAATACTATCACTTTTGGTTATTAGCAAAAAGTGTGAAAAATCGATAGTTTTCGCGCTAAAGTCGGCAACTCTGCCCACGCAAGTATATAGCAGACCGATCCTATTTTCAAATAACCGTTGGTTTTCTGTTAAAGCCAACCAATGTGATCATGTAGTACTCTATAACCGTGTTTTAAACATTTGGAAATTTTGGTTCCAAAAATATGTGTGCAGTATGTGTAAATTTATGTAAGTTTTAAACGGTCTTGGATTATTAAAGTTGGATTTAGTCTGAATCAGTACAATTATTTCTTTATTTAGAAACTTTCTTAGTATTATATAAACATTTTTTTTCTCCGTATCCACGAAATTGCTATCATGATTCCAATTTGCCGACAAATAACCACAATTTTTTAGACATTTATTTAACTTCGTTTTATCCAATGCCTTTTAGTTGACATTTTATAATACACTTTCTATTTAAAACATAGGAAATTAAGGACCCATACAATTTAATTATTGAAAGGTTTATAATAGCCCGAACCACTCCAACATTTTAAATAATATCGCTCAGTTGTATTGCTTTTTTTTTTAATTATTGAAATGTTTATAACAGCCAGAACCACTCCAACATTTTAAATAATATCGCTCAGTTGTATTGCTTTTTTTTGGAATGCATATTTATCCTACATATTTAATAGCGATAAATGTGGTAAAATACAAAAAGAAAGCAAAATACCTATTAATTTAATGAATCTGTTTAAAAAATATTTATACAGGGTGTCCGCTAATTACTGGCACACAGCATAACTGCAGATACTTTAGGTAAAAATATGTCTTGGTTTTAATGAATTTTTTAAATTTTTTAAGTTTTATTAATACAGGGTATTCGAAAATTGCTGTACCGACTTCAAACCCTGAATTTTAAATGGAACACCCTGTATATTATTACATTTTAGATTCCCCTGAAAGAAATAAAGGTAACTTTTATAAGAACTTCTTATTCAAATTTTGTGTCATTTAGACAGGAATTAAGGTTATGTATTTTTTTAGCAAATTTATGTCTTCAGCAAACAGCGTCTTGTGCAGTTGATAGTTCAGATTATTTAATGAAATTTTAACCACAAGTTAAGAAGACTACCTTCTAACGATCTATGATGGTTAGGAGTTTTAAAATTATGCCGGGTGTCTCAGATCATATTTTCAAAATTTTCAATTCGCAATATCCAAGTTTTTTAAATGTATCACCCTGTATTTGATATTTTTTCTGAAAGAGTTTTAAAATACCTATCAATGATATATACATGTTCTATACCTAAATCTAATAGTTAACGAAATATCTAGAATTATATGGAAAGTTTCAACTAATTAATGCTGCCTATAATGTAAAGCCTTAAACCTATGAAGATAATTAAAAGAACGCTTCAAGGATTTTAATTTTGCAATATCCAAGTTTTTTTAGTTTGGTCATATATGTATATACAGGGTGTTCCACTAAGATCATGGATAGTTTCTCAGACTATGGATGCTACAGCCTCCCAAAAAAATTTTTTTCCGTTACTAAAGTGGCCAAGAGAAATTGTTGGAAAATATTTCCAAGTTTGTAAAACTACCACAAGACGGGTACCTGCAATAGAAAATAAAAAAACAACTTTTTATTCGAAAATACCCAATATGAGGTAACATTTTAATAAGAGCAACAAAAACTCCAACCAAATCTGCGTCAGTTTTGTTTAAGGCGATTTGTCATATTTCCGATAATCTAAGGATAAGGGAGGAGTGACATAAATCAATTTTCAAAGTGCTCTGCCTCCTACATCTTTTATTTAATGGTATTCAAGTGGGTATTTGTTTGAAAGAGCATTTAATGCTCTTATAATTGTTGTCATTTTTGACACTCAATAGTCTGCGTACACCTACTAGAGGGCGTTGTTTAAACAAAATTCAATTTTTAGAGATTTTCTAGAAAAAACCAAACGGAACAGTATGCTTTCAACAGAGTTAGTTTAAAGAGGGAAAAATTACCTAAATTCTGGAGAAAACCGCGTTTTGATATCTCTCTTCATTTTTTAGTTACTTCAAAATAACCTGTTTTCCACTGATAAAAAATAATATTAGCTTTTAATAAGTAATAAGAAAATTCTTATTATCATATTTTGCTTTACCTCACTTATACAGACTTGGGACTATTATTCTGCGGAATTATTAGATCACAAAAAATA